>OU015747.1:45990395-46003729 GCA_907169655.1 Acomys percivali | reverse complement strand
ACACACACACACACACACACACACACACACACACACACACACACACACCAAACAAAACAAAGCATAGAAAACATTTCATTGTGGAAGCTGAAGTGTGTCACAGTGTGTCCTACAGTATTTAATCCCTCTATCACACATCTTCACTTGCAAATGTTCATTGGTCTGATTTGAGATCTCTGGCTTCTGTGACACCATCAATACTGGATCCTCACTGGGTGTCCTCCCAATTATCCTGTTGTTGCCTTTTTGGTTCAATAGGACTGGTCCTTTCATGCATCCCAACTGTTTGCAAATGATACAGGTTTTGGAGTGGGTTAACTCAGAGCCCTGGATCTGGCCTGGGCAGCAGCTAAGCTGGTCAGCATGCCAGCTCAAGGGGGCCTTTCTTTCTGCTCTTGTAACAGGGAGGCCATGGCATCAAGAGTATGAGGCAGCTGGTCCCGTGACATCCACAGTCAGGAAGCTGAGGGACATGAATGCTGCCATTTGCTTACATTCTCCTTTGTTAAGTTTGGGGTCCCAGTTCCTGGGATGGTGCTGTGTGGCCTGTGGTTTGGGTGAGTCTTTCCACTTCAGTTGACCCAGGCTATAAGCTTCTGCAAAGACATCCCCACAGGCTTGTCTCCTGGGTAATTCAGACTCTGTCAGGTTGACAGTCTTAATTCCACAGTCATTTATTATGACTGTCAAACACTGTGTATGTGCTGTGTAGCTATTGTGTAGCTGTTAATGTACTCCAGCTTGTTCACATGTGTCACTATGAATTGAGCCATGTGTTGCACTATGATGTTGGTATAGCCACAAATAGAAACACTTGATGCCTTCATGATCTTAGAGAACCATTGTTACGTCAGCTGTCATCCCTAGGCAGCCATGGCTGTATATAATAGTCTCAAAAAGACAAGAGGACATACTGTTCGAAATGCAATAACAAGGATTCTACTTTTGCATTTTTAAATTTATTTTTATTACATTTGTGTGTCAATACCTTGAAAAGCACAAAGAATGAGCCATGCACAGTGGCACATGTCTGTAATCCCACCACTCAGGGAGGCAGAGGAAGGTGGATCTCTGAGAGTTTGAGACCACCCTGGTTTACAAAGCGAGTCCAAAATAGCCAAGCTACACAGAGAAACCCAATCTGGAAAAACGAAGAGAAAAAAGAAAAAAAGAAAGGCACAAAGTGCACAGGACACCTAGTATGAAACACGTAATTTGACTAGCTTGATAATAGCAGTTTCTGTCACAAGTCCAGCAAGCTATTTTTGCAGACAAGATTAGTCAGACATGTGTTTGCCAAGGCTAGAAAAGAGTGACTAAAACAACCTTTTTTTTTTTTAAGAAAAAAAATAAAATGAGTCAACTGCTCAGTTTCTGGTTGGATTGTTCTTGCTACCCAGATTGCAGAGGGCTGCCGTGGACTGGGGGATAGTATTGTGAACCTGGAAGTAGACCTACACAGATCTGCCCTCTGGTTCTTGCCAGGGTGCAAGAGCCATTCTGTGGAGGAAGAAGGGCCAGGCCAGCAAGTGTGCTGGAGCAGTTAGACAATGTAGACAGAAAGGGACCTTGCCCACCACTTTATGCCTTCACAAGCCAGCTTAGAGTGGACTTTGGGCTTAAGTGTCCACTTAATAGACTGTAAGGGTGTTAGTGGGAGGACAAAATAATTCATGGTGTCAGGCTAGCCAGAGTGCTTAGATGACACCAGAAGCAATGCATAAAAGGAAAACTCACCGTCTACACTTTGTTTTTTTTTTTTTTTGAGGCGGGGTGTTGTTTGTTTGTTTGTTTCGAGACAGGGTTCTCTGTGTAGCCTTGGCTGTCCTGGACTTGCTTTGTAGGCCAGGCTGGCCTCGAACTCACAGCAATCCTCCTACCTCTGCCTACCGAGTGCTGGGATTAAAGGTATGTGCCACCACAGCCCGGCTCATCCAGACTTTCAAAATGCAAAAATTGTACTTTGTACACAAGGATGAAAGTAGCAATAGGATGTTTGCTTACACAGGACCCTGAATTCTATCCTCAAACCACAAAAGAAAAGATGAGAAGACATGCTACAGACTGAAAAATATATTTGCAAACCACATATCTGACCAACGCTAGTAATACGGGAAAGCCTTTCCAGACTCAGTGCGAAAGCAATCCAGTTCCATTTGGATAGATAGACATTGCAGTGAAGTGGAATTTAGGCATGCAAGGCTGTCTATCAAGGAAGTGCAGACAAAAGCCACAGTGGATATCAGCACACTGCTAACAGAAGGCTGAGAATAAAACCATGGCAGCACCTGCTGCTGGTGAGGATGCAGAGTGCAGAGACCACACCCTGATGCTGGGAGGGAGCCTGGCACTCTCTTAAAACCTCAATGTTGGTTACTATGCCACTCAGCATTGCAATTCTAAAGAAGTCTTTTATCCCACTGAGCCGCACAGTTCTATTTGTATGAAAACAAAGTACTTTAGCATGTATGCGTGTATATGTGAAGCAGGTGGATTTCCATGAATCAAATCCAGCCTGAGCTATATAGAAAGCTCCAGGCCACCTGAAGGTGCATAGTTACCCTCTTTCCAAAACAAAACAGAAAGGAAAGAAAGGAAAACTTATGCGTAGCTGGGTATGGCGGTGTGCACCTGAGACCCCAGCTGCTTGGGGAGAGTCATCTGACCCAGGAGTTCAAGGAGGGGGTAGGGAAGTATTGTTGCCGATAACATTAAAGTGGTAAACAATTAGCCTGGTCATGGCACAGGCCTTTAATCACAGCACTCGGGAGGCAGAGGCAGGTGGACTGCTCTGAGTTCAAGGTCAGCATGGTCTACAAAGTGAGTCCAGGACAGCCAGAGATACACAGAGAAGCCTTGTCTTGAAAAACCAAAAAAAAAAAAAAAAAAAGAAAAAAAAGAAAAAGAAAGAAAAAAAGGTTAAAAAAAAGAAAATATTTTAGGCTGGACATAGTGGTGCACCTCTTTAATCCCAGCACTCGGGAGGCAGAGGCAAGCGAATCTCTGAGTTCGAGGCCAGCCTGGTCTTCAGAATAAGTTCTAGGGACAGCAAGGACTGTGTGTGTGTGTGTGTGTGTGTGTGTGTGTGTGTGTGTGTGTGTGTGTGTGTGTTGTGTGTTTTAGATTTTGAATGAACATTGATAAAGTCAGCGAATGTAGTGAATGCTGAATCCACACAGCTGTATTTTACATTTTCACATAATTCTTACTTAATCCTTATAAAACCGTTGTGAGCTGAAACATTGTCTAGTATATTTCATCACTAGCTGGTTTTGGCTCAGTATATGTGGTATAATGCTAGCTTGTGATGCACTGAGTGTCTGTGTGGTCATGAGGCCTATTGTGTGGCTTTAATTCTCTGCCTTCCCCACAGGGATACTAGGTTATATTTACTACTTTGCTCTGCAGTGTGGGGTGGAGGTCAGTTTTAGGGGGTTCCAGGTGGCCTCTTGTCCCACAAGTCAGAGGGGCTGAGTATTGTGTCCTGTGTTCAGTAAATGGTGGATAGCCAGCCACCTGCTCTTTTTCCCTAGGGGACCCGCCTGTGCAGTGATCCCCTGACTTCCGTGTGTCCTTACCTACACAGGGCTTGTTGGCAGTGTCTGTCCCAAAGTATCAGCGTCACCTACAACTGTTATTCCAGAAACCTTTGAAGATAGATTATCGTCCTCTCAGTACATGGACCCAGGTCAACCAAACCCCTTGAGAAATTTGGAGTCCTTCCCTTTCAGGCTCGGCCTGTCATCACACTGGGTCTGAGGGCTGTTCCAGAACTCGAAACTGACTCAGGCTGGTACTTGCGTTACAGAAGCTTGGCCCTCTGCTTGCCCATTTCTATATGGTTTACAAATTAAGTGATGGTCTGTTGGCACCATCTCTCTTGCCCCAAGGGACTCGGCAGTCATTGAGCCAGATCTGCAGGTTCCTGAGGATGAGGTGTCCCCACTGTCACGATAACCTTGCTGCATGTTACCAGCCCCAACTGCCCTGCCCTCAGCAGTGAATTGCTACGTCCTGGCTTATGTAGTTCCTGGGCCTTGTCCCTGGGGTCCCTTGTTCTGAGTGATCACCTTCTACAGTTAGAGGCTAGCCATCCTGCTTTCTTAGACAACCCAGGACCACCTGCTCAAGGGTGGCACCACCTACAGTGAGCTGGGCCCTCCCACACCAGCCATTAATCAAGAAAATGTTCCATGGCCTGGAGAGATGGCTCAGCAGTTAAGAGCACTCATTGCCTGCTCTTCCAGAGGTCCTGAGTTCAATTCCCAGCATCAACATGATGGCTCACAACCACCTATAATGTAATCTGATGCCCTGTCTGGCCTGTGGGTGTACATGCAGGCAGAGCTCTGTATACATAATAATAAATAAAATTTAAAAAAGGAAAAGAAAATGTTCCTTAGATTTGTCTACAGGCCAATTTGATAAAGCCAGTTCCTCAGTTGTTCACTCTAGATTGTGTCACGTTGACAGAAAACCAAGCAGCACACTACCTCTGCTTCAGATTACTCCTGAGAGCTGCAGCTGTAGGTTGGAAAGGCCCCTGGATCTTAGGAGGGCATTGGCTTCTGTCAATGTTACCTACAACTTACATTCCAGAAACCTTTGAAGATTACCATTTTCTCAGTACATGGACACAGGTCAACCAAGTCTCTTGAGAAAGTTGGAGTCCTTCCTTTGATGAGGCTTGGCCTCTCATCACACTGGGCCTGAGAGAGGCCGAGTAGCTGTGTACCGCTGTGTGTGGCATGGACACACACAAATCAGGGAATCTCTGCAAAGGCGGGTCTACCTCCTAGTGTCCCCTGGGAGAAAGAGCTTGGCCCGCTGCCTACCACATACCGAATACAGGACATAATCCTCACACTGCCCCTGCGGCTTGTGGAACAAGGGCTACTCGAGCCTAGTGGGGACAGACTGTGAGACCCAACGTTGTGTCCCACCTCTTGGACCCAGCACCACGGAGCCTTCCCTTGGCTGCTCCCCAGCTCTGCCAGTATATAGTAGGCAGGTCCCGGAGCCAAAGGAGGTGGACATGGGCCTGTTGTCTTTCAGCCTGGGATACTCTGTATTATAGCATGGCAACAGGCTAGAGCATTAAGAAGGGTCTGTGGAGGAGGGAGGCACTGGAGGGATTCACCTGGATCTCCTCAGCTCATGGCTCAGTATTGCTCACCTCCCATCTGGGCCCAGGCTTGCTGTGGACACTTATTCAAAGGCTGGGAGATGAAAGTGAGGTGGAGGCTGCTCTGAGATGGCTGTCAAATGGAAGGAGCTCCTATTTAGGGCCCTTCTCCCCCTTTAGCTCTCAAATGAAAGCCTTGCCAGTGAGGAGCACACAGGACTGCTCAGGCTGCGGATGCCCAAGGCACTGTCCAGCTGCATTCTTTCCTGTCTCACTACCACTGCGGCAAAATGAGCTGATGACTCCACAGTCACATGTCTCCTTGCTTTCTCATGGCTTTACCAGCTCTCAGAGCTGTGACCTCAGCTAGCCTTGATGAGGTCATCAGTATAGTGCTTGTGTTGGCAGGACAGGTGGTACTCTAAGAGGCTCCACATCCTGATTATCCAGGGGACCAGAAGATGAGCGTGTTGACCAAGGCCATGGGGGAGGTTGCTTTCCCGCTTGTGGCTTTTCTTATTGATAAAGTTGCTTCATTGCTGTGTGTTGGCTCACCTGCAATCCTAGCACTCAAGAGGCCACAGAGTTCTATCATCTGGGCCACAGAGTAAGACCCTATCTCAGAGCACGACGAAAACCCAAAGGGCTTAAGTAGAGAAGCCTTATGTATGTGAAGAAAGTAGAGTCTGGGCTGGAGAGACAGCTCAGCTAAGGTGCTCACTGCTGTCCACGGGGACCAGAGCTGGTTCCTAGCATATCAGGAGGCTCATATTATCTAACTCAGTTCTAGGAGATCTGATACTCCTTTCCCTCTGTGGACACCAGTACACACAGAGATAGATGAAAATACATAAATCTTTAATTAAAAAACTTTTTTTTTTCCAAGTCAGAGTTTTTCTGTGTAGCTCTGGCTGTCCTGGAACTTGTTCTGTAGATCAGGCTGGCCTTGAACTCAGAGAGCTGCCTGCCTCTGCATCCCAAGCACTGGGATTAAAGGTGTGAACCACCCTACTTAAAACTTTAAAAACTTAAAAGATGAAAAAATAGACTCAGGCCAGGCGTGGTGGCACATGCCTATAATCCCAGCACTCGGGAGGCAGAGGCAGGTGGATTGCTGTAGTTTGAGGCCAGCCTGATCTACAAAGCGGGTCCAGGACGGCCAAGGCTACACAGAGAAACCCTGTCTCGAAAAACAAAAAAAAAAAAAGAAAAAAAGAAAAAATAGACTCTTCTTTGACCCTCGGGCCTATGGAAGTATGGTGGCCAGACTTTGGATGACACTAAAGGAAGGTGGTGGTGATGACGGCATGTGTGACCCAGGTCTTGCGAGTACATGAGAACTCCTGTAGGACATCATATCAAGGTACTTGCCGGGCATGGTGGCGCATGCCTTTAATCTTAGCACTCGGGAGGCAGAGGCAGGAAGATCAATGTGAGTTCAAGGCCAGCCTGGTCTACAAAGTGAGTCCAGGACAGCCAAGGCTACACAGAGAAACCTTGTCTCGAGAAAACAAACAAACATATCAGGGTGCTTGGTCTCAGCACTTGACATACCAAGATAGGAGGGATAGCTAATAATACAATATAATCTGTATCACTTGTCCTAGTTAGGGTTGCTCTTGCTGTGGTGAGCTACCATGACCAAAGCAACCAGGGGAAGGAAGGGTTTATCTCAGCTTACACTTTAAAAATAAATGTAAGTGTAAAAACAAAGTTTGTCCTTTGTCAGTTTTGTACATGACCACTCTCATCCCTTTCTCCCCCTCGGCTGCCTTGTCTACAGCCCTGCCTTACTAACCATCTCTTTCCCAATGCTTGTCTTTGCATTTGTCTTGTGCCACACTTAGTGTAACCGGGGCCACCTGCACGGCCGTGGGTTTGGGGTTATCTCCCACTGTGGTACTAGGGGTTGAGCCCTCTAGCCCCTCTCTTTTTCTTTTCTTTGAGACAGGATTTTACTGTGTAGCCTTGTTCTGGACCAGGCTGGCCTCAAACTCATAGAGATCTGCCTGCCTCTGTGTCTGAAGTGCTAAAATAAGTAAAATTCAGTCTGACAGTATTTGTCTTTTTCTCCTTATATGAGTGATATATGGGTGTGCCTGTGGTCTCACGAAGTCCAGAGAAAAGAATATCAGGTGTCCTGCCTTGTCTCTACCATATTCCTTTGAGACAGGGTCTCTCACTGAACTAACGGGCAGCCAGCAGTCTGGTGATCCTCCTGTCTCTACCACCCACAGCACTGGTTACTGGCACCTGTGGGACTATGCTCAGCTTTTTATGTTAGCTCTGGGATTTGAACCCAAATCCTTGTGCTTTTACCTGGTAAGCCATTTCCCAGTGCGTGCGTGCGTGCGTGCGTGCGTGTTTGCTGGAATTAAACCTAGGGCCTCACACATGCTATCTCTCCAGTGCCCAATCTCTCTATGGATTTGGTATATTTATCCCACTCACATTAAAGTAACTAATGGTGGGAATAAAATTAACCTGTGGGGAGGGGGAAAGTAAATAATGCTATAGCTAGATTGATACTTAGTATATTTAATCTCTTTCCTTCCTTTGGTCTTTTTTTTCTTCTTTTTCTGCTTTCTCTGGTTTTATTTGAGCATTTTGTACAGTCATGTTTTTCTTTAGACAATATCACATATATATTTATATATTTTATATTTAGTTCAATAAATATTATCTTAATTTAATGCCTTGGAATTTGCAGAAAGCATTACAACTAGCCTTGCTCCGCTTTCCGACAGTGCCATCCTGTTTCATGTATAGTTGTGGCCGTTTTACTCCTGAAAATGGTTTGAGTAACCCTTATTACGAAAACACCAAAATGTTTCAGATATCGGAGTTTTCTGGTATTGGTATGTTTACATACTGTTTTATGGGTTGAGCATCCCTGAAAACCCAAAACATTGCATGTCTTGGGACTTTGGAGCATCCTTTTGATACTCAGGATATTCAGGGGTTGGATTAGGCTGCTTACTGTACTCCCTTCATTTCCCTCCCTTCCCCCCACCCAGTACCTTCCTCCCCTCCCCCCTCCCCCCTCCCCCCTGCCCCCACCACCAGTTTGTTTCACTTACTCCTAAGCTCTCCTCACCCGGTGGACTATTACTGTTTTTATTTTTGATCAGCTGCTTTTAGGACAATTAAAATAAGAAACTAGAAGATTTGCTGGGCGTGGTGGGGCGGGTTTTTCATCCCAGCACTCTGGAACCAGAGGCATGAGGATTGCTGTGAGTTCGAGGCCAGCCTGGTCTACAAAGAGAGTCCAGGACAGTCAAGGCAACACAGAGAAACCCTGTCTCAAAACTAAAAAGAAAAAGAAAATAGAAGATTTGATTTTACCTTTATTTATATAATTCTTTTTTCATGTAAATCACAGATTCTGATTAAATGATTTTCCCTTATTTATTTATTTAGTTAGTTTTTTGGGGTTTTTTTGGTTTGTTTGTTTTGTTTTTTTTTGGAGATAGAGTCTCTCTATGTTAGCCCTGGCTGTCCTGGACTCAGTTTGTAGACCAGGCTGGTCTGGAACTCATAGTGATCCACCTGCCTCTGCCTCCCAAGTGCTGGGATTAAAGGCGTGCACCACCACTTGTTTTTATTTTATGTGCATATGTGTGTGTGTGGTGCCTGGAGAAGTAGAAAGATGCCCTGGAAGTGGAGTTACAGGTGGTAGTGAACTGTTGTGTGGGTGCTGGGAGCTGAACCTGGGTCCTCTGTGAGAGCAGCCAGTGCTCTTAACTACTGAGTCCCTCTGAAGTTCTCTAAACATTTCTTACCAAGTACCTGAGACCTTCAGTCTTTGTTTGAGAAGGATTATTTCTTCCTTCCTTTTTGCCCCCCACCCTCGTTTTTGTTTTTGTTTTTTTGAAGCAGGGTCTCACTAAGTAGCCTTGGGTGGTCTGGAGATCGGCCTGCCTCTGCCTGTGCCTCTGGAATGCTGGAATTAACAGTATGTACCCGCATACCTGGTCTGCTTTTGTTTCATAGAGCCTCAGTCATAGCTCAACTGACTAGAATTCCTTCTGTAGCTGGACCTGATCTCTGACTTGTGCTAAACCTGCTGCCTCAGCCTCCTGAGTTCTGTGATGGTACCTGGCTAAGGCTTTACTTTTTCTTTTCTTTCACTTTTGAAAAATAATTTACTGGATTCACAGTTATAGGCTGGCAGGTTTTCCTCTTTATCCTTGTCTTCTCTTGCTTCTGGAAAGAAGCATGGTGTCGTTTTTTAGCCTTCGCCTTCTTATGGAGTGTTTGGTTCTCTGTTGCTTTCCTTGTGATTTTTAAAAAAGATGGATGTATGTAGATATATAAATACATATATACATGTTTATTTTATGTATATGAATGTTCTATCTGCATGTACACCTGCAGGCCAGAAGAAGGCATCAGATCCCTTTATAGATGGTTGTGAGCTGCCATGTGGTTGCTGGGAATTGAACTCAGGATCTTTCGAAGAGCAGACAGTGCTCTTACCTGCTGAGCCATCTCTCCAGCCCCTTTCCTTCACGACTTAGTCTTTATTTTTTCTCTTTCTGAAAACTGAGTATAAGCTTATATGCAGACTTTTTGCTTTCTATCCTCTTTGGTGTTCTGGTCTTTCTGGCTATGGGTTGGTGTGCTCACCTTAAATGTAGAAGTTCTTAGGTATCAGTACTTTAAATATTTCGTTTGCTTTCTTTTTCTTTCTCTTTTTTTTTGGTTTTTTGAGGCAGGGTTTCTCTGTGTAGCCTTGGCTGTCCTGGACCCACTTTGTAGACCAGGCTGCTCTGGAACCCACAGCGATCTGCCTGCCTCTGCCTACCGAGCGCTGGGTTTAAAGGCATGGGCCACCTCGCCCAGCTTGCTTTTTTCTTATTTAAAAAAAATCTCATTAATTTATGAATATGTGTGTGTTCTGGTGTGGGTATATGCTCATGCCTCAGGTGACCTGAGGTGGGTGCTAGGAACTGAACCTAGTTACCGTGAGAATAGCCAGTGCTTTTAGCTGCTGGGCCACCTTTGCCCCAACCCGTTAGCTTTCTTGTCTGTCACATTACAGCTACAGCTGCCCTCAGTTCCTACTGTTTCTTTCATGTCTTCTTCCTCCTTCCCTCTCTCGCAAATAGTCTGACCTCAGATTTACCATGTAACCAAGAGTACCTTCATACTTGTGATCATCCTGCCTCAACATTTAAAGTTCTGAGTTACAGGTGTGTCCCTTTATCAATGGCTCCCTTGTACTTTTTTTTGTTTTGTTTTGTTTTGTTTTGTTTGTTTTTTCCCAGACAGGGTTTCTCTGTGTAACCTTGACTGTCCTGGAATCACTCTGTTGACCAGGCTGGCCTTGAACTCACAGAGATCCCCCTGCCTCTGCCTCCCAAGTGCTGGGATTAAAGGTGTGTGCCACCAACGTCCGACCCCTCCCTTTTACTTTTAAGTTTTGGAATTCTCTTTTATCTTCACGTCAAGCCCATTGATTTCCTTTTTTGGCCAGATCTCTGGTTGACTAGGGAGTACACCAGGGCTGTTCTTTACTGCTACCACAGTACTGTTGATTTCTAGAATGCCCTGATGGTTTTTTTAGACTTTGCATCTTCCTGCTTCTGTTGCCCATCTATTCCTCTGTGTTGCACACTTTTCTACTTCATCTATTAGCATGTTAATCACAATTGTCTTAAATCCCCAGTCTAACAGTTAGAGTGTCTCTGTCATGTCTGAAACGCTACCATTTGTGGGCCCTCCCAACTGTGGTCCTGGTTTTGTATGCCTTGTAACCTGTTGAGCTCTGAGTATGATGGTCCATATGCAAGGAACGTGGGCATGGGGCAGAGTCTTGGTGTGGAGGTCTATGGTGGCCTGCCAGCTCATGATGCTATCTTGATTGTTGAAAGTATACATGACAGCTGCTACAATTTCCTTTGGTGTCCGAGGTTCTCTCTCTCCTGGGGAACCTTAAGTAAGGTTCTAAGAACCTGCAGTTCTTTCTAGATGAAACAAGAGCCTTTGTTGATGGGTAAGAGTTGTGTTGTTAGTCTTGTGATTAGGCTCAGAGGTTAAGAGCAATGTCTGCTCTTCCAAAGGTCCTGAGTTCATGCCTAGCAACCACATGGTGGCTCACAACCATCTGTAATGAGATCTGGTGACTTCTTTTTGTTTGTTTGCTTGTTTGTGGGTGTTTTTTTTTTTCCTGAGACAGGGTTTCTCTGTGTAGCCTTGACTGTTCTGGACTTGCTTTGTAGACCAGGCTGGCCTTGAACTCACATCGATCCGCCTGCCTCTGCATCCCAAGTGCTGAGATTAAAGGCGTGTGCCACCACCGCCCCGAGATCTGGTGACTTATTGTGGTGGGCAGAATAGTATATAAATAATAAATAAGTCTTTATTTTTAAAGATTTTATTTATTTATTTTATGTATATGAGTACTCTGTTTGCATGTACACCTGCATGCCAGAAAAGGGCCTTTGTGACCTAATCCCCTCTCCCGCCGTCTCCACACACAGCCTCTCCACACAGCCTACTTTTCAACTCTGTTACTTAAGGGTTACGTTTCAAACATGGATTTTGGGGGTGCACTGAAGCCATGGCACTTACTTTTCCATTTGTTTACATTTGTCAGCTGAGCTGATGGGTTTTTTTAAAACTTTTAGTGTGGCTTTGCACTGTACCTCAACAGTGAGCGGGAAACACCTGCCATCTTGGTCCCTATTCTACCAAAATTAGTTTTGCAATATCTTTAGGACTCTCGGTGCCAGTTGTGAACACAGAGCAGTAGGCGGTACTGAGACGATTGCCGACAGCTGCTGAGACTTGAGTAAGAGTGCAGGACCAGGGGCTGTAGGATGGCTCAGTGGCTAAGAGCACTGGCTGCCCTTCTAGAGGACCCTGGCGACACTTTCACACAGACATGCATGCATTCGTACTGGGAAACAAACAAAAGTACGGAGAACACAATGGGCCTGGTGGCCTGGGACAGGCAGGGGTCCATGCTCTGTAGTAGCAGCAGAGGTCTTGGCTCTGCTTCTCACGGCACTCTTTCTTCTCTCTCACAGTATTTAGGTCAGTTAACATCCATACCCGGCTACCTGAACCCCTCCAGTCGGACTGAAATCCTGCATTTCATAGACAAGGCAAAGGTAACAGCCCCTCCCGCATGCGTTCTGCTGCACCAGCCCTTAGTCCCCTCACCTTTGACCTCAGAATGGGAGGGATGACCCAGCTCTATCACCTTGTGGGTCTTCTTGGCTCTCAAAGATGAAGATTGTTTCTTAGCCGGAACCGTTAATGTCTAGACTTGGTTTTGGGCTTCTGCCCATACTTACAGTTTGAAGATAGTCTAGATTTCACTCTGAAGATCTGACCCTAAAAGGCAGTTCCGGAAAAGTCCTCTACATGATTCAAGCATGTTGACATTCTTGGGATGAGTGCTCTCATCCTGTCAGGGCGGCCACACTGTTCTTTATCCCCCCGCCCTTGCTTAGAACCAGTCATTGTGTGGACATCAGCCAGCACTGCGCGCTCCCTGAGGAGAGCCTGCTCTAGTGGCCCAGTGTTTCTGATGCCTGTGGTTCTTTGCAGCGGTCCCACCAACTTCCTGGTCACCTGACCCAGGAGCACGATGCTGTGCTCAGTCTGTCTGCCTACAATGTCAAGCTGGCCTGGAGGGACGGGGAGGACATTATCCTCAGGGTGCCCATCCACGACATTGCTGCTGTCTCCTATGTCCGAGATGATTCTGCACACCTCGTGGTCCTAAAGACAGGTACGGGTCTGGGTAGGTGTGGTCTGGAGGTCTTAAGGCGGATCCCTGGCTTTCATGACATTCTGCTGCCACCTAATATGGCCATAAATTGGTTTTCCTGCCATGAACTCCTGCGGCCCCAGGGTCCCTGTCACTCCAGGGCCTTTGGAGACTTGAGGAGTACAATATTCAAGGTCAATGTTCAAAAATGCCTTTCTTGGGCCAGGAGTGGTCAGAGACAGGTAGATCTTTATGATTTCGAGGAACTCTTTAAAGTGAGTTCCAGGACAGCCAGGGCTACATAGTGAGACCCTGTCTCAAAAAAAGCCTCTGTTTCCCGTAATTGATGATGTCTCTACTGCTCAGGTACAGGAGTGATGACAGAAAGTTAGAGCTGGGAGCCCAACCCACGTTTGTTCCCCCCCCCCTCCAGCTCCCGTGTGTGTGTGTGTGTGTGTGTGTGTGTGTGTGTGTGTGTGTGTGTGT
>OU015747.1:45968230-45990385 GCA_907169655.1 Acomys percivali | reverse complement strand
TGTGTGTGTGTGTGTGTGTGTGTGTGTGTGTGTGTGTGTGTGTGTGTTTTTAATGAGTCAGGGTCTCTCTATATAGTGTTGTCTGTCTTCAAAGCTCGCCCTGCCTGTCTCCTGGATACTGGAGTTAAAGGTGTGTACCACCACATCTAGCCTGGAGTCCATATTTTGGGCTCCAGTGTTCCCAAAGCTGGGGCCCCAGAGACAGACAGTTCCCCAGACTCCAGCGCTGCCTTTGCACCAGTGTACAAGCTTCTACCAGCTTCTGGGCTCTACCCTATCATTTGTTTGTTTGTTTTTGTTTTTTCGAGACAGGGTCTCTCTGTGTAGCCTTGGCTGTCCTGGACTTGCTTTGTAGACCAGGCTGGCCTTGAATTCACAGCAATCCACCTGCCTCTACCTCCTGAATGCTGGGACTACAGGCACTGTGAGTGGTTGGGATGACCCTGAAGCCAAGCTCCAGAGGTGACAAGCCACATGGGGTGGGTGGGGGTGGGGTCAGATGGTCTAGCCTGTTTTGTGGTGGGGGAGGGGTATGCCTGGCTTAGGATGCTGGTCCAAGTGCTGTGGTCAGCTCCAGCTGGAGGGTCATGAAGGAGTTCTAGCTGCTCTGCCTTGTCTGTGCAGAATAGCTCATCCCCTGCCCAGCACATTTACACACTACGTTTTCCTTCCTACAGCTCACACGTCCTGTACCACACACACACGCACACGCACACACACACACATGCACGCACACAGCCATAGAATCAGATGCGCTTGCCTGCCAACCCAGTCACATCCACACACATATGTAGATACACACCAGTGCTGTTACCAAGTACACCTGAAGAAGGTCCCCTTGAGTTATTTAACTTACAAAGGTTTAGTTTTATCTCATTCTAATCTCATCTGACCTGGAATTCACTCTGAGGACCAGGGTAGCCTCAAACTCACAGCAGTAATACCCCAGCTTTCTGAGTAATGGGATTGCACAAGTGAGCCACCGTCCCCAGCTACAAAGGGGAAAGGCCAATTTGGCTCATGGCTTCTGAGGTGCAGGTGCCAGGTGGCGACAGTGGGGATTGCGTGACAGAAAAAAGCTGCTCGCTTCAGGGACAGAAAACCCAAAAAGAGGAAGAAGAGCCTAGGGCCCCAGGGTTTCTTCTGAAACCTCCTGAAAACTCAACCAGGTCCCAGTAGCGCCACCCTGTGGCCAAGTCTTTGCCACATACTTAGTGTCCAAGTTGTGGTGCTTGGTTTTTCTTCTTAGGGTTGCCTGATCTTGTTTCATGTTAGGCATTGAAAGAAGTTGAACAGTATGAAATTGTCACTAACCATTTTAATCTGTAAAATGTCAATTTAGACATGAATCAAACTAGTACAAAGTTTGTGACACGAATTCCCTTCACTTAACACCTGTAATAGAGCTAAGAGGGTCCCGAGAGCCTCGTCTCAGCTGTGGTGAAGGTGGGGGCTTTGAACTGCCTCCTCCTGGCTTTAGACCCCAGCCACTCTGTCCAGCATCAGCAAGGTGGTCCTCTGGCTCTTGGCCTCAGAGACAAGGCTGAGAAGACTGGTCCTGACCAGGTTCCTGTGGGCATGTCAGGCTGGTATGGGGAAGTGGCCCCTGGGTTTCTCATGCTGCAGCAATGTGTCTCTGCTTGAATCATTCAGATAAATTGTTAAGGAAGAGAAAAATAGAGACTTCCCTCCATATAAGGAACATTCCAAAAGCATGAGAAGCTGGCCCGACACTCTTCTTCTCACCAGCAGAGAATGCGTGCCTGTGTCCCGGGCCTGGCCTCATTTTGGCAGGAGCGTGTATGCATCCGCTTGATTCAGTCTTTTGCGCTCATGGTGTGGGTTAGGTTTTGGCTTGTAGTTTCCCCACACAGAGCCAGGCAGATGAATTTGTGTCATTCAGTTGGCACCTCCTTGCACGTGGCACTGTGCGTCTCTTCTGTCCAGAGGGCCGCTAGTGTTTGAGGCAGCCTAGTGTGGTGCGCTCAGGATCTGTTCACCTTGGCGAGCGGGTGAAGCCAGGACCCTGTGTGGCTGCCAGAGTGGTTTCAATGGTGGAGGAGAGACAGGTGGCAGGTCTGAAGCTGGCTGCGCAGAGCAGCTTGGGTGGCTGTCTCGGCCTGCTGCCCAGAGGGAAGAAGTGATATCTTCACAGATGGTGCCTGCTTGGGACCCACACCTCACAGCTGCCCAGTGGGAGCCAGGAAGCCAATTTAAAATGTAACAAAAATAGAAACAAGTGAAACAACTTTAATAAGTAATTCATAGGCTCTGTGTCTCTGTCTGTGGTGAAGGGGGTGGTGGGATACACACACATACACATGTACCAGCTGAACTATATCCCTTGATTTCTCTATATTTTTAAAATTTATATTCATTGAACATATTTATTTAATTTTTTTGAGACAGTGTTCACCATGGTTGGTATTAAACTCACTGTGTAGCCCAGGCAGGCCTTGCAGCATGCTCCAGCATGCCTGGCTTTAATAGTGTTGTTTTGCCCCCTGTATCTAGTATTATGTTGCTACAAGAGCCTGTGAACAATATAAGGATGACTGAGCTAGTTGTTATTAATTAAAAATCAATCAAGCCCTGGGTGTGATTGACCCTGTCTGTACAGTTCATTATAGCCTTGTCAGGGCACTTATGCTCAGTAGCCGTGTGCTCAGTGGTTGTTGTGAGGACACTGTTGTCACAGGATCTCACTGGTGGCCCATAGCCACTGTCTACACTCCCACCTGTGTCTGGCCTAAGCCTGCCTCTGCCTCGTGTTGCTCCAGTTTTGCCCTCTGCGCACACCTGAGATGACAGCGGGGTCAGCTCTAAGCTTGCCTTGTAGTCTGACTGCCCTTCCCAGGCTGCTCTGACCCTCGTGGGCTTTCAGAGCCCACTCCACCACAGTTCTGAGCCCACAATGCGTTTGCTGTCGCCTGCAGTGTGAGGATGTGGCCTTGGGCTATTTCCATATTCACAACTGGACCATTCACATCATTTCAGAGTCCCCTCACCTTAGTTATCCATCCTGAGGAACCAAAACCTTCCTGGAGGTGTGGACCCCTGTTGGGTTTATTGTAGTCTCTGTCACCTGTTAACTTGAGTCCCTGCCTTTTATGTAGCTCTGAGCAGCTGACATGGGTGGCACACAGTGGAGGATGAGGATAGGTGCTTTGCCCTGGGACTCTCACAAGTTAATTTTGTTTGGAAGGATTAGTAGGCTGGATTTTATTTGTTGGTTTTATTTATTTATTTATCTTTGGTTTTTTCGAGACAAGGTTTCTCTGTGTAGCCCTGGCTGTCCTGGACTCACTTTGTAGACCAGGCTGGCCTTGAACTCACAGTGATCTGCCTGCCTCTGCCTCCCAAGTGCTGGGATTAAAGGTGTGTGCCACCACGACTGGCTGTTGATTGATTGATTGATTGATTTTGGGTTTTCGAGACCAAGTTTCTCTGTGTAATAGCTCTAGGTGTCCTAGAACTCTCTCTATAGACCAGGCTGACCTCGAACTCACAGAGATCATCCTGCCTCTGCCTCTGAGTGCTGGGATTAAAGGCATGCACCACCATGTCTGGCTGTTGGTTGGTTTATTTTTAAATATATATAATAGAATAAAATGTGCGTGTGTGTTGCTGTTGGGGTGGTGTGCACATGTTGCATGCATGTAGAGGTCAGAGGACAGCCTTTTGGAGTTGGTTCTCTCCTTCTACCATTATGTGGGTCCCTGGGGGTAGAGGTTGTCAGGCTTGCATGGCAAGTGTTTTCCCACTGAGACGTCTCACGGGCCCCTGGGGAGTGAGTGGTCCACCTGGTACACCAGCTGCCGTCACACCTGCCCTCCATGCACTGCACTAACTTGATGTGTTTACTTCTCAGCCCAGGACCCAGGCATCTCTCCCAGCCAGAGTCTTTGTGCAGAAAGTTCTAGAGGCCTCAGCGCGGGTTCCTTGTCAGAAAGTGCAGTGGGGCCAGTAGAGGCATGTTGCCTGGTCATCATGGCCACAGAGAGCAAGGTGAGACCTCCCTGCTGTGGGCCAGAGCTATCCACAGCCTCTGCTTACCATTCATCCAAGCCTTGCCCAGGACCCAGCTCACAGCCCGGTCCTGCCATGATCAGAGGTTGCCCTGCCTCTGGCCCAGTCCTACCCAAGACCAGATCCCACCACAGTTCTTCACGGCCCCACTTAGAGCCCTGGCCCTAGCCAGCCTTCCTTCAGCTTTTCCTAGCACTACTTCAGATCCCTTCCCACTGTCTCTCCCTGACCAAGTTCTACCCTGAGTTTCCAAGCCCTGCCTACAACCTAGTCAATGTCCCATGTATAACCCACACTCCCTGGCCCAGAGCACACCACAGGAACCTAACTCCCTCTGCCTCCCCCTTTCCCTCTGCCAGCCTTGCCCGTATGCTCTCTCCCTGCCGCTCCCCTGGCAGCATCCTTGAGGTGGCCAGCAGAGCTTTTGCTCACCTGTTTCCCCTTTGGGGTGCCTCTCCCCACCCCCACACTGATAGTGATGGCCACAAGTGCAGTGACCTGAACCTCACACCTGCCTGGGGCCGCGAACAGTTAGCACTCTCCTCAGCACTCGGGCAGTCTGGAGGCATGAAGGAGGCGGTGGCCCTCAGGGATCACACCTTCCACTTAATGTCTGCCTCTTACTTTGGTTGGCTAGCAGTGACCGCCCACCTAAGTATCCTCTAGTTCACCTTACTTAGCCTCTGTGCTAAATGCACAGCTGTGCTAAAAGCATCAGATACTTTGTTGTGGGCAGTTACTCATGCACTGTAGTGTTGAGCAATATCCCTGGGTTTCCCTTGTAATGACCAGAAATGTCCCAAGTTACTGTCACATCTAAGGTTCTGGACACACTCAGTCCACTAAAGAAGCCCTGTTTTAAACAGTACACAGCTACAAACTGTCTCCACTGCTTCTGGAAATGCCTCTAAGGTCGGAAGTGAGACCGGGGTGCCTTCCCTCTCTTACTTGGCTTAGATAGGAACTTTGAACATGTTGATGGCCAGTGAGAAGGGAGGAGGCAAAGCTGATGCCAACACCCATGTCTGTTGCGGTCTCCAGACACCTGGGAGGCCGTACCTAGGCCACGACCTGTTCTCAAGCATTGGTTCTGTTTTGTGATAACCCTGTGGGCTGTGAAAGCAGGGGCCCTTTGGCTCTGGTCTGCTCCTCGTTTACAGTAGTGGAGCCACTGAAGCATTATGGGTACCTTAGAGACTGCGGAGGCTTCTGTCTGCAGTTGTAGCCACTGAGGACCGGTGCTGTCCTTCCCTCACTGTAGGTCGCTGCGGAAGAGCTGTGCTCCCTGCTCAGCCAGGTCTTCCAGATTGTTTACACGGAGTCCACCATCGACTTCCTGGATCGAGCAATATTTGATGGGGCCTCCACGCCCACTCACCACCTGTCACTGCACAGCGGTATGTTGACTGGAAGTGGGGGGTCATGGGCACTTCATTTGGAAGCACAAGCCCCCACTAAAGGGTACTGTGGGACTGGGCAGGCGGAGCCTCCTGGGCTCTCAGTGCCCCAGACCACAGCCAGCTGCCTCAGGTTGTTCTGGCTTTGTGAGAGGCTGAGACCAGGAAGAGCCAGAGGAACCTGTAGGGTCAGCACTTCTGTGTCACCCATGAAAGCTGGCTGCAGACCTCTTGTTAGACACTTCCTGTCTGGGTGTGGTGACGTATACCTGTAATCCAGGAAGCCAGGAGCCAGAGGCAGGATTGTTATAAGTTTGAGGCCAGCCTGGGCTACATAGCCAGACGCTGTTTCAAAATAACACACTTTTTAGCCGGGCGTGGTGGCGCACGCCTTTAATCCCAGCACTCGGGAGGCAGAGGCAGGTGGATCGCTGTGAGTTCGAGGCCAGCCTGGTCTACGGAGTGAGTCCAGGACAGCCAAGGCTACACAGAGAGAGACCCTGTCTCGAAAAACCAACCAAACAAACAAACAAACAAAAAAAAACAAAAACAAAAAAAAAAATAACACACTTTTTATACGACCTTTCCTCACTGCTGTAACCAAATACCTAACAAGGTGCAGTTAAAGGAGGAATGGTTTATTGTCTTTCCTCAGGGTGAGGAAGGAAGGCATGGCAGCAGGAGCAGATGTCAGAGGCTGAATTGCATCGTAGTCAGGAAGCAGAGGGAGAGAAGCCAGGCTATAAACCATCACAGCTTAGGGACCTATTTCCCTCAGCAAGGCTCCACCTGCCACACAAAGGTTCCACACCTTTCTCAAACAGTGCCATTAACTAGGGAACAACTGTTCAAACACATGGCCGGTGGGACACATCTGGGGAGCCAGAGAAGCTGCATTTACCTCAAATGCCGGTGTATCTGGACCACAGCCACAGGAAGTGCTGTCACTCCGGGAGAGGGTCTGCCTCTCCTTAGTTGATCCTACTAAGAAATGCCCTCACTGGCTGACCCAGAGCTTAGCTGATCTCAGATCCGATCAAGTTGTCAACTGAAATTAGCCTCCACAGTTCATTTGTGGACAGGCTCACTGAAGATGGGTCTAAACACACATGTCTAACTGTCATTTACTGAGGATTAATGGTACATCTGAATCAGAGGCTGGAAATGATGCTGGGAGCAGCTTGCTGTCTGCTACTTGTTTCTGTGGAGCGACTGTCCTGTCTTCTACCCTGTTCCTGGTGATTCCCAGGCAGGGGAGACCTGGTGGTGCCATTAAGAAGCCAAAGGGAGCTTTTGAACACATATGTGGCCCATTATAGGAGCCATTGAGTCTTCCACATGCCAGTAAAACAGCAGTGCCTTTATCACTGACATACAGGTGAGGAAGTTGAGGCTGAGAGGTCACCAGTTCTCCAGGGTACACACAGCTAGAGCAGTTCTGTGTCCCTGTGATTGGTTTGACCCCTTGTTCATTTAAAATCCTAATAAGGTCTTTCTTTCTTTTTTTCCTTCCTTTTCTTCCTTCCTTTTTTTGAGATGGGGGTCTCACTATGTAGTCTTGGCTTGTCTGGAGCTCACTATGTAGACCATCCTGGTCTCAAACTTACAGAGATCTGTCTACCTCTGCCTCCTAAGTGCTAGGATTAAAGGTTAAAGATATGCACCATCATCCCTCTCCCCGTTTGTTTGAAAGGAGTCTCATAGAATCCTGAGAGCTAAGATCACAGGCATTTGTTACCACTATGTAATGTATACAGTACTCTGCCTGCATGTACACCTGCAGGCCAGAAGAGGGCACCAGATCTCTTTATAGATGGTTGTGAGCCACCATGTGGTTGCTGGGAATTGAACTCAGGACCTCTGGAAGAGCAGACAGTGCTCTTAACCTTTGAGCCATCTCTCCAGGCCTCTAAATCCAGTTTTTATGTGATGTTGTGGATTTAATTCAGGGGCTTATATGCTAGACATTTGTCAGTCAGGCTGCATCCCTAGTTGATTACTGAGTTTTTGGTAACTATTAAGGGTCCCAGCACTTAGGGCAGGTGAATTTGAGACCAGCTTGGTCTACAAAGCAAGCCCAGAAGCAAAATCTATGCAGAGAAACCCTGTCTCCAAAACAATAGCAGTGTATATGTATATATACATATACACATGGGAGTGAATTTTTGCAGGAAGCACACATGTAGTGCCTGTGACTAAATGGGTTTCCTCTTCTGCCAGCTTGTCCCGAGCCCTCCCTGAGAATGGCACACACACCCCTGCTACATTCTGCCTATTTCTGGCTTGCTTGCAGGGTCCTGCCTACGCCGACAGATCCCAGTGCTCAGTGTCTCAAACAGTACAAGCATGTGCTCTCGGTGTTCTGTATGTCAGAGGCCAGCTCAAGCCTCATGGCACTGCAGCCTTTTCAGAGGCCTCAGAACCCCCATTTCCTCAACCTTCTTAGCTTCTGGAACAGTGGTTCCCTCCTTCCCAGTGCTGCCACTCTTTAATGCAGCCCCTCACGTTGTGGTGACTGTAGGAGCTGTTTTTACTATCTGTTTTATGCGGTTCTTATGCCCCTTCCTATCTTCCTTCCAACACTCGGTAGGAAAGAAAGAAGGTTAGTGAGGAAAGGGGGCGGAGCTCTCTTTAGCCACTCCCAGTTGGTTAGGGGCGTCAGGTTCTTTGGAGCAGGATATCCAGAAGTCCAGCAAACAACCAGGAACCTTCTTCCTTCAATCATTTCTCAAAGTATCCTCCTCTCTTTGGGCTCTGGTACTTATACCTTCTCCAAGTCCTCAGAGTCCCACTAACTGCAGCTGGAAAAGACCACATCCTTCTCTGAGCTGCATGAGGCAATTATCAGCTGCGGACAAACTAAAAGCAGCTCCATATTCCACACTTGGGATAAAACAAAAACCTGGCCAGGTGTGGTGGCACACACCTGTAATCCCAGCACTTGGGAGGCAGAGGCAGGTGGATTGTGAGTTCAGGGCCAGCCTGGTCTACAAAGGCTACACAGAGAAACTCTGTCTCAAAAAACCAAAAAAAAAAGGAAAGAAAGAAAAACAACTTGTTTATGTAATATAACTAAGTTTTTAAAGAAGTCAAAACTTCTACTACAGGTGACCCCCAACCATAAAATTATTTAGTTGGTACTTTATAACTGTAATTTTGCTACTATTATGAATCATAATGTAAATATCTGATGTGGGACCCCTGAGAGGGTCACATCACAACCTGCAGGTTGAAAACTGCAGTTCTAGAGACTTCCTTGATCTTCACTGCAGCCATGTACATCAGATCTCCCGCCAACACACATGGAAGCTGTGTTAGGCTTTTCATCACACTGACAAACTCTGAGAGGAATGGTTTAAAGGAGGAAGGGTTTCCTTGGCTTATAGCTTCAGAGGTTTCTGTCCATGGCCGGCCCTGTTCCTGGGCCATGGTGAGACAGCATCATGGTGGGAGGAACAAGGTTGTCACTTCCTGGTGGCCAGGAAGCAGAGAGACAGAAGGGACATGGTACAATTCCAGTGGACACAGCACCAGTGACCCCACATCTTCAGGTTTTCAGAACCCCAAAATAGTGCCATCAGCTAGGACAAGGCTTTTCATCTTTGAGACTTTTGTGGGCAGGGCACTTCATATTTAAACTACAGAAGATTGCTGTAACCACATTAAATCCCCTGCCACACACACATAATAGCCAGGGTACCCCTGTTTCAGGGTCTACTAATTAGTAACCTTCACTACTGTTTGCTGTGCACTGTTGCAGTCACAGTCCCAGGAGAGGATGTGGGCACACCTGGTCCCTCTTGCATCACCAGCCTCCTGCGCCCAGTTGGTCTTCCTCAAGACTCTGCCTGTCCTGGTGTTGGGCTGTCTTTCCTCAGGGCTGGAAAAGCAGAGCACACTCTTAACTACACAAGAGTGGTTTCGGTTGGGCCGAATCCTCTGCTGTACTGAGGGATTCCTTGATGTCCAGGCTGAGTCCTAGTTCAACTTCCAAGTTCTGTGGCTTCTGCTGAGGGACCTGGGACAAGTGGCATTACTGCTCTGGTGTAGTTGAGCACATGGGTGACATCTTCCATAGCAGCTGTTACTACCTTGGCCATCTGTGGGCCCTCCTGGACGCTGTCTCAGCCTGTGGCAGGGTGTGCATTTGACTGAATCCTCCAGGGGATATGGGCTCAAGTCTGGGAACCTTGCCTTGGGCACTCAGCACTTCCAGCATAGGAAGCTCCATGATAAAGTCCCCAATGCGGGGCTCTTGCCTACGGAGGTGACACTGGGGTCACCTGCACCGAGTGCTCACTGCAGGGCCTGCTGGGTACCTGGGCCTGAAACACCTGTCCAGTACTTGAAAGCCCTCTGTGTCTTCTACATCTTTTGTGCAGATGACTCTTCCACGAAAGTGGACATGAAGGACACTTACGACGCTGACACCAGCCCCTTGTGAGTACATGCACTGAGCTCCAGGCTTAGTTCACCAAATGTTTGGTCTTCTGTGTCTACTCTGTAGCTTGCTGGCCTACAGGTTCTCTTCAGCTCCACTGAGTCCGCTGCCCCAGGTGTCCACCTTCAGAGTCCTTTCTCCTCTCTACCTTCTGTAACCTCCAGACGTGCCCTTGGTAAAGGCACACTGAATGGTGGTGTTAGCTCAGCCTGCGCATTCTCCCAGCCTTCCTGTCTCTCTTTTTGCTGTCCCTCAGCTCTGGGCACCGCTGAGCCTTCTATCCTAGCCCTTTCTCTGAACGCCCTCTCTTTGCCCAGAACCCATCTGAGAGTCACTCCACCGGGGCTCTCAGCTCCACTGTCAGGTTGGCCCATTCCTAGGATCTCCATATTCGGCTATGCCCAGGTGTTTCTTCTTAGTCACTGATGTTTGTGAGGTTGGGGAGTGAAGGACTGAGGGCTCACCTGTGTTAACCCTGTGCCTTTGCAGCTGCTTCCCTGATTCCGGGGACGGGGGAGGCCTGCCACCCTTGCCCTTCTGCATGCAGGCCTCACCCCATAGCAAGACTGTCAGCGAGAGCGAGCTGAGCGCCAGCGCCACAGAGCTGCTGCAGGACTACATGCTCACGGTAGGCAGTTGGGCCCGTTACCCGCCTGCTCCGGTCGCTGTTGCTCTGTGGGAGTGGGAGTCTGGAGGCCTGGGCTGGTGTTGGGCTGCTTAGCCTGGACCATGCTGGTGCCTACTCGGAACAGCAGCTCCACTGGGGCCTAGGCCTAATATCTCCTTGCATCTTAGATTTGTCTTTGAGGTCAGCCTTCTGGATCTGTGTACCCCCGGGTCACGCGTGCACACTTGCTGCTCCATGCAGAGCTAGCTTCCTTCCCTCCAGCCCTGCTGAGAGCTGCTTTTACCTGTGCTCTCAGTGAACCAAGGGAGGCCAGCTGAGCTTGCTTTGTATTGGGCTGGCAAGCATCAGCTGCTGCCTGGGGCTCTCTGCTGTTGGGAAGCAAAGGACTAGAGACTCATGGGAGCCTCCTTTTGTTTCCCGACAGCAGATCTGTGTTCACCCTGGTCCTCTGGGTAGTTCCTATGCTGGGCCTGATGACAGAGACACTTGGTTGGCATTCTGACCCCACAGCAGGTACACACTAAGCCCTCACTACTCTGCACGTCTCCTCTCTCTCAGTTACGTACCAAGCTGTCGTCACAAGAGATCCAGCAGTTTGCAGCACTGCTACATGAATACCGCAATGGGGCCTCCATCCATGAGTTCTGCATCAGCCTGCGGCAGCTGTATGGAGACAGTCGCAAGTTCCTGCTGCTTGGTGAGTGGAGCTTGGGAGGGCCATTCGTCCCCTCTGGGAATGTGCAGAGTCTAGAGGGGAGGTGCTCCATCAGAGGTGTCTGTCATCAAAGTTGGCTGAGGCTCCAGGATTGACATAGCTGCTCGGGAGGGCCCTTCCTGCGTTCTCAGTCTGCTTAGACCCTTGAGCTGAGCTGGATGGGCTCTGCCAGGCAGTGTAAAAAGGGTCTAAACAGACCCACCCAGTCAGAAGTGTCCTGGGAAGAGGCAAGGACCTCTTTAAGGAGGGGTCTTTATCAGCAGGTTTGGGGCGTATATAGGAGTCTGTCAAGTGGGGAAGCAAAGACACCATCTTGATGGAGTGATTAGCCTTTGTCCAACGCCCTCGAAGGGCCCAGCAGATGCTTCAGGCTCACTGCCAGTCTGAGTGTCAGGCCTGCCACATCTTCCTCACACCTGGAGGGCACAGTAGTGCCTCTGTGGTTTCAACCCTTCAGCCAGCACCTAGCACCGTGAGCTGCAGCAGCTCACTGAGAGCTCTGAGCTTCTCACCTGGGCTCCAGCGAACCAAGGGAAGTCAGCTGATGTGGTGAACACCGGCTGCCTGCCTGGGGCTCGTGTCTGTGGGGAGAGTCTAGTCTAGTTCCTCCTCCCACAGGCCTCTGGACCAGGTACTTCCAGGTCCCTGGCATGTAGGCTTCGACCTTTTCCAAAACTACTTTATTTGAGGTTCTTTAATGCTTATACCTCCCTTCCAACCCACCTGCCCTGGATAGGAGAGAAAGGAGGTTTATGGGAACAGGAGAAGTACACCTTTTAGGACTCAGTTCCTGGGAGCGATTCACCTGGTGTAGTTGGCAGGATTTCAGCAGACCAGCAATTCTACCAAAGTTGCTGCTGGAACCTGGAACAGCAGCTGGAACCCGGAGCCCCAAAGTGTTCTTTGACATGGCTCTCTCTAGGAGCATCTCAAAGTGGAGCGATGAACAGCCAAACAATACCAAGACCCAAAAAGCCTCACCTCCTGTTTTTGGGGCCATATATATATCTCAGAGTCTGTACTAGGATGTGTTTCAGCTGGCAAAAACCCAAGCTCCCACACGAGGTGGTTCATCTTCTAGTGCATAAACATCACCTGATCTCTCACAAGTCTGTTCCCCATCCCACACTTGGGATCAAAACAAAAACATGTTTACATCCACTGCACTGGCCCCAGCACACAATGTACACTCAGAAGCCTGAAGCCAGCTCCTTCCTGTTTTGTTCTCAGCTGCCTCTTTGCCAGACGTAAGTACAGAGCACCAGGGGTGACAGGACACAGCCGTAACCTGAGTACTCGGGAGACTGAGGCAGGAGCATAGCAAGTTCAAGATTAGCTTGAGCTATATAGCAAGACCCTCAGAAAAGGTACGTTGGAAATGAGTTGAGCCGTGGGCACCTGCTGCTTAGATGCTGCAGTTTTTCTAGCCTCTAGGCCTCTCTCCTCCGGGCCCCCACCTAAGCAGGCTGTTTCATGTTTGGTTCGGTTTAGTTTGGGTTTATGATACAGCCTCATGTAGCTCAGGCTGGCCCCAAACTCCCTGTGTGGTGGAGGATGACCTTGAACCCCTTACCCTCCTGCTCCTCGTGTTCTGCAACTAGCAGTATGAATGGTTTGTCAGGGGTTCTCTTACAGGCACCACTGTAGGGGAATGTTCTCCTAAACTCACCCATTGTGTACTCTGGAAGGCCCAGCCTGCCTGCCCACATCAAGGTTCTGGTTCCAGGATCATGAGCATTGGTCATCCTGGGTAGGGGGTTATCATGTGTTTGGTTAGTGGCTTTGGCATAAGTCCTGGCTCTGAGAACAGACCTCATTCATTGCTAGTGGCTTTGTGGCTTTGGCTTTGAAGGTCATAGGCCCCTGGCCTGTGCCGTGCTCAAAGCCAGAGAGGGTGAGATTGACAGACAGTAAGCTAGTCATAGCTGGATCCTTGTCAGAGTCTCATTTAATTAATCCTGGCTTTGTGGTCTGAGGGCCCTGATCCCCCGTGAGATGTCACTCTACTGTGTGTGTTGGCAGGTCTGAGGCCCTTTATCCCCGAAAAGGACAGTCAGCACTTTGAAAACTTCCTGGAGACCATTGGTGTGAAAGATGGCCGCGGCATCATCACTGACAGCTTTGGCAGGCACCGGCGTGCCCTGAGCACCACCTCCACCTCTACCACCAATGGGAACAGGACCACGGGCAGCCCTGATGACCGGTCGGCGCCTTCAGAAGGAGACGAGTGGGACCGCATGATCTTGGACATCAGTAGTGACATTGAAGCTCTAGGCTGCAGCATGGACCAGGACTCGGCTTGATGGGCCGTGACCGTGCACACTTGTCTCACACAGCCATCCCAGGCTTGCCTTCCCTGGGAGTGTCAGCCCTTCCTAGCTTGGAGCTAGGGAGAACCGCAGACACAGGTGGCTCTAGTGGCCAGGTCCTCTACTGTGAAGGAGTGGAGAGCTGCCACAGGACATGTGCCCCAGCACAGGGCAGAAGCCTCTGTGCCTGTTCCTCAGGGGCTCAGCAATGCCTGTAGCATGTCCCCACTCGGGGAGGGCCAGTTGCAGCTGGCAGGAAGAGCCGGTCCTGTCGGCCTGGCCTGGACAGCTGATATTTTGCACATGATTTTTCCTCCTTTAATTCTCAGAGACCTTAAAAAGTTTACTACAATGTGAATAATTTAATCTCCAGTTGTCAAGCATTTTTTTCTATTCCCATTGGTTGAAAGCCATGTTGTCGTGTGTGTGTGTGTGTGTGTGTGTAATGAGGGTCTCCATTCTGGCCTCTGTCTGCTGGACCATGGCTGCCCACAGTAACCAGGGTTGGTGCTTCTGCTTTGGCTCTGTGGACAAGGGACAGGAACAGACATTTGGGGATCTCACTCCCATGTCAGAGTTACTTTGATCTTTGCATTCTGTGTGCAGGTTATCCCAAGGACATAGCATGCTCTGGTCCTTTGCCTAAGCCTCCTCGATGACCAGAAGTGCAGTGTGCCAGGAAGAGTGCAGCCCCCAGAGCTAAGAGTTGGGGCTTCTGGAAGGCTGACACAGGTCCCCGGGCCTTCATCTGTCCCTTCCACAGTCAGCTCTTCCCCTCTGTCTGTCGGCTTCATTCTGGCCTCTGCCCTCTAGACAGACCCCATGAACCTCTTCTAGCCACCAGGAAGGGAGGGAAGCGACCTGGGGTCAGGCTGGCCCAGAAAGCTCCTAGGCTAGGGAGACTGGTCGGTTGCCTCTGTTACCCACACTCAGGGAGGAGGGTCTGTGTCCTGGACAGACAGACAGACGGCTTTAGCAGAGCCCCTGGGCTCTGCAGACGCCTCAATTGTATCCAGGGCAAGCCAGAGTGTCCCTGGGGTATCACAGATGCTCTCTTCAGCAGTCCCATGGCTTCAGGACAGTACTTGACAGCATTTTCTTCCAGTTACCTGCTCTCCTGCTAACCTCCATGGGAGCCTAGGCTAAGCCAGGAAAGCCCAGATACTGGACGGTCTGTCAATTTATGTGCAGTTAATTGTGTCCTGGAAGTGTGAAGATGCTGAGGACGAGCCAAAGACCATCCTGTGACCAATTATGTCCTAGTGTTCCCATGTATACAGCAGGGTGTATGTGGACATAAAGGACCACGGCAGCTGTATTTCTGTAGCCAGAACTGCAGGAGGGAAGGACAGCGAGTGCATGGCCACACTGCTATATCTGGGTCTGAGCGAATGCCAAAGAGGGATGAAGGGACTCTGGGGTGTGGCACAACCAAAGGAGAGTGATGAGAGGGGTGTCAGAGGTATTGGGGAGACACCTGAGGGCAATCAGGTAACAGCAGAGATTGATGGGGCATTAAGGACGATGACGATGGATGACATGGTGATGACATCCAAGCATTGAGATGACAGTGAAGAAATACCAGGCTCTAAGGTGACACCAGAGGGCAGTGAAGTGGCATCAATGGGCCCTGATAAGATGCCCAAGGATGATGAGAGTATACCACAGAGCTGAGGGGACTCAGGGTGATGATGTGACACTGGTTTATTGGGCTGCAGAGATGGGGAGAGGCAGAACAGCTTCCAGTCAGCAGCTACATTGTCAGTTCCTGTGGCAGAAGAGTCATGTTAGGATCGGGCCTTTTCTGGAGAACCTCCCTAGGGACCCGCAAGCTGAAGGAAGGGGCTTGCTCACCATGATGGCGTTGACAATGTCACTGTGGTTGTCCTTAAGGGCTCGCACAGCCTTTGCCCTGGATACATTGGCCTGGGCCATCACCAGTTCAATGTCCCGAGGTTCTAGTCCAGCCTCCTCTACCTGGCAGAGGGGAAGAGGAAAGTGGCCGAAGCTGCCCAGGTAGAGTAAGATGCTAACCCACAATCTGCCCCTAGCCACCTGTCAAGTGTCCAGAGCCACCAGGGCCTCACCTCTTCATCTTCCTCCTCCTGCTCCTCACACTCTGTCCTTCCCCGGGGCCCAGGTGCCAACTCAGGGACCAGGGCCGATGACTCGGAGGGCACCTTGAACTTCTCTGCTGCAGCTTTGTGTACTTGCTGGGACAGGTCCTCGATCTGCAATATGGAACAGCTGTGTGAGCAGAACTCACTGACTCCTGCCTGCCTCCCCCCTGCCCTTCCCCCAAGCCACAGCCTGGTCATAGCCAAGACAGACCTTGGCCTCACCGAAGACCACATAGGTGTCTGAGGCGGGGCTCTTGAAGACGTCGGGCTTGGCGATAACAAACAAGATGTTCTTGGACTTTTGGATGGTGATCCTGGTGACTCCCTGAATCTGCCGTAAGCCCAGTTTTGACATTGCCTGAGGTGAAAGGCAGGAGACTCAGACCATCTTTCCTGGGACTAGATGGCTGCCCTCCCTCTGTAAGGGCCTCCTTGGGACACTCCAGGGTTCAGGGGAAGGGTGACTAGATTTGACTCAGCCTTTGTGTGTGTGTGTGTGTGTGTGTGTGTGAATTTCACTGGCACAAGGTATGAGGGGTGCTGGTAAGGTGTGTGTGTGTGTGTGTGTGTGTGTGTGTGAATTTCACTGGCACAAGGTATGAGGGGTGCTGGTAAGGACCCCCTCCCTTGATACGTGTCATCTCCCAGAATCCTCTAGGGGACCTGCCCTCGGCTGACCTTTCGAGCCTTCTTCTCACTGCGGCTTTGCTTGGCTTTGGCAATGGTCTCGTCACTGCTGCCTGCTGGGCCCTGTGGGAAGATGAAGGCTAAGTATCTGTAGGGGCTTGGCTGATGTCACTCTGAGACCCACCCGCTTCTGGGGCCCGGCACCTGTGATGGGCACTGTGCTTTCACAGGTGACATGTCCTCTTCATCCAGCTCTGCTGACGACTCCCCGTGGCTATCCGAATGCTGGCCAGAACCCGGGGCCCTCTGTGAGTCTGGGGAAGGGGTGAGGTATGAGGGCCTCTTACTATATTGCAGAAGGTCCTCTAGTGTCTCCTCAGGAAGAAGAATCCAGCTGGCCCAGGCCTTGACTCCCACATAACCTTACCTTCCTCCAGGCTGTCCTCGTCCTCTTGTTCCTGGGCTGGGAACCCTCGAGGGCCAGATGGGGTCTGGGTCCCAGAGGGAGGAGGCACTTGGCAGGGGCTTGAGATGACGCAAGCCAGGTCTTTGGCATCTGTGGGGGTCACCTTGGGGTTGAGGGTGGAGTGAGGTGAGAGGCTGACACGCTGCCGGGCCCCCAGAGGCTTTGTGGATCCTGAGCTGGTAATGGCAGCAGCTCCCTGGGCTCCTGCCTGAGGCATCAGACCATGAGAGGCTGGGGGCTCCTCCTCTTCCACAGAGGCTTTCTGGGGAATGGGGCCCAGGCAGGGGGCTGGGGGCCCCGGGGATGACTGGGATGCCCTGTCCAGGGCACTGGGAGCAGCAGGGTCAGGTTCCTGGAGCCTATTCTGGGGTGTAGTGTGCAGGTCACTGGCAGAGTTTGCTGGGGAAGGGGTGACCTGGGCCTGTTCCCCGCTGCCCAGGCTCAGCATAGGCTCCAGGCGCTGGAAGGGTGGTGCACACCTGGCGGTCTCTTCAGAATAGACCTGGCTTAGTGTGCATGTGGCCCTTGTTGGGGACCCTGGGCAGGATCCTAGCCTGGCTTGCACAGATACAGCTCCAGAAAGCCTGGGGCCTGAGGTGTTCTTGCTGCCCAGGCCCCTTCTATCTCCAGCAGGGCTCATCAGCTGTGGCTGGCTGACCTCAGGGCATGCAGCGGAATGTGCCTTGAGTGTATCCCCAGCACCTTGGGTTGCTGACTTGGACCTATTTCCATGCCCTGGTGGTTTGGGGCCTCTACCCCGCTTGCTCTTGGCTCCCGGGGCCTCTCTTTGAGGTGAGTGAGTCTTGATGCCATCACGGGCTTTAAGACATGCTCCTTGTTGGAGTGTAGCAGATACGCTCTCGGCTTCTTTTTCCCTCATGCAAGATGTCTCAGAAGTCTTTGTGCTCAAGGTGAGACCTGACTCTTCTGGAGCCTCAAAGTTGTCAGCCTTTCCAGCTGCCGCAGAGCCATTCTGTCCGGCTTGGTTGGAAGCCGGGAGTACCGAGTGTGGAGGGGGTGCTGCATCCTGCTGCTCCTTGGGGGGCACTGGCCTTGGTCCTGCGGCCGCACCTAATTCCTGATGGGCCTTGGAGGCTGAAGGCTTGGTCTCTGGCGTGTAGTCTGCTTCCCTAGGCAGGGCCTGAGAGGTGTCTGGACCTATCAGCTCTGGGTCTGAGGTGGAATCTGTATCTCGAAGGGGGGGAGGTGCTGTCACAGGGGTGTCCTGGGATGCTGTGGCACTTTCTTCAGCCTGCTGGGACTCCAGTGTGGCTGCAGCTACAGGTTCTAGGTCTGAGCTTGAATCTAAGCCTTGCAGGGGTGAAGGTGATGTTCTTAGGGCGACCTGGGGTATGGCAACACCCTCCTCGGCCTGCTGTGGTCCCAGTGTTGCAGCAACCTCAGGTCCTGGGTCTGAAGTAAGATCTGAACCTTGCAGGGGTGCCGATGATGCTATTGGGGACTCCTGGGGTACTGTGGCAATCCCGCCATCCAGCTTGGATCTCAGTGTGACCACAGCCCCGGGTTCTGGGTCTGAGGTGGGATCTGAGCCTTGCAGGGGTGGGGGTGATGCCACGGGGGAGTCCTGGGGTTCTGTGATACCTTCCTTAGGCTGCTGGAGCCCAAATGGAGCCACAGCCCTACACTCTGGACCTGAGGGTGGGTCTGTACTTTGTAGGGGTGGAGATGATGCCATAGGAACACCCTGCAGTGCTTTGTCACACTCCTCATCCTGCTGGGGTCCCAGCACAACTCCGGCCACAGACTCTGGTCCTGAGGTGGGCTCTGTACCTTCCAAGAGCTGGGGTAACGTCATAAGGGAGTCCTCGGGTATTGTAACACCTCCCTCAGCTTTCTGGGACCCCACTGAAGCCACGACCATATACTCCAGTGTGCAGGGAAGGCCCTGACCTTCTTCCTTCAAGTTATCAGGAAGGACTGGGCACATGGCGGGGCTTGCTTCTTCCTGCAGATCTGGAATTGCCTCTGCAGTGATGGCCTTACAGCCTAAGACAGTGCCTATCTCCTTCTCACATGGCTGAGGCAGAGCCCTGGGTGCTTGTTGAGAGACTGAGTCAACTCCCTCGTCCCCCACCTGAGGGGTCACTGTGGTAGCTTCCTCCACCTGAGGGCCTGGAGCTGCTTGCAGATCAAGCGAGCTCCCAGCAGCCTCAGACTCTATGCCTAAAGTGAGGGCCTCATCTGTCATTTCTGCCACCGATTCCTGGCTGTTCGTAAGATAGATTTCTTGCTCTGAAATCTGAGCTGTGAACTCTGTCCCCTGAACTGTGGCCCTGCCTCTGTGCTCCTGTTCTGGATTCTCTGCGCTGGGCTGGGCATGGGGCTCCCCACTGTACAGCCTGTCATCATCTGCCCCTGCATAGGAAGCTGAGTCCGAGTCAGAGGAGGGTGCCGAGGTATCATCCCGGAAGGCGAAGGCCTCGTCCATGCCGTCGATGATGGACAGATCGGACAGTGATTGCAGGAAGGAGGCGGACGTGCTGTCGTCCTCACCCTCTCCAGCCAGGTCTCCATCGGGGCTTGCGGCACCAGCAGCTGCCTCCTCTTCGTCCTCCTCCTCTTGGGGCAGTGGTGTCACCTCCACAGCCTCCACCTGGAAGATGAGGCTACCCCGGAAGGGTAGTAGGGCGGCAGGGATCATCGGGTCGTTGGCCAGGAAGCTCGGATCAAAGAAATGGCCCTCTTGGCTCCAGGAAGAGCTGCTATCTGCTGAGAGGCTAGACTCGGAGGATGGGGGCTCTGGGGGTGCTGCGGGGTGTGTCTCTAGTTCATCTATCACCGACCCTGACGGGGAGAGGCCCCAGTCGGAGGGAAAGTCCAGTCCCTCAGCTGGGGCTAGCAGGCTGAGGGAACAGGATGGAGATGACGCACAGCTGTCCCCATCTGCTGTAATGTAGGAGCCCGAGGGCGAAGCTGGCGTTGAGTCCAGTAACTCATCCAGCAGCTTGGCCTCCAGGCCCCAGGCATCCCTTCGGGGCCCGTGGTGGTCCGGAAGTAGGGCATAGGCGGTCTTGGTGGGAGTAGAGGGGGGTGTGAAGTAAGAATCAAGGTCAGGGGGAGGGGAAGGCACGGGAGAATCACCCTGAGAACACTGCTCCGGGGGTGGGTGCAGGGCGGTGTGCCCACCCTCCCGGTCCCTGAGCATTGGCCAGGCTGCCCTGGATGAAGGGATGAGCTGGCATGTCTCCTCACCCATCACGATGCGGGGCTCCAGGGTGGTGGGGAGAGGGACTTCGGGTAAAGGCTGGAGAGGCAGGCCCTCAGGGAGGACCGCTGGGTTTGGGCCGCCCTCTGCTGGGTCCACCCAGGTTGAGGCAGCCCCACTGGGCCCTGCATCCCAGCTGGCCCCCTCAGGCTGGGGCCTGGCACCTGGCTTGCTGGACAGGAATGTAAGGGGCAGAGGGCTAGGCCCTGGGATCAGGGCATGGGGCTCCCGTTGGTCCCCTTTCAGGATGGTTGCAATGGCTGCATCATACGAGAGATCTGTGGAGACAGAAAAGGACATGAGGTGCCCCCTTGGATAACATCTCAGGGCCAGGCTGGGTGAAGAGTTGAACATGGGACAGGGACAGGTCTCTCCATGGATAAAATTCCAGAGGGGGAGCTGCTCAAGGAAGGTAGTAGAGAAGAGAATGACACGTAGGCTAAGTGTACTTGAGGAATAATTCTCAGGTGTTTCAGCTGAGCAGGCAGCTGCTGACAAACTTTATAAGAAGGGGAGCCACATGGAGTGGTAACAGAACCCAGGCTTTTTGGGGGAGCACTTCAGCAAAAAGGCACAACTAGCAATTGTCTGCTCAAAATGCAGCTTTCTTTCTTTTTTTTTTTTTTTTTTGGTTTTTCGAGACAGGGTTTCTCTGTGTAGCCTTGGCAGTCCTGGACTCACTTTGTAGACCAGGCTGGCCTCCAACTCACAGTAATCCCCCTGCCTCTGCCTCCTGGGGGCTGGAATTAAAGGCGTGCGCTACCACGCCTGGCCCAGCTTGCCGTTTCAGCTTGGTTCTGCTAGGCTCGGCAGGAACGGAGGGCCACAAGCATCCACTGGACAATGCCAGCCCCTTCTTGTGACTGAGGGCAGGGGGTCCTGCACACTACAGCTCTGGAACATTCCAAGTCTCCTCCTGTAAGTAGGAGGCTTTGCCTCTAGCCCTCTCTCGCCTACCCTTGCTGCCTAGACTTGAGGCCAACCCCGAGTTCCCCAGAGCTCTGATGCAGGTGTCTGCATGCAGCTAAGTTTCTGGAGAATGGAGGCCAGCGCCTCATATCGGGGCTGAGTTGAAGCATCCTGCTCAAAAAGGTCGGTGATGCCCATGGGAACAGGACAGCTGAGGGAAGGCTGGCTGTGTCCTCTCCATGGAGACAGCCACTCATGGTAACAGATCCTCCACCATGCTGGGAGCTCCTGGCCTGTGTTGGGGTCCTTCCCTAAGACTCGGGTACCATCTCGGCCAGGTACAGGTGCTCACAAGAGCTCATGGGCTGGCACGCCTTCAGTTGACATGCTATAACGCATACACACGCCTGTGCTGTGGAGCATGGCATGTGAACCAGAAAGTACTTAGGGACTAAGGAAGGTAGCAAAGCAACCCTCCAGATGGTAGCGCTCCATACTACCTCCTATCTCTCTGGCTGATGCTGTCTTTCTTTTCTCCTGCTGTCCTGCATGTCACCAGTCAGATCTATGCACATTTACCTGAGTCCCGTGGCTTTTCACTCAACCCCGTGTTTCTTGAGTGCTCAAAGCCTCATTTTTAAAGACTCTGTGATAGCCCCACCTTCACCTGGACCATGGCCAAACACATATCTCTTTGAAGTAGCCACTTAAAGCCTTCCTACTGTCCCCAGAGCCCAGGCCAAGTCCTGCATGAGATGGGGAGGGACAGTGCCCAGGGGCCTGCCGCTCTAGCAGGCACTCAGCCAACACTGCTGGCTTTACCACGCTCACTGGTGACGGGGCAACATCGCCTGCATCGTGGCTTTGTCTGTCTCAGCTACTGAGCAGATGTCACCCAGGGGGCAGAGGAAAGCTCCAGGGCAGACAGCCACCACCTCTGATACCTGTTTTCAGCAATGTCAGGGCACTGGGCTCTCGGACACCAGCTGGACTCACTGACCAGCAGCTGGCCTAGTAGGGCAAACAGGGGTCCTGACAGAAAGGGAGGGAGGATGCTTCAGGTCCTTCGTGGGATACCTGGCCCTGAAAGTGGGTGTGGCTAGTAGCCATCACTGGGTGTCCATCACTGGGTGTCCTGGAGTCAGGCTCTTGCCTTGCCATCTCCGTTTCCTAGTGTGGCCCCAGGGCAGAATTGGGCCAAGGTTAAAATGGAAGGGAAACAAAAGACCAAAGATGATTGTGTGTGTGTGTGTGTGTGTGTGTGTGTGTGTGTGTGTGTGTGTGTGTG
>OU015747.1:45940673-45963535 GCA_907169655.1 Acomys percivali | reverse complement strand
AACCAAAAAATGAAAAAGTACATTGGTGTCCTGCCCTGCTTGCATGTCTGTCTAAGGGTGTCAAATCCCCTAGACCTGGAATTATATTATAGACAGTTGTAAACTGCCATGCAGATTCTGGAAATTGAACCTTGGTCCTTTGGAAGAACAGCTTGTACTCTCCCCCCCCCCCCCAAGACAGGGTTTCTCTGGGTAGATTTGGCTGTCTTGGACTCCTTTTGTAGACAAGTCTGGCCTCGAACTCACGGAGATCTGCCTGCCTCTGCCTCTAGAGTGCTGGGAGTACAGGTGTGTGCCACCACGCCCAGCCAGCCAGTACATTGGTGGCATATGTCTTTAATCCCAGCACTCAGGAAGGAGACAGAGGCAGGCAGATCTCTGTGATCCAGCCTGGTCTACACAAAGCCAGTTACAAGACAGCCAGGGCTATACAGAGAAATCTTGTTTTAACAAACAAACAAACAAACCCAACAACAAATACCCTCAAACCAACCAACACTATGAAGTAATACAGAATATACCCATACTGCCAAGACTCTAAGACAATAAAAAGAAAGAAAAATAAATTGTCATGCACAAAGCAGGTCTGTTTATATGTTACATAATTCCAACTCTTGGGCAGTAGAACAAACACTCCAAATTTAAGGCCATCCTAGTCTACATAATGAGTGCCAGGCCAGTCAGGACTACCTAGTGTGAGACTGCCTCCAAAACAAAAACAAAAACACCCAAAACAAGAACTCCCAATGAAAAACTAGATTGGATATTTCTACTAAAAAGTGAAATTAACATAAATTTAAAACATTTGTTCCAGAAAAGTTATTTTAAAATTTATTTTTATAAGGCAGATAATAACTCAACACCAAACCCAATGAATACACATACACACGGTAAACATCTTGTCTTGTTTAGTGGGGCTGTCTGGCAGACTAGCCTCATCTTCAGACTCCTGTCTGGCCTACCTGAAGGATGGTCCCACATCTTGGCGTTTGAACCACTTCCTCCTCTTCCCTAGCCCACCTCACATTTGGTACCAAGACCCATGAGGGCAGGCTCTGAATGGTTCGCATCCTTCCATGATGTTGCTCACCTCTTTCACCAGGACTTCCCACTTGTGAAGCAGTGTGATTCAGTAAGCATGGTCCCCGTTGGTGGAACTGGTAAGAAAAGGTTAGGAAGTGTGTCACAGGAAGTTTGTCACTGCAGCAGGCTTGGAGACCTCAAAAGCTTCTGGCCATCTCCGCTGTGCTCTCTGCTCTCAGCCTGGTGACAGCCCTAGGTTGCTTACATCAACATTACACTCCTAGTGACCATTACAACTTTTTTTGTTTGTTTTTGTTTTGTACCCCTGCAACATTGTGCTCTGCTGGCCAAGAAATCTTGGAACCAAAGCAGGAAGTGCTTCTGCCCAGAGGCAGAACAAACACCCCACTGAAGACTTTTCCTTGGTTATTTTGGGCACACTCCCCTAATCGCAGAACTTGAGAGAAGGTAGCAGGAAGGTCAAGTTCAGAAGTCCAAGGCCAGGGCCTGGAGTGATGGCTCAGAGGTTAAGAACACTGGCTGCTTTTCCAAAGGTTCGAAAGTTCAATTCCCAACAACCATCTATAATGAGATCTGGTGCCCTCTTCTGGCCTGCAGGGATGCATGCAGATAAGAGTACTGTATAAATCAATCTAAAAAAAAAAAAAAAAAAAATCAAGGCCAGATTCCACTAAATACAAACAAACAAGTGCATGAGACTAATAGAGCTCAGGGCTGGTGGTGGTGGTGCAGACTTTTAATCCCAGTACTCGGGAGACAGAGGCAGGCAGATCTGTGTGAGTTCAAGGCCAGCCTGGTCTCAGATTGAGTTCCAGGACAGCCAGGGCTACACAAGAAACTCTATGTAAAAAAACCAAAAGCCAAGTTGGGGGCGGGGGGAGCCCAGATGTTAGACAGTCTAAAATTCGTACACTAACACCCATCAGAAAAGAACACGTCATACAGGGCTGCTCTTTCAGTAGCTTTTGGTTCCCAGAATCCATGCCAGGCAGCTCATCTCTGATTCCCACTCGAGATCAGGCACTTGCAAAACTCAGAGATACACATGTATATATACACAACTAAATCTTCAAAAACAAGACAGGCCTGATGTGGCGGTGTAGAGGCAGGTGGACCTCTGTGAGTTTGAGGCCAGCTGGCTCTATACAGGGAGTTCCAAGACAGCCAGAGCTACATAGTGAGATCCTGTCTCAGTCCGCCCCACACCCCCAAATTGAACAATAACACATTGCCACTCACAATCAATTATTCTAAACCCTTGGCCATACGCTGAAGAAACAAAGACTACAAAATAGTGATGAAAGCTATCAAAGACCTACAAAAATATGAGATGTGTTTGTTGCTTGCGTAATTCAGAACAGTAATAATGTCTCCTCAAATTGTTCCATAGACTTGGCATAATTTCTATTAAGACAGCCCCACTACGTAGCTTTGGCTGTCTTGAAACTGTCTCTGCAAGCAAGGATGGCTTTGAATGCAGAGAGATCTGCCTGCTTCTGCCTCCCAAGTGCTGGGATTAAAGTTGTGAGCCACTATGCCTGTCTACTTAAGGCAAAGAGCTCAGGCTAGCTCAAAACTTTGCAAATTTCCTGCTTCAGCCCCTCTAGATGCTGGGATTACAGGGGTGGTCCATTATGCCTGGCCTAAGGCTATTTTATAGCCATGGTAGCTGAGAACATTTAACACTGCAGGCACACCAACAGCACAAACCTCAGAGATGGACACAGAGAAACACGCAAACTTTTTGCATAAGCACAGATACAAAACTCAGCGGGGGGCGGTGCTGGTGGAGGAAAGAGGCACGCTTTTCAGCACTCTGGATAACTAGAAGCCACACCCATCACCCTCCATTTTAAGTTCTTACAAAACTGCAGGTAAAATGCTTGCCTGCAAATGTGAGGACCTATGTTTAATCCCTAAAGTGCGTGTATGTTTCCAGGCTTAGCAAGGCAGAGACAGATGGACCCCAGGGCTCAGGGCCAGCCAGTCTGGCCTACTTGGCAAGATCCTGGCCAGAGAGACCACACGACAAGGAAACAAAGCAAAAGGCGGACAGTGCCTGGGGAACACTGGCTGCTCTCTAGTATGCATGCTCAGGTATGCACACATATGAACACGGGTGCACACGGAAGCTGGGTAACAAACCCCCTCATTTGAAGATGAGCACTTGCCTCTAACTGGATCAAAGACTGGGGGCTGGAAACATGGCTCAGCAGTTAGGAGCACTGGCCTGAACCCAAGTTCAATCCCCAGCATCCACATGACAGCTCACAACTGCCTGTAACTCCAGTTCCAAGGAATCTGACACCCTCACACAGACATAGCTGCAGGAATAGGATCAATGCACATTAAAAAAAAATGTGATTAGAAAAAAAATAGATCAGGGAGGCAGAGGCAGGTGGATCGCTGTGAGTTCAAGGCCAGCCTGGTCTACAAAGCAAGTCCAGGACAGCCAAGGCTACACAGAGAGACCCTGTATTGAAAAACAAAAAACAAACCAACAAAAAACCCCAAACCCCCTCCCCAAAATCAAAGACTTAAAAATTATCATTTTTTTTTTTTTTTTTGAGACAGGGTTTCTCTGCATAGCTGTTCTACAAAGTGAGTCCAGACAGCCAAGGCTATGCAGAGAAACCCTGTCTCAAAAACCAAACCAAACCAACCAAAAAAAAGATGACACCAAGCTGGGTGTGGCAGCACACACCTTTAGTCCTAGTACTTGGGAGGCAGAGGCAGGTAGATCTCTGAGTTTAAGGCCAGCCTGGTCTACAAAGAGGTTCCAGGGCAGCCAGGGCTACACAGAGAAACCCTGTCTCAAAAATCCATGCCCCTCTCCAAAACGACAAAAGACAAGACACCAAAGTAGAACCTGTGAAAGTAAAAATGAGTAACTGAATCTAATTAAAAATTTTATGCTCTGTAAAAAGCCATATTAAGAGGGCTAACAACCACAAGCTATAGATTGGGAGAAAATGTATGCATATTGCATACCCAACAAAGAATTAAGGCCTGGAGTCTATAGAACAGCCAGACTTGGTTGGAAGTGTGGCTCAAGCAGCAGAGCATCCACCTGGTGTGCCTCAGACCCTGGGTTTGACCCTCAGCACTGCCGACAGCCAGGCATGCTACCATAACCACCACCTCAACACCGAAACCTGGGGCAGTTCAGAAAACAGGTGGCAACTGCTCATTAGTTTTATCAAAGATAAAAACATCATTAGCAAAGATGTTAGGGGCTTGCAGAATGAGCTGTAGCAATCTAGGAAAATTCATGTCTCTACATCCAGCTTACATCCCAGTCCTTGTACCATTTACACTGATGGCAGTAGCAACTGTCCTAAGGATCCTGTGGTGATAGAAGCATCCTTTTGTTAGCACCAGAGTTATTTTGCAGCACAGTCCGACCACTGAGGAAGCCATGTGAGTATTAACTGAATGGTGACCTTCAGTTAGCTCAAAAGAAAAGCCAGGGGCGCATGGGGTCAACAGTATGTTTATTTCCCCCCACACCAGTAGGCCTCACTATTCCTGCCCCACCTCAACACAGACATTTAGTGGCTAGCTGTTCCTTTCTGTTCCCCCCCCCCCCTGCGGTAAGCAACAGCCTGGACAGGACAACACAGGTGCTAAGTGCTTTGGGAGAAATGTACAGACTAGGCAAGCCCTACCTAAGGGAGTTCAGTCACCTGCAGGGGGCAGAAGGGAGACACTCTGATGCTACTCACAGCAGCTGGACCGGGTTGCCGAGTTGGCTGTAGTTAGGGAAGCATGGGAGTGGTATCAGCCAAGTGGCCTTTTCTCTTTTCCCAGAACCATGGCCTTTCAAATGCTTTCACAGCACCTGCTCCCATCAGACACACAGGGATGGGAGGGAACCTCTCAGGGATCTAATCACAACTCCAATTCTTGTCAGTTTCCTGGGAAGCTCAAGCGCCCCAAACGCCGATCCCACAGGCATTATTGGGGAGTTGGGGGTGAGTACACTGGGTAGAACCCTGGAGAGCTGGGCAGAGAGGGTGTGTGTTTCCAAAATAAAGGAGAGAAGAGAGAACAGACAGAGCCTAGGAGGATATCTGGCCTCCACCAAAACAAAAGATTTATTGGGACCACCTGTCCTTGGAGCTGCTGGCCAAGGCCCTTCAGAGATGGTTCACTCTTACGGATGAGGACTCTGGTGGCCAGCACTCCCTGCCAGTCTCTGAGCAGTCTGAACTGAAGGAAAAGGTCATTTGGCTAGCTCCTCAGCCACTGCTTTCCGCATCTTGTCCTTGAGGTAGGCGCATTTCTGCCATTCAGACTTGAGATCCAGCCATTCATAATATGGGACCTGGAAGAAAGCAGTGGAGACAGGTCAGAGGCTGTGGAGTCCTTTTCCGCCCTTACATGGCCAGTGCGGCCCCTCCTACTGTCAGTGCTGGTGACTGACGGCTTCAAATACCCAACCCTTGGCCTCAGTGTCCTCAGGAAGAGCGCAGGGAGTGAGGCTATGCATGTGGCGAGGTGCCAGCAGGGCTTCTGAAGAAAATGGGATAACCCTCAAAGCTCTGAAGCGTCTCTTTGAAGGAAACTCCGCACTGAGGTGTTCCTGTGTTGCAGTCCCACATGGTCACACAGTGGTGTTAACTACAGGCCTGAACCCTAGCGCCACAGGAGCAAGCTAAGCTGCTGTGGGGTGGGGCTGGGGGAGGCACTGGCTTAGGGTCCAGAGCTGGGCACCTGCCTCTATCCTGCTAGCTCTTTAAATTAGGCAGGGGCTTCTCCCTTGGCAGTGACCCGTGCCCAGCAGATACTCACATCTACCACCAGGAAGCCTGCAGCCAGAACATGTCGACGGGCCAGGACAAAACGGCCCAGTAAGTCCTTGCTTCGGCTGTTGAAGTTGGGGAACTCCCAGCGTAGGAAAGCGATCCTGGCAGAGGAAAGGCATGCTCTCAGATCAAGACACTCACGAATAGCAGTGGCCATGACTAGGGTTCCCATCCAAGTACCTTTTAGCTCCTGGGGGTAGTGGCCGGTTCCCAACTGACTGGGCAAGGTGAGGAGCAACAAAATCTCTTAGGGGCAGAAAGTGGCCATCAGCACTCAGGAGTACCTCTGCATCTGCGGGGAGGGAACTGGATGAGACCTGCAGGAGACGCCTCAGAGGCCCTTCAGTGTACACACGAAGATGCATTGGGGGGAGGCGCCTGCAGGCCTCTGGGTTGTTAATTGCTGTACCACGCAGGGCTACAAAGGCCCGTTCAATTAAGACTCTTCCCCAGTGGAGGGGAGCCCTTACCCAGCACCCAGCCATATTGTGTGGCCACCTCCAGGCTGCCCTGCTCAGCATTCTCCAGCAGGGCCTTCAGTGTCTCCTGCAGCTCCTTCTGTAGGGGTGTCATCTTCTTGCTAGAAGACGAGGGTGTGGGTGCTACAGCTGAGGCTGGCAGGAAAGGGCCTTTATATTCCGGGTGCTCCAGCAGGGCCGTGGTGTTGATGTGCACCAATTTCTGGAAGGTACTCTGGTCCTTTGCAGATGTGCTTTCTGGGAAAGGGAGAAAGGTAGGGTAATGTAGAACAGCAGGTGCAGAGAAGAAATGGGGATCATATGGACAGCACGTTCTCCACAGTTGCAGGAGAGCAGGGCCTGACTCTGACAGGAACTCTACAACCCCTATTTGACCACTTCCCCTCGGTGGGGAGGCCTGGAGGTGCTCAAAGGAAGGGGAAGCAGGCTATCTAGATGAGACCTGACATGCTGTGGTCATATGGTGGGGGAGGAGGTCCCTTTCTGTCACAGACCTAGGGAGAGGAATAGAGAGGAAGAAGGAGGACGGGGAACAATTGAGATGTAATCTAAATAAATTACTTAAATAAAAACAAACAAAAAACAAGAAAAGAAAAAAAGAAATGGAACTCACAAGGGACAGCGCATTTGAAGGCTGTAGTTTCTGCACAGCCTTAGGCTGGTTCCAAAGTTAAGATCTATAGGCTAGGGAGCTGGAGATGGCTCAGAGGTTAAGAGCACTGATTGCCCTTCCAAAGGCTCAGAGTCCAATTCCCAGCAATGACATGGTGGCTTACAACCATCTATAATCCGATATGATGCCCTCTTCTGGCATGCAGGTGTACATGCAGACCGAGCACAATAATAAATTAAAAAAAAATCTGTAGGCCAATCACAGGGCGTGATTCTAAGACATCATGGGATGTGCTTTGTGCACTCTGGCCTTCTCCTGTCTCTGCTCCAGTTTCTTCCCTGGCTGGTAGAACAGCAAGCTTCCGTGTTCCAGGAGAGTATGCACGCTTATGTTGCGTGCAGGGCAGAATCCTCACCTACCTAGAAACCGTGTGTGAAGTCCAGGATGGAGAACTGTTTGCAGCTCTGCTTCTCGTACCTGCTGCAGCACACAAAGTGCCCAGACCAGGTCCACCTGCAGGGCTGGCTCCAGGCTCCCCAGCATGGTGTCTAGCTTCTCATGCACCTGAGCAAGGAGTACAGTGGAGAAGCAGGCTCAGCAGGGCCTGGAGCACCCTAGGAAGTCTGCAGCCACTTTGGCACTTGACCTGTCATACTGGAGCCAGAGGCAACTACTAGAAAGCAAGTCCAACATCCTGACTAGGTAAAGCCTACACCAATCCCAGGCTAACGTACAAGGAACCTTCCTCGTGCCTGGAGTCGAGTATCCTGGTGTTATTTAGCTAGGTTTACTCACAACTTGCCCATGAGCAGGGACCTAGGCCTCAAATTTCTTGTGAACTTTGCTCCCCAGTGGACAACGGTGATATAGCTGCTTTCAGAACCGCACTAGGCCAATGCCCAATAGCCTGTCTGTTCTCCAATGGCCCCTGGGATGCCCCCACTCTCTCATGCCAAATGCTGGGTTGTTTGCTCCCACCCCCGCCACCCCTGAGAGTGGCCAGTGTGTCAGGAAAGTGGTTTTGAGTGCTCATACCAAGTTGAAGAACTGATCCTCCTGTTCAGGATGAAAGTTCAGACGGGCAAAAGCAAGAAGCACACTGCACAGATGGGCTAGGGAGACGCCCTGAGCTCTGCTCAGGAGGTGCTAAGACAGTGGAAAGACAAAAGTCAGTGGCCTGTCAGCAGCTGCCTCCTCCCCTAAGAGCCCAGACTCTGCACCCAGCAGGAGCTTCCCAGAATTCACCTCCCTGATAGTGGCTCTGATCGCTATAGGGACATGTGCACTTAGGCACCGTGTTTCCATACAATCCGCATGGACGGTCAGAAGCTGGAGTACAAAGGTGCCTCCCTTTCCTGTGTAGAGCCATGGCTGCCCCAAGATAAATGGCAACAGGACAGGACACTCAGGAACAAAACAGGCAATTGCCTTCAAATACATTTTTTTTTTTCCCCACCACTAGACATCATCTTCCAGATCAGAAATCTGTATTTCTGACCCACAAATGAGTATTTTCAGTTTGACTTTGCTTCCATCATTAAAACAGCAGTTCTCAACGGAGGCCTGTAAAGCCTCTCCACAGAGCCCTGTAGTCCTAACTCACCTGAGTAAAGGCTTCAAACAAAGGCAGGTTGAGCCACTTGAGGAAGGCGAAGGACTTGGCACACTGGGCCACCTCGCCAGGGGTCATGCTGGGAATGAAGGGCAGGAGGTCAGCAGCGAGGCGCTGGGACACTTGGGTCTGGTGGAAACTAAGTTTACCTGTGGGGCAGAGGTTTGTTGTGGGGGAAGGCAGTGCCCACGCTCACCGTCCCACTCACCTCAGACTTGACATCTAGGGGCTTGGTGTCTGTGACTACACTTATCCCCAAACCTAGCATAAAGAACAGGGCTCAGGAGTCACAGAGTTTCTGTGGCAGCCTTCTGGGCCAGTGCTCGCCATCATTAGGGCAGGCACTGAATTTGACACGGCTGCATGTGTCCACAGCTGGGGCTCTCTCTTCTCACCATAAGCGTAGGCCAGGTCCAGGAGCATGCCTTTTGTCAGCGGGAAGGGCTTCTGTACCAGGTGGTAGGAGATGGCCCGCAGCAGGGGCACCGACCGCCGGCTCTGTGCTGCCAGCGACATTAGCACCTTCCGAAGCTCATCAGGGCCAAACTGCTCCACCAGCTCCAGGCACTGTCAACCACAGCCGCGCAGGGATCAGCTGAAGTGGCTGGGACGAGCTGGGGGCAGGGGTCCCATCCAGTGCAGCCCCTGTGAGACAGCAACTGGGCCTGAGCTGACTCAACACAGGCCTGGCTGCACAGAATCAGCCTGCCCCAGGAATACCTGGATTTGGAGTGCAGTGTCTGCAGCCAAACTTATCCCTAGGTCCCAGGGTAGGGGACACAGGGCCCATGAGCAGCAGAGCTTGCTGTGGCAGCCATTTGGGCCAGCTCCCAACATGAGAAGATGGGAACCGAATTTGACTTGACTGCAGGGATAGCAACACGGAAGGGGTAGCAGACAGGGCCACCTCTAGAATTCTAGCTAGAAGCTGAGCTGTGCATGGGATAGCTGAGGCCAGACCAGGACTCCTGTGTTAACTTCAGAAGTTACCTACCACACCTACTTCTCAAGATCATGTGGTTAGATGTTGGGTTTATGTGGCTGGAGCCCCTGCCTGTGCAAGACTTGAGACTGTATAGACGCTTCCAGGGCTCCAATCCCATTTCTCTTTTGCAGAAGACTACCACCCAAGGAACAGCCCCAACATCCCAGAAGGTCTGTTCTCTGGCCCATACCTTGTCTTCCACGTGGTTCATCAGTGACTGTGAGAGGTGCTCTGCCTTCGTCATCATGGTCACCACCGTGCGGCTGTCACTGATCTCTGTCCAACGCCTTTCCAGGTGCACCAGCAGCTCAGCCATCAGCTCTTGGGAGTGCTGCTCCCGCATGGAGGAGGCACAGGCCTCAGCCAGGAAGACCAAATGCTTGTATTTGAGCCTGCGCAGACGCCAGTGTACTTCCTGCTCCACTGACCGCAGCTCCTTGGAGGTCTGAGAAAGCCCTAGTGTATACAGGCTCCGCAGCAGCTTCACAAGGGTCCCATGCCAGATCGAAGATATCTGCACAAAAAAGGAAAAAGGCAACGTGAAGCCAGTTCCATAGGTATCTAACCCAAGCATTCCGAGCAGCTACTGCCAGCCCAGCCTCACAGGCCCTGTTTCCTGAACCTGTTCCTGCAGCCTAAGAGTCTAGGACTTTTACTAGAGGTGGCCTAGGTAGCTCACCTCTGCAAGAAAGAGTTACGTTTAAGAGAGAGTCCTTAAAATAGACTCATTCTGTGGCTGGCATGGTCACATGGTGCATACCTGAGCTGCAAGCACAAGAGATACAAACACCGGCCAGAGAACACAGGCCCAGGGGCCTTGCCTCCAACAGCTCCAAGTTTCTATGGCCAGTTTTGGTACAGACTTATTACTTTTGCTTACAATGACAAATTTTTAGGTATAAAAAAAACATGTCTTTTCTTCAGAAAAATTATTTTGAGTCTGAAAAGCTCCAACACTCCCTTCTACTTTTCAACAAGTTTCTGGTGATGTGCAGTTGTCCCCAAATCTCAGAGCAGTTGTGAGTGCAGATCCTGTTGTCCTATTGCCACCACTGCCTCTTTTCTGAAAAGGCTGATTCTTCTGTACACTGAGTGACTCAGGTCTTAGGAGCTATGGGAAGGGCCATCGTGGCTCATCAGGGAAGACAGCAAATGGTGTGATTACTTGTGCATCAAACTCTCTGGCAGAAGCTGCTGTCTGAAGGGCTGAGAGGCACCACTGCTATTCCGGCCCCTGGGAGGTCTGGGTGTCTATACTTCCTGGTCCTCCTGGACAAGTTCACCTTTGTACATACACACAGTAGGGTTACTGTAGAGCCTCAAAGAATGTTGGTGTCTCACACAGGAGGCAGGGAGGGGTACTCAGAAAGTGTGGGCAGGGGTGGGGCCTTCCCAGGTCCCTGCATTTGCAGCCAGGAATGGTTTAGAGCTGCAGTTTTCAAACCTGAACAGCGGCAAACCATCATCATTTTACATTGTAAACACTTGGCTTCAGGGATGGGGAGACAACTTGGAGGGTAAAGCGCTTGCAGCGAAGCCGGATGGAAGGAGAGAATGGACTCCTATGAGGCGAACTCTGACCTCCACATGGAGGCTTAAGAGCACAAACAAAACAAATAACTTTAAAACCACAGAACCCCGTTTCTATTGTTACTATCTTTATTCTGCAAAACAATGTTTAGTCTTTTATCTTAAGACTTTATCTATGGGAACATTAAACAAAACCCAACTGCAACTAAAACCTCATAGACTAAGGGGCTTATTAAGTTTATTTTATGAACTATATACTCAGGAAGAAACAAGTGAACATGACTTGACACACACTGCAAACTAAGTAACATGCTTAACTACACCTGCATGCCACAAGAGACCATCAGATCCCTTTAAAGATAGTTATGAGCCACCATGTATGTGGTTGCTGAGAAGTGAACTCAGAACCTGCACAAGAACAGCCAGTACTCTTAACCACCAAGGCATCCAGCCGCCACCCTTCCTCCCCGCAAGTCTTTAAAGCATTTAGCCCAGCCCTTCTTTATCACACTGAGACAGGGAGTGAGAAGCAGGTTAACCAGGGCAGGTTTGCACTTCCTTTTAGCTGGTGGAACGCAGGGAAGTAGCTGCGTGAAGGAGTGTTTCCTCCCGCTGTAGTTGAGGGGGGCTCTGAAATTGAGGGGAAAGCACCAAAGGAACTGAAAGGAGCCAGGCTCATCTCCTGCACTTCTGACACCAGGTGTCAGTTGCTTGTCTTTGACGCCAACATTTACCTAATAGGTTCCTGGGAGCATAAACAAAAAGCACTGGAACGTTCTTTGAAAACTAGAATAAGAAATGCCAAGAGTATGCCTGGGTAGGCTGGTACACACCTGCAATCCCAGCACTCAGGAGGCAGAGGCGGGCGGATCTCTGTGAGTTCGAGGCCAGCCTCGTCTACACAGAGAAACTGCTTGAAAACCAAAAAGCACCACCCCCTCAAATGTCAGGAGCCCTGTCTAACAGCAGGTGTCATCTACCCAGGCAACATATTAACACTCACCTGACTGTCGACCAGCCGGAGAAGCTGCTGGAAGCGAGCATCCTCCATAAGCAAGGCCTTCTCCTTTGGCTTCTCAGACAGCAGGTAAGAGAGGCGGATGAGGATGAGGGCCGCATGGTTGTTGTGCAGGCTGTGATCCCCACCTAGCAGTTCCAGCAGCTCCTCTGGCCTGGTGGCTTTCTCAATGAGGGAGTCCACCTCCTGGTGCTCTGGGTAGGAAGGAAACACTTGCTCTCTCCCCAACAGCTCCGTCAAGGAACCCGAGGAGGGGGAACTGGCTGAGGTGACTGAGGAGGTCAGAGTCTTACAGGCCACTCCAGCAAGTCTCAGTTGGCCGACTGGAGCACCGGCAGGGATTAGGCGGGTAGCTTCTCTCAGCAGGCATGTGCACTGCTTCATCAAGCGAACTGCCATGGCGGGGAGGGGAGGGAGGTAAGACCCCTAGCAAGGGATTCCCAAGTCCTGAAGAGAAGGAGAAAGAAGTATTATACAAGCTTAGACAGCAGCATGACAATGACGCGAGCACGTAGCTAATTATACAGCTGGCCTCAGCCTCTCTCTGCTGCGAGCACTCATTATGTACGACAGCACAAGAGCCTTGAGCGGCCTCTGCTTCAGGACAGAAAGTGGTTACACAGCACAGCTCGGCATTCGGCCTGGGAGGCACCAGTCCCAGCTGCACTTCAGAATTCACCCAGATCCCCGGGTCCCCCTTTCTGCATGAGAATCTGGACATGTGTGCCTTGGACGGTGCCAGGTTATTTTGGTTTTTACTTTCACTGGTATCCAGGATCACAAATTATTGGCATGGGCTGGAGAGATGGCTCAGAGGTTAAGAGCCCTGAGTCTTCTGAGTTCAGTTCCCAGCAACCACGTGGTGGCTCACAAGCATCTATAATGTGATCTGATGCCCTCTTCTGGCCTGTAGGTGTACATGTATACAGAACACTGTATAAATAATAAGTAAATAAAGTATTAAAAAACAAAGAAACAACACCCCTCCCAAATTATTGGCTTAAAGAAACATGACAGTATATTCTAAGTCAGAATGATTTTGGGAAACTTAGGATATATAACTCATGTTCCTGTGATTTTTGGGAAACACACCAACACCATGGACATGGGAGTATGACTCCCCAAATGAGGAAGACTGCCTCATTAACCAACCTTGGGGGCTGGGGGTGGGGAATCATTCCCCATGACAGGCTTGGTGTAGCACATCTTTAGTTCCAGCAGAGGCAGGTGGATCTCTGTGAGTTTAAGGCCAGCCTGGTCTACAAAGTGAGTCTAGGACAGCCAGGACTACACAGAGAAATATGTCTTTAAAAAAACAAAAACAAAAACAAAAAAAAAAAAAACACCCTTTTAATTTTGGGTTTTTTTTTTTTTTTTTTTTTTTTTTTGGTATGTGTTTGAGGTGGGGGTGGGTGAAGATTGTTCAGCAGTTAACAGCATTTGCTGTTTCCCCAGATTAACAAAAGTCCCTAGCACCCTCGTGACTCACAGAGCTTCCTTTTACTCCACCTCCATAGTCTGGGCCTCTGTCCATGCACACACAGAGACATAAAAATAAATAAAGAAAAAAAAAAATAACTGGCTTAAAAAAAAAAAAAAAAACCCAAACAAACCAAAACGACAGAGTTTCATATAGCCCAGGCTGACAACAATTATTTCATGTAGCTGAGGGTGACCTTCAACTTTTATTGCTCCTTCCTCCACCTCCCAAGTGTTAGGATTACAGGTACACTACCTACCACTCCTGAAGATCAACCCAGGGCGAGCCAGGCGAGCAGTTCCAACCAAGTCACACCCCAGAACCCGTGAACTGAATCGATCACAGCAAACACTCCCTGACACCACACAGAGCCACCTTCCCAGTTTTTAGCTAAACAGCACAGGCTCCGCTCCAAATAACGCTTTGCACTTTCATCCCACAGTGCACGACTTGGTACTACTGCCCTCCCTGCCAATCACAGGGCAAAACACGCTGCCCCCTTTCAAGTCCTGCCGTATGTTACCTTCTGGAAGAACACACTACATATCTGCCCATACGGTGCTTCTCTCCACAATCCTGCCAGTCTTGTTCCCTAAAGCGAGTCAGGACCTGTGTGAGACGGAAAGCACCTTGAATTGCTGTTTCCGGGAATCAGGTATATGGTTAGCTTATTTTATTGTCATATGAGCAGATTGCTGCAGCTGTAAAATGACTGGCTTAGCCACCCTGCTCTGCAAATTGAGTCTAGGACAGCCAAGATTACGGGGGGCGGGGGGGTAGAGAGATGGCTCAGCGGTTAAAAGAAATGGCTGTTCTTCCAGAGGGCTTGGGTGGAATTACCCACACACACCCACGTGCTCGCAATTCAGTGGCTGTAACCTCCCCGCCAAGGGAAAAAACAAAAAAGGAAAACACATAAAAAAAAAAAAAAAAAAAAAAAAGACTACATAGAGAAACCTTGTCTCGGAAAAAAAAAACAACAAAACAAAAACAGACTAGCTTAACTGATACTTACGGGGAAATAAAATACGGTTCGGAACCCAAACCCAGTATCTACCACTTGCTGAACCCAGTAAGGAAGCGCTGGCAAACATTATTCAAGACAACTCTAAGAGCAATTTAAGTCAAACCTGCTTCTTAAAGTAAATATCAATCCTGAAACCTAAAATACAGAAACACGAAAAGCGACTGGCAGGGGACGCCAAGGGTCACCGCGGGCTGCGTAGCTTCCTCGGTTAGGCCTCGCGTCCAACACCCGCAGAGAGGCGCGTGCGCAAGAGCCGGCAGGAACCGAATTTGCAACCTGCCAGCGCCCTTGGGTCACGGAATCAAAAGCCCCTTTTCCGGAGCCCCCCCAATGGCCTCGCAGGCCCTTACTGTTACCCTTTCCAGCGCCCCTTCCCGTCCCGGGTACCTACGCTCAGCAACCCAGTTTCTACATGACGCGAAACTGGTGCAGCGATCACCCTCGCTGACCTCCATCAGCCGTACCACCTCCACGCGGCCTGGCGCGCCCATGTACGTCATCTGTGCGCCGCCGGAAATGAGGTTTCTGAGTGCTGCCGGCGGGAGGCCACGCCCTTCTTCTTTTCCCAGCAGGCGCCATCTTTGCTGAGCACAGGTGTCCCGTATTTGGAAGCGTAGTGAGAGGCTCCAATGGGAAGTTCATACCGAAAGGAGGGTACATCGGGCCAGAACCTCCTTCTTGTGCGGTGTTTGGGTAGCGTCAGTCCGTGTTGGCCCGTTCCCTTGGGCCTTTCACAGGTTCTGTAGGAGAGGTTTGAGTTTGGGCGACGGGGCGCGGTGGTGACATTGGGGTAAAGGGCGGGAGGGCACTTCCTTAGCGGCTGCTAATTACAGAGAAGCGAGTTGTAGCTCCAGCGGAAGATCTTCGTGGGAGTGCAAGCAGTTTGTCTAGTTAAGCCGCAAAAGTACGGACCACATACGATGGCTGTTATGATACATGATGATGCGGCGGCGACGGGATACCGTGAAATGGCTTGTACGCTGACAGTGCCACACTTATAAAAATTCCTGTAATTTCAGTACTGGAGGTAAAAGCAGAGGTTTGCCTGTGCTATTATTGAGGTCCTGTTTGGAGAAGCAGAACAGCCGGGCGTGGTGGCGCACTACGTAAATCCCAGCACTTAGGAGAGAGAGGCAAAAGGACTTCTGTGAGTTCGAGGCTAGCTTGGTCTACATATCGAGTCCTAGGATACAGAAGACCCTGTCTCAGCACCCCCCCCCCAAAACAGAGGTAGCTCTGCCCATAAAATGCCATGAGGACCTTAGTGCTGGGGAAGCAGAGATTGGATCGTTGGGAGTTGCTGGGTAGTCAATCTAGCCTACTGGAGTCCAGGCACTGTCCAAAGATGGCTTCCGAGGGATGGCACCTGATACTGTACTCTGGTCTACTCATGTACACAGCTCAAGTCTGTATGGACTTAGTTTTCCTTCTTGCACTGAATGTATTAAAAGACAGTTGTGCGCGTGCACAAGAAAAATGGTGAGAATTGGTTCCTTGCGTCACTTGGGCTCTGGGAATTGAACTCAGATCAAGTGCCTTTATCCACTAAGCTGCCCTTTTTTCTCTCCCCCTTGACAGGGTTTCTCTGTGTAGCCCTGACCTGGAACTCACAGAGATCCCCCGCCTCTGCCTCTCAAATGCTGGGGTTAAAGATGTGCGCCCCTTCCCCACCCCACCCCACCCCTAGCTGTTTTGGGGCTGCTTCTCTTCCTCCTCCTCCTCTCCTCCCTCCTTTTGTTTTTTCGAGACACCATTTCTTGTGTAACAGCCCTGGCTACCCTGAAACTAGCTCTGTACACCAGGCTGGTCATAGAGATCCTCCTGCCTCTGCCTCCTGAGTGCTGGCATTAAAGGCATGACCCCAATTTTGTTAAAAAAAACAAAACAAAACTTTCTTTTCCTAAAAAATTTTATTTTAGTAAGTGTATTTCTTCTGTTCTTTGTGGCTAAAATTAAGTGTAAACTCTTTTTGTTGTAGTAATAGATTGCTGAGTTACCCGGGGCAGATCCTCTCGCTTTAGCCTCATAGGTGTACTTACTTGGGCTGTTCTTGTTTTAAAAAGTCTCATGTTTAATACAAAATTTAACTCAAATAGACCAGAGGTATAAAGGTAGAAAACTTTTAAGGGGAAACACTTTTATTGTTTGTTTTTGTTTTTGCTTTGTTTTTCGAGACAGGATTTCTCTGTGTAACAACCATGGCTGTCCTGGAACTCGCTTTGTAGTCTAGGCTGGCCTCGAACTCATGGAGATCCGCCTGCCTCTGCCTCCATTGTTTTTTTTTTTTTTGAGATGAGGTTTCTCTGTGTAGCGCTGGTGGTCCTCACTTTGTAGACTAGGTTGGTCTCGAACTAACAGCAATCTGGCTGCCTTCTTCTGGGTGCTGGTATTACATGTATGCACCACTGTGTCCTGCTGGAAATAACTTTGTATTATCTTGGATTAAACAATAGTAAGATACCAAAAGCAAAAAGGACCAAAAGTAAATAAATAAATACATATAAAATAAAAAAAGGGCTTTAAATAATACCATAAAGGAGACAGCGAAACATTGTAGTTATGGTGGGACATGCTTACCATACCCAGCTGAAGTTTATAAAATACTTACTGCTAGGACTGGAGTAATGAAATGCCTCAGTGGGTAAGAGCTAGCTGCTCTTCCAGAGCACCCTGGTTGGATCTCCAGCACCCACACGGTGCCTCATAGCCCTCTATAACTTCAGTCCTAGGGCATCTGATGATCTCTTCTGGTTTCTATTGACACTGCGTGAAGGTGTTGCACACAGGTACATGTAGGCAAACCACCCATACACACAAAATAATTTAATAAAAAAAAAAAATTGTAACAAGCAACTCCTAATTTAAAGTTGCCAAAGAGTGGCTGGAGAGTTGATGCTTTCTGCTCTTTCAGAGCCTGGCCTGACTACATAGAGATCGCCTGTCTCTCCTGTTCACTGACATTGTACCAATGTACAGGTCTCTGTGGGCACTGGAGCCTGAGTAAAGTGTCACCAGGTCATAGAACCTGTAAGCATGGGCTTCTGTGAGCATGGGCTTCCCCTGGCTATGGGCTCCTGGTGACTGTGGTGCCCCTTAAGTGTGGCTCACCATGAGTTACACTGCTATCCTTCCTCTAAGTTCTGAGAAGGGTCTTCCCAGAGCAGGATAAAAGGAGCTGACCTGTATCTTGGGGTCCAACTGTTGCAGCTAGCCCAGTGGTGGGAGTCACCTCTGGTGTTGTAGTTACTTTTCTATTGTTGTGTCAAAACATCATGACCAGCCGGGCATGGTGGCGCATGCCTTTAATCCCAGCACTCGGGAGGCAGAGGCAGGCGGATCGCTGTGAGTTCGAGGCCAGCCTGGACTACAAAATGAGTCCAGGACAGTCAAGGCTACACGGAGAAACCCTGTCTCGAAAAAAAACAACAAAACAAAACAAAACAAAACACCATGACCAAGGCACCTTATAAAAGGAAGCACTTAATTTGGGGCTTTTTTTTTCTTTTTTTTTTAAAGATTTCTTTATTATTATGTATACAGTGGTCTGCCTGATTGTACACCTGCATACCAGAAGAGGGCATCAGATCACATTATAGATGGTTGTGAGCCACCACGTGGTTGCTGGGAATTGAACTCAGGACCTCTGGAAGAGCAGGTGGCGCTCTTAACCACTGAGCCATCTCTCCATCCCAATTTGGGGAATTTAACTGAGGGCTTGCTTACAGTTTCAGAGGGTGCATCCACGACCATCATGGCAGAGCACTTTGCGCAGGCCGGAGCAGTAGCTGAGCTCACATCTGATTTGCAAGCAAGAGGCAGAAAGCAAGAAGCTAACTGGGGACGGTAGGGCTTTTAAAGCCTCAAAACCCTCACCCCACACCCTGACAAACCTCCTCCAATAAGGCCACGCGTCCTAATTTTTCGAGCAGTTCCTCCAGCTGCAGACCGATCATTTGAATACATAAGCCTACGGGGACCATTCTCATTCATACCACTGCAGATGTAAGCCAGACAGGGCTCTGCTTTGTGAAGACACAGGCTCAAGTCAGTGGACCTAAGTTTTCTTATGAAAGGGCTGACAGTGGGGTCCCCTGTGTTCAGCGAAGGGGTGGAACCTCTGAACACCTCTACCCAAGGCTGCTCAAAGCTACTGGGCCACTCTCATCTCATGTCTGTACCTAGTCATAGTTCCCTGGAGCCATGGGACAGGCCAGGTACTGGAGGCCTTATAGCCCCAGGTGGCCACAGATGTGATCTCAGCTAAAGGTACGGGAATGGGTTCATTTTCTCTGCCAATTACATAATAAAAGGGGGTGGGGCAGGGTCGAGAGATGGCTCAGAGGTTAAGAGCACTGGCTGCTCTTCCTGAGTTCAATTCCCAACAACCACATGGTGTCTCACAACTATCTATTAATGAGATCTGGAGCCCTTTTCTGGTTTGCAGGCACACATGCAGGCAGAACATTGTATATGTAATAAAGAAATACTTTTATTATTTATTTTGGCTTTTCTTTTTTTTTTGACACAGGATTTCTCTGTGTAGCCTTGGCTGTCCCTGGACTTGCTTTGTAGACCAGGCTGGCCTCGCACTCACAAAAGGCAGGAAAGGCGTGTTAATTGGGAATCTTGGGGAGCCCCAGCAGGGCCATCATATGGCACCTAGGGACTCCGGGTTCTTTTGGTTCTTGCTCATTAATAAAAGAATTTTAGAAAAGTGGAAGCTGAGGACAAGAGTTCAAAAAGAAGACCCCAGGGCAGGTGAACCGACAATCTCGAAGCTGCCTAGTGGACAGGAGAGGAGCAGAGGAGAGAAGGAACAGGAACTGGGCAGCTTGACTGGGCGGTTCTCAGGTCAGCCGCCTAGTGGCAGACGTCCGTGTGGCGGGGAGCAAGAGCCACACTGCTTGAGATAGGAGCATGTAGGCGCCGCCATGACAGCAACCTTGTGGTGGGAAGTAGAGCTGTAGGACAGGAACCAGGAGCTCAGAGGATTAGCTAGGGGCTTTAAGGCAGACCTTTGCTCCTTCTCCAGAAGTTGCAAATGGACCTAAAAGATTTTTCTTTTCTCCCTAACCTAGTTAACTTGGTCTCCAGTATCGTGCCAGGTTTCCTACATCTAAGACAGTGCCAAAGCAGGTACCCACAGGTGCTCCAGTCTAACCGCCCAGATTGTGCCAGCTGCACTTGCATTTCCCCTCCTAGCTGAAGATGCCCTTAGACCCTGGACAACCTGCTCTTCCTAGACTTGGCCAACATTTCAGCCTTTTGGCCGCCTATTGCCATCCCAGTGACAGAAGGAAGTAGCTAAAGGTGATTAATTTCTTCACCCTTATCCATTTATTATCAACAAAAGGTTGGAATGGTGTGCTTCAGACCTGGGAGAAACAGCTCCGCGTTCTCCCAGCATTCCTAGGTCCTTATCTGCTGCAGGGCATGGCTGGCATATCCCACCCTCTACCCTGAACTTTCCAGGGCAGGGCTCTTTCTTCCCCTTCACCATATAATCCAGACATTTTGTTGCTCACTCTCTCTGTCTCTGTCTCTCTTTTCCCCTTGCATGGCAGCCAAGAGCAGCTCCCAATGAACCTACATTATATACTTTAACTTGTCTTGCATGAAAGCAGTCTTTTCTGAATACAAGGCCCTCACTCCCATCCCAGTTCCTCATTTTTTTTTTTTTAATTAAAGGAAAGGGAGGAATGTTAGCATATAGGCAGCACCATAAGCTCACTCCTAGGTTGCCTAGTAACCTGACATCATCACTTGCCACCTCTGAGTGTATGCGCGATTCAGCTGTGCACACATATAAAGGATATCACTGCGAGCTCTCTCTCTGCCTAGGTTTCTCCCTCCCTTCTTGTGCCTGGGGCACCTCTCCATTGCTCCATCTCTCCTGCTGCCTCTCTCTACCCTTATGGCCCTAACTCCTCTCTTTCCTTCCCAAATAAATCTCTTCGTATCAGATCTGTTGCATGGCATCTCTCTTTATTTTTATATACTACACCTTGGCTTGTGTCAAATTGATTAAACAAAATAAAACAAAACAACAACAACAAAGCTAAACCTGCCTTTTATTCTGACTCGTAGGAATCAAGAAAGGAGAGGCCCAGCACTCGGGAGGGAGGCAGAGGCAGGCGGATCGCTGTGAGTTTGAGGCCAGCCTGGTCTACAAAGGGAGTCCAGGACAGCCAAGGCTACACAGAGAGACCCTGTCTCAAAAAACCAAAAAAAAAAAAAAAAAAAAAAAAAAAAAAAAAAAAAAAAAAAAAAAAGGAGAGGCAAGAACAAATGCCTGCTCAGTCCTGATAAGGAACCAGTGATGGACCAAAGAGTGAAACAATGACAATTTTTATTTTTATTTTTTATTTGGTGAGAATGTCTTAGTTACTTTTCTATTGCTGTGATAAGCCACTATGGCCAAGGCAATATATAGAAAGAGTTTATTGGTAGCTTACAGTTTCAGAGGGTTAGAGTCCATGACCATCAGAAATGACTCAAAGACAATTTTGTAAAATTTTATTATTTATTTAAATACTTTATTCAGATTACATCTTGATTCTTATCCCCTCAATTGTATCTTCCCATTCCCCCCTTCTGACTTTAAGATAATTTAGTCACCAAAGCCCACCCAGATATGGATAGTGGCTCATGAAAGCTGGGCCCAGCCTGCAGCAGCTCAACAGGTTGGAGAGTGCTCTTTTCCAGTAGCTCAGTTGGTCTCAATTTCTTCCATGCAGTTTGCTGGTCTGAGAGTATCTCTTAGCAGTTCCTACTGTATAAGCAGTTCTTCCTTATACAAATTTGGGGAGGAAGGAGCCTAGCGCATATGGTTAGTTCCAGGGGCTTCTAAAACTTTTGAGTTGTTCACTTTCTGAGTTTTAACTAGCTTCTCTGCAGTCGCAACCCCCTTTAGAAAACCTTGTGCCTTTATAAGCTTCTCTTCAAGATGGGAGGATTTTATCTCTGAGGAAATTGCTATAAAACACTACCCTGGTCTGACCCAGTTCATTTGAGATACAGTCAAATCATAGCTTCAGATGTGAGAAACATTTTTGTTTTGTTTTGTTTGGTTTTTCAAGACAGGGTTTCTCTGTGTAGCCTTGGCTGTCCTGAACTCACTTTGTAGACCAGGCTGGCCTCGAATTCACAGCCATCCACCTGCCTCTGCCTCCCGAGTGCTGGGCGCCACCACACCTGGCTTCTTTTTTATTTTTTAAATAGTTTATTCAGATTACATCCCGATTGTTATCCCCTCATTTGCATCTTCCCGTTGCCCCCTTCCCTCCCTCTTTCACCCTATTCCCCTCCCCTAGGTCTGTGACAGAAAGGGACCTCCTCCGATCACAGCCTATCAGGTCTCATCCAGATAGCCTGCTTCCCCTTCCTCTGAGTGCCTCAAGGTCTCCCCACCAAGGGGGAAGTGGTTAAATAGGGGGCACCAGAGTTCATGTCAGAGGCAGTCCCCCCTCTCCACACTGTGGAGAATGGGCTGTCCATTGGCTAGATCTGAATAAGGGGCATAGGTATACTGCATGCATTGTCCTTGGTTGGTACAGCAGTTTGTGCAGGCCCCCATACGTCCAGATCTGCCAGCCTTGATGGTCTTCTTGTGGGGATGGCTATTTTCTAGCCTGCTGGCAATCAATGAAGACACAGACACTTGTTATATTTTAAAATAGCCTTGGTTCACCTGGTTCCTATACCCTGCTTCAATCCCATGACATCTGCTTCTAATAATTTCTATTGAGCTACCTCCCATCCACAATCCCAAATACTTGCTAGCGTTCATCATCTGGGCTGAATCCTCCATTCATGGCGGCCATGTATGTCTCCACCTCATTCCTCTGTAGTGGCCTTCCTTCTTCCTGTTCCTCCCTCATTTCCAATCTTCCTCTGGTTTCTCACCACTTCTTTTCCCAAGAACCTTTCTGCCTGACTAGCCCTGGAACCTTAGCCATGCCTATCCCAGCCCAAGAATGTTGGCTTTTTATTGGCCAAACAGGAATAAGTTCTTAGGCAAGGTTACACACATTTTGGGGGTATGTGAGTTTGCTTATTTGGGCAGCAACCAGACCAAACCCCAACTGGATGCAAGTGTGATCACTTGTGAAGCTGCACTCCCACCAATGGGATGAAACATATCACCACTTACATCAGAGGTAAGAGATGGAGGCCATCTTGGCTAAGAGTGCTTTCTAGCCTGGTTTCTACCCCCCCCTCACACACACACACACACACACACACACACACACACACACACACACAC
>OU015747.1:45893283-45921225 GCA_907169655.1 Acomys percivali | reverse complement strand
ATAAAATAAAATAAAATAAAATAAAATAAAATAAAATAAAATAAAATTACCTTAGAGTGTGGCTCGGCATTGCCCATGGCCCCGGTCGGTCTGGATCATCAGGTGAGCTCTCTTTGCCCCATGGCTCTCATATACGGCTAGAAGATGCCAACCATATCCAGTAAAGAGTAAGACATTTATAAAGAAGACAAAATTAGATATTGAGTTGTGGGCTGGATCAGAAACCTTCCTTTCTGTAATTCCCCCTTCTGCAGGTGTGTCAGCTCAAGACGCCCGAACCCCCATCTATGATGAGAGACATGTTATTTAAATATTATTCCAGCAGGTGGCGCCAAATCACCAGGAATGTCTCTGAGGCCCTGGCTAGCTGGGAGAAGAAACACTTTGAGATCTGTTAGATGCTCCTTGAGTGTATGATGTGATGTGATGTGACGGTGATGTGGTGTGTGTGTGTGTGTGTGTGTGTGTGTGTGTGTGGTGTGATATGGGTGGTAAGTGTATGTGTGTGTGATTTGTGTATGTGTCTTGTGTATGTGTGTGTATGTGTGCATGGTGTGTGTATATTGTATGTGTATTGGGTGCACATGTCTGGGTGTATTACTTGTACATATGTGTGTGTTATATGTGCACCATGCATGCTTGTATATGTGTGTGTAGCTGCATGTCAGAAGTGTCCAGTTCAGGGAGAGTACCAGGCAGGACACTGTGCATTTCTGTCATGTGGAAATGCGATGCTATCTGATCACAATGTTCTCTTGGAGGCTGAATGTGGAGGAGGACTTCCTTAGGTGATTGGCTGACTGGGCACAGTGACTTAGGATTGTGAATGATGACTGCGTAAGAGAACCCTAGAGGACAAGACGGAGGCCCAGGAAGGCCCAGCCTGAAGAGCCCAAGGACATAGAAGTCTGCAGCAGACGGAGAACAGCTAAGATCAGCAGCCGGACGTCTTCGTGGCCTCATTGGGAGACGGGGAGGCACACAAGAGGTACAGTAGCTACTGTGGGGCCTCCTGTCCCAGGATGGGCTGACAGCCCATTGATTAGTGTCCTCAGGATGTTGGCCCCAGCAGATGGCCAGCATCCCCGTCACTTACAGGCCATCCAGCCCAGGGACCATCTGACGTTATGCTCCAGCCAAGGGGCGTTGCCCCAGCCCCACACTTCTCTTCCCCAAGCCTGCTGTTCTGCCAGGACAACCCCTCTTCATCCCTGGCAGGCTCATCACCTCACCTGCCCCAAACCCTTGGCCAGGAGAATCCGTCCTGCCCTAGCGTGTGGCTTGGCGTTGCCCATGGCACCGGTAGGTCTGGATCATAGGTGAGCTCTTTGCTGTATGGCTCTCATATATGGCTAGAAGAAGCTAACCGTACCAAGCGCAGAGCAAGAAAATGAGAGCCCCAGGCTGTCTAGTCTTAGCTTAGGGCTTTCCAGCACTTGCTGACGCCGCAGTTTGAGGGTCCCAGCTATCAGAGATGCCTGGTTCAGGCCAGGAGTCAGGACATTGTGTGAGGACAACGGGAGTCTGTGGCCACCATGAGCCTCTTGCCATGTCCCCAGATGCTTCTCCCAGTGGCCGCTGTCTCTCAGCCCTGTATCCCTAAGGTCACAGGTTCTCTGTGGGCAGATTGCCAAAAGCAGCCTGGCTCTGGCCGTCCCTGGCTCATGCCTGTCTTGGGTACCCTGCTTGACACTGTTGGGGCCCTAGAGGTCAGTATCTGTCCATTATGTAGATAGCAGGATCTGGGCAAGTGGGGAGAGAGGGGCAGGTGATTCTGAGTGGACGGGCCACGTGTGCGGCCTAGCCAGGGCACGGGACCCAGAGGAAGACAGGAAGAGCATGGTGGCCCTTATGTCAGGAAGGGTTGGATGGCAGTTGTGGCACTGACCTCTCAGGGCCCTGTTCCTCACAACATGTGCTAAGTCAACCCCTAGGTGGTAGACCCTGGCCCAGGGAGGCCCTGGGTTAAGAAGGAAGGCGAAGTCTCTGACATGACATAGGCTCTTGGGGGTATGCCAGGGGGATGGGCAGCCCTGTGAGCTGAGGTGTTGGGACTCACCTCCTTGGGCACGGACGCTGTGCCACGGCTCCCCACAGCAGAGCCAGTGAGCCCTTCCTGCCCAGGCTGAGGAAGCATCATCAGCTGCCCTGAGCTGGTGTCCACAGCTAGCGCTCTGGTGCCCACCCGAGCCACACGCTGGTTGTTGCTGGTGCAGAGTCTGTCTTCCCATTTCAGTCTCCGGGCTGGGGGACAGTCAATCTAAACCTCCTCTAAGAGTGCAGCCTGCTGGGGTGTGGGGTGGCACGTGGCTCTGGGTTATTCTTTTTGTCTTGATTAGTGTCTCCACACCCCTAGCATAGGGGAGGGAATCACTGACCCAAAGGTCAGTGGGAGGTGGGAGGCCTAGGTGTTGGCCCCGCTGGACCTGTCCTGTGCGTCTTCAGTCAGAAGCAGGATGAATGAGTAAGCTAAACTGATTTTAATTTTAATGAAACTCTTGTTTATTGTTGGTGTACTAAGCCCAAGCTTTCCTAGTCTCTCTTTGCTAACTGGACTTTTAAAAAATATTACTTTTTTTTTAGTCTTAAAGATTTCTTTAGTTTATGTGTATGGGTGTGCACCATGTGCTTGCAGCACCCTCAGAGGCCAGAAGAGCAGGATCTGGATTCCATGGAACTGGAGTTACAAATGACCATGAGCTACCCCCACCATCTGTGTGCTGGAAACAGAACCCAGGTCCTCGGCAAGTGCTCTGAACCACAGGGACATCGCTCCAGTCTTAGGCCAGTTAGAGGTTTGTTTTCTTCTTTGTTTTCTGTTTTATATTGTCTCCCTTTAATCAATTCTGGCTCCGACCAGACATTTCTCAGTGAAAATGCACATTAAAGGCCGGCGTGGTGGCACACGCCTTTAATCCCAGCACTTGAGAGGCAGAGGCAGAGACAGGCAGATCACTGTGAGTTTGAGGCCAGCCTGGTCTACAAAGCGAGTCCAGGACAGCCAAGGTTACACAGAGAAATCCTGCCTCGAAAAACAAAAACAAAAAACAGAAAACAAAACAAACCCCCCCCCCCAAAAAAAAAGAAAAAAAAAGAAAAAAAAAAAAAAAGAAAGAAAATGCACATTAAGTTACAAAGCCAGGGAAGGTCAGCTGGGCTCAATGTTGCAGGCAGTAGCTGCTGCCTAGAGAGAGGGGAGCGAGCCCTTTTCTAGGTGGGCAAGCCACCTTCCCTGGTCCTGGGGTTGGGAGTGACAGAAGTGCTCTGTTTTGGTTAGAAATTGAGGCTCTCTCTCTCCTTCTAATAGCCAGATCCTTGGAGGCGCCCTGTCACCAACTTGCTCTCAGTTTGCTTCTGGCTTAGCCATTTGTGGGTAGCTTTCTATACTCCCTTCCCGACTTGCTTAGCCTCTTAGAACAGGCTCCCCACAGTCTGTCTTCCCAGCGACCCTCGACCCTCTTCACGCTCTCACGCTCTTCCCTGCCCCTTGGAGACCGGGCTCTCAAACTTGTCTCTGCTTAAATTTATGGGCGTCCCTTACAGGTTCCGCAGGGACACTGGCCTCTTCCCTGTAAGGCTGAACTCCAGGTTTCTCCAAATAAAACCACTTGTCTATCTTCTGCCGGGCGCCCTCTGTCAGCCTATAACAGATGCCATCATTTCTCCAGCTCGCTCCCCAGTTTGACTCTAAGGTCTGAACCCAGTTAGTTCATCTCCAGCTGAAATTGCAGTCTTCCGGTCAGAATCCGTTCCAGAGACCCGCCAACCTGGATTGGGTCTCCCAGGCCGACTTCACACTTCACTTTTTCTTACTCTGCTCCAGGCTAGACCCAAACGCGCCCCGCACGCACCTTCTCTCCCCCCAACCACCTGCACCTTCTAAGAAACACTGCGGATTCTAGGCTAAGTCTTCTGATTCCGAGTCAAGGGACGATTGGGGCGTGGCCTAGAATGGGGTTCTCCGAGGCCCCGCCCCGGCCCCGGCCCCGGCCCCGCCCCAAGCCTCCTACCTCTGTGTGTTGCTGCAAGCCCCGTGCATCCTCGCTGGCCATGGAAACTCCGGCACAGCCGCTGCATCTTCTGCCCCTGTTGCTGCTGCTTTGTGGTAAGGAGACATCTGGCTTGGGGGCTCCATCTCCTCGGAGCTTTGGGACCCACACGAACTCTCACTTTTTCCACACCGAGCTTAGGCTGCGCCCACATTTTTACCAGAGTTTGGAAAGGACGCATGCATACTGACTCTAGCGCAGCCCGCAGGTTTTGAGGAGGGTCTTCAGGGCTTCCCAAGGCAAAGGGCCTTGGGCTGCAAGGGACGCAGTAGGTCCCTTGCGGGGCTGTGGTGTCCTGAAGTCTAGGGAAGGGTCTCCCGTGAGGTAGTGAGCCTTGCATCCTGCCCTGTGCACATGGCACACAGGTGCGGGCACCTAGAATGCCTAATTCTTTTCCAGTGAGAAAACAGGATTCAGGGAGAAACACTGTTCGCACAAAACAGAAATGGGATAAATATTAAGCTTGTTTTGAAAGGGGCGTGGGTGACATAAAGTTGATAGGGAGACATATTAAGGGAGCCTAAGGAAGCTTGATGGGGTGGGAAGTAAGGATGTGATTAAAATACGTTGTATGCATACATAAAATTGCAAAGAATAAAAATAATATTAAAAAAAGAAATACTAGCTGGGTGTGGTGGCGCATGCCATTAATCCGGCACTTGGGAAGCAGAGGCAGGTGGATCGCTGTGAGTTCGAGGCCAGCCTGGTCTACTACAAAGTGAGTCCAGGACAGCCAAGACTACACAGAGAAGAAATACTAAAAAAGGAAAAAATGAAGTATCTTACTGAAGAAGTTACCCAAGGATAAATAAGAGGGTACATGTACACGTATGTGTGTATGCTTGTGTGCACACATGTATACATGTGTCTGTGTGCCTGTGTGAGCATGCATGTGCATGTGTGCCTGTGTAAGGGTTTGATGTGAGAGAGCTTGCCAAGTGTTGGAGCTGCTGGGGAAGACCAGTGCCTGGCCAGAACTGGGAGCTATTGGCAGGAAGGTGTGGGCGTGTCTGTCCTCCAGGGCCGTGGTCCCCAGGTACCTTAGGATGTTTTCCCTACCCTTCTGGCTCCGCTTCCTTGGCTGTGAGATGAAGTTGGACCTCTTTGCAGTCTCTTCCTTGGTGCTGATGACTTGGGATGTGGTCTGGCTCTGCTTCCTTGGCTGTGAGATGAAGTTGGACCTCTTTGCAGTCTCTTCCTTGGTGCTGATGACTTGGGATGTGGTCTGGGAGTTGGGACAAAGATGGGACGGCCTGAACAATTGGTTCTCTCGCTTTGAAGAGGTTTCTGGTTTTTTTTTTTTTTTTTTTGGTTTTTCGAGACAGAGTTTCTCTGTGTAGCCTTGACTGTCCTGGACTCACTTTGTAGACCAGGCTGGCCTCGAACTCACAGCGATCCACCTGCCTCTGCCTCCCGAGTGCTGGGATTAAAGGTGTGCACCACCACCGCCCGGCCTGTGGATAGAGTGGGTGCTTAGGCTAGGGTAGAGCTTTATAGTGAAGGACTGGGGCTGTGACCATGTCCAGTTTTGGGATTTCAGTGAGCCTCCAGTGCAAGGCTCCTCTGGTGGGGATTTTGGTTTTTAGAGGCAGGAAGGTCCTGAGTTTATTTTGAAGGACGCTGTGTCTCCTGACTGCTTCCCGTGTGGAACTGGGAAGCAGTGTAGACAGAAGCTGCATGCAATCCTCATTAGTAGCCCTGGTCTCCCGTGGACCCTGTCCCCAAGGGCCACCTTCCTGTCCTATCTCCTCCTCACCCAGGGGCCAGGTTCAGCCTTCTTATACACTTGGCTGCTGTGGGTCTGGCCAGACCAAGAGTCAGAGACAAAACATGTGCACTGTTAGATGCAGCCTGGCCAAGGTGGGATCTGACCTCTGGCTACATTCTGGAAGGGAGAAGCAGCCAGCGTTCCCTAGCTCCTAGGAATGATGACACCTCTGGAATTGTCTTTAGGCTGTATGGAGTGGGGGTGGGGGTGGGGTGTCTGGTCACTGCAGAGAACAGCATCAGGAGGCCCACCATTTCTAAGCAAGAACGGTCTGGGCCTGGGTGGGGTGCTCCCTTGGAATTCTAAAGTGCTCTACAGGGAGCCTTTGATACTACTCAGGGTTCCGGGGTGAGGAGTCCAGCAGGTATCCAGATACTGGCTTTTAGCCTCAGTTTCCCTAACTACAGCATGGGTGCAGCCGTGGAATGTTTCCATGTTGGTTGGCTTGATTCAGTTCCAGTTCAGGCCAGGCACTCTGTGCTGCGGGGACAAAAGATTCACCGTAAAGCATAGGATGTGTAGGATGTGTCTCGCACACATGCTTTCACAGCACCGTGAGAGAGCACCCCCAAAACCGGTGTAAGGGTATGTGAGCACATATGCATGTGCACATGTGCATGAGTGCGTGCATGTGTGCGTGCATGTCCACGAATGTGAACATGGTGCCACAGCTTTTATCATGACTTTCAGTAATGGTACCCTGTCACTGTGTCATCTGTCACACTGATCTTGAGCCACGTAGGTGGCGAGCTCTGCTGGGGACTTAAGGCCTCGAAGGAGGTGGTTTGTTAAACACAGCCATAGCAGTTATAGTCCTGGAGCTGCCTGGGAGGTCTCATTTGTCCCACTCCTATTACAGATAAGGAAATTGAGGTGGAGGGGTAGGGAGGGACCCCCCCTGAGCAGAGGCACAGGGGACAGAACTGCTCAGAAACTGCAGCACCCCGCCCCCTCCCAGCCCCTCCCCCCCAGGCCGGCTGACCTTGGCCTTTGGGCTCCAGTCTGACTGTGTTCATTTCCACAGAGGATGAGAGAGCCTGGTTTCATTTCCAGATGACTGGTGACAAAAAGCCTTTCTCTAGGAAACGCATCTGGTTGGCTATTTATTCATCTCTTAGCATCTGGAAGTCACGGAGACAAAAGATGCACAGGCCCAAGTGTTCTTTGTTTCGGAAAGGAACTATTCAGGATGGATTTCCACTCTGATTCAGTCCCTGGGGATTTTACAAGGATCCAGTAGCTTGAGCGGCAGTGACCCTCCTTCATGGCGTTCCAGGGGTCTGGTGTCTTTACCCGATTGCTGTCACTTTGGGTGGGTTATAGGATAGTGCCGGAAGCCCTTTATGCTTTGTATGCACTTGAAATGGTGACAGACTGGAGTCCCCTTGGGATGGGACTGCCTGTGACTCACAGGTACATGCCAATGGTGGGTCCAGAGCATTTTCACAACACTCCAGCCAGGGAAGTTCTGTTAGCAGGTCTGCCTGAGGGTGACGCGCAGCCCTTGACGGCACCTCACAACTGTGTGGGACAGACTTTTGCTGTGCCATGGCCCAGAGGGGTTTAGGGGTAGAAAAGGATTCTGGGAATAGGCAAAGATTCTAGAGTTCACAGTAATGCTGGGGGTACTTGGAGACTCTGGGATTTTTTTGGAGATCTGGGGCACATGGAGATTTTGAGGTGTGTGAAGATTCTGGAGCATGTGGATATTACAGGGCACAGAGATTCTGGGGCTCAGAGAGGTTCTGGTGGTGTGGAATTTTGGGGGCACATGGAATTTATGAGGTATGCAAAACTTCTAGGGATCATCAAAATGCTGACACATATGGAAAGCGGGGGCACCCAGAAATTCAAGGCAGAGCAGGGAGACAGGTGTGTTGTGAGAGACTTCCTACCCCTTCCTTTTAGGTAGCTGTGTTCACTTGGCTGAGGTTGGTAAAGCCACGGGGGAAGGGCTGAGCAAGCCTGTTCTGAACAGACGTGTGTGTGTGTGTGTGTGTGTGTGTGTGTGTGTGTGACAAAGGGGAGGGAAATATGCCTCCTAGGACTTTGATTCATTCTGACTTCCAAGGTGAGGTGAAGGAAAGAAACAAGGAGAGAGCCAGGTGGAGGTGGCGCACGCCTTTAATCCCAGCACTCTAGAGGCAGAGGCAGGTGGATCGGTGTGAGTTTGAGGCCAGCCTGGTCTACAAAGCGAATCCAGGACAGCCAAGGCTACACAGAGAAACCCTGTCTTGAGCCCCCCCCAAAAACCCAAACCCCAAACCCCCAAAAAACCAAACCCCAAACAAACAAACAAAAAACAAAACAAAACAAAACAAACAAACAAAAAAACAAAACAAAACCAAGGACAGAAGAGGACCAAGGAACAGAAGAGAAAGGAGGAGGTGGGGGAGGGGGAGGGGAGCAGCCTTGGTGGTCTGGCAGCTGGTTGTCAAGGGAGGCTGAGGGGACTTTTTTAGGTCCATGTCTAGGAGGGCAAGAGTGGGATGCGGGTAACCAGAGTGTGTGACTGGTGGGGGCCTTGCCTGGCTGACATCTACTGAGATGCTGGGTGGAATGTTAGGACCTATGCTAGGGAACTGAGCAGACCCCAGCAGGGCCTGACAAAGCCAGATCTGGGAACAAAGACAAGAGTGGGATGTGGTAAGCATCAAGTGGACTTTCAGAGCCTGTCCACAAAATGCAGGGTGATTTTGGAACAAGGAGGCCCGAGGCAGAAAGGAACATAGTGTGTCTTCCCCATCATGCGCCTGCATGCAGTCCCTAAGGTCCTCCTATCCAGGCACGGACCAGGGCTGCGTTCACACCTCCACACCATCAGGCGTGGCAGGTGCAGCTGAGCAGAGGACAAATGGCACCTTAGATGCTCCTGGCTCAAATGCTCACTCTCTGTGTTTGGTCCTGGGTAAGCAGCTTTACTTCTAGACCTTGGTCTCCCTGCCATTTAACTGCAGGGGGCAAGAAGAAGGATGCTTTCTTGAGCTTAATTGACCAAAGAAGGTGAAGAGTCAGGGGTTGAAGAGGGGAACAGGCCCCCTGGTCCAGAGACATTGGGGCTCAGCGGTCAAGTGAACAGCAGGTGGTTGCTCCACGACCCCTCCCCCCAGCCCACCTCGCTGCTTTATGCCTTACTCCTGGACCGTGGTCCTCCGACCTGCAGATGGGGCATCTTCTGGGGCTTGTCAGAGGTTAACTGCTAATCTGAGTATGTGAGAGGAGAGTGGGCACTGTGTGAGGCCTCTGAGCAGCAGCCTGCACATCTGAGTTCACATGTGTTTTCTCTTGATCCTTCTCAGCCTGGGGTGTACATTGGAGAAGACGCCTTGGGGTTTTTTTTTTTAACAAACAAGGCCTCTTGGGGCCTCACCTCACCCATGCAGCAGCCTGGGCTGTGGCCTGAGTGCGTTTAGTGTGCAGCTCACTCAGCTGTTCTGTGAGAGAGAGAGAGAGAGAGAGAATTATCTAAGAAGGGTTGGGCTGAGAGCCCTCGGCCCCTGTTCTTTTGAGGGGGCTCATTATGGTGGCCCCAGCTTACATCAGGGAGGGATTTTTAATTTTTTATTTTTTTGCCTCACCTTCAAAAGGTTTTCTTTTTGTGATGGATGTCTTGGTTGTCACTTGACTTGCTTGGGAAGAAGGTACCTCAACTGAGGGATTGCTTCCTTCAGACTGGCCTGTCTTGATTGCTAATTGATGGATAGTCCACCGTGAGCTGTGCCACCCTTAGGTTGTATGAACGAGGTAGCTTTAGGCAGCCAGGGGCAGCGAGCCAGAAGCAGCTTCCCTCCATGGCTTCTCTCTCCAGCTTCCTTCTTCTTGCTGTGCCTTCCTTTAATGATAAACCCGTGAGCTAAAAGAAACTGCTTCTGGAGCAGTGGTGCACACCTGTAATCCCAGCACTCAGGGAGGCAGATCCAGGCTGATCTCTGTGAGTTCGAGGCCAGCCTGGTTTACAAAGTGAGTCCAGGACAGCCAAGGCTATACAGAGAAACCCTGTCTCAAAACAAAACAACAAACAAAACCAAACCAAAGCCCCCAAACCAAAAAAAACCCATTTCCTCCTTGGTGTTTATTGTAGCAGCAGCAACGGATAAGCAAACTAGGACACTTTGCAGAATTAACCCCTTCAGAGCACTTCAGAGCCTAGAGCTGTGCTAAAGCAGAGCTTGGCATCTGCATCCTGAGATGCACAGAGCAGTCAGCAGTGTGGGGGACCAGTCTGCAGCCTCAGGGCCCTGGAGGGCTGACTTAGGGTTGGGAGTAGCTGGAGTCTGTGGGAGCAGAGAGTAGGAAACTGGGGCCCAGTGGTATCAACTCTTCTTTCTTTCTTTCTTTCTTTCTTTCTTTCTTTCTTTCTTTCTTTCTTTCTTTCCTTCTTTGGTTTTCAGGACTGAGTTTCTCTGTGTAGCCCTGGCTGTCCTGGAACTTGTTCTGTAGGTCAGGCTGGCCTTGAACTCAAGGAGATCCACCTGCCTCTGCTTCCCTGGGATTAAAGGTGTGAGCTGCCACTGCCCCCAGCTCAAGACTTAAAGGAGTTTTTGTAAATAGACACCCATGAAAAACATCAGAATTTTCTAAGTTTTCTTGATTTTTTTCCCCCAAAATCTATTTCTGGAGCTAGAGAGATGGCTCAGACATTAAAAGTTAAGAGTGTTTCCTACTCCTCCAGAGGACCTGAATTCCAGTCCCAGTGCCCACATGGAGCAGCTCAGAACCCGTGAAGTTCTAGAGGGTCTGAGACTTTCGTTTGGCTTCTGAGGGCACCTAGACACATGTGGCATATGCTCATACACACACACACACACACACACACACACACACACACACACACACACACGCCCATAAATAAAAATAAAATAAAATCTTTATAAAAATCAATTTCTTCTTTAAATTATTAAGAGAAAAGCTTCATATTCTTGTCCCTTTTTGGTTTTAGTGTGTATATTTTGATGTGTATATTTTGGCATGCATATTTTGATGTGTATATTTTGGCATGCATATTTTGGGGTGGGTATTTTGATGCTGTTCGTAGACAGATAAAGCTTCATACTGTTGTATCCTGCTGTTGAATTGAGCCCTTTATTGTGTCTTACCTAGGTGTCTATTGCTGTGACAAAACACTATGGCCAAAAAGCACTCAAGGAGGGAAGAGTTTATGTGGCATGAAAGGAAGTCAGGTCAAGACCTCAAGGCAAGAATCTGGAGGCAGGAACTGAGGCAGAGACCATGGAGGGATCTGCTTGCTGGCCTACTTGCTTTCCCACTTTGACTTCATATATCACCCAGGACCACCTCCTCCCCAGGGATGGCATCACCCAGAGTGGCCTGAGCCCTCTCGCATCACTCAAGAAAATACCCCACAGACTTGCCTGCACACCAATCTAATGGAGGCGTTTTCTCAGCTGTGGTTTCTTCTTCCCAGGTGATTGGCTTGTGTCAAGTTGACAAAACAAATGAACAAACCCAACCAGGATAGTTGCTAAAGGTCTTCTTTATCTTTGGAGATACATTTTTGTTGCAAAGTGTCCTTTATCAAATAGAACTTGTGGATCTGGAATTACAGAGGGTTGTAAGCTATCCTGTGGGTGCTGGGAATCGAACCCAGATCCTCTGGAAGAACAGCCAGTGCTCTTAACTACTAAGCCATCTCTCCAGCATTCTACCTTGTCTTTTTTTTTTTTTTTTTTCGAAACAGGGTCTCTCTGTGTAGCTTAGGCTGTCCTGGACTCACTTTGTAGACCAGGCTGGCCTCAAACTCACAGCGATCTGCCTGCTTCTGCCCCCCAAATGCTGGGATTAAAAACATGTGCCACTATGCCCTGCTCTACCCTGTCTTTTTGAGGTATGATCTCTCACTGAAACTAGAGCTCACCATTTGACTAGACTGGTTGGCCAGCAATATCTACAAACACACCTTTCCCAGAGGCAGTGCTAGGGTTACAGGTGCACAATCTTGTGCTAGGTGCTCTCTCTCTCTCTCTCTCTCTCTCTCTCTCTCTCTCTCTCTCTCTCTCTCTCTCTCTCTCTCTCTCTCTCTCTAGCTCTGGCTGTCCTGGAACTTACTATGTAGACCAGGCTAGCCTTGAACTCATAGAGATCTGCTTGCCTTTGTCTCCCAAATGCTGACACTAAAGGCGTGTGCCATCATGCCAGGCTTCCCACGCCAGGTTTTTATGTGAGTGTTAAGGGTCCAAACTCAGGTCCTCATGCTTGGATGCCACACACTCTACCAGCTGAGCCATCTTCTCTGCCCTGAGTGGCCTGCAACTTGCTACATAGACCAGGCTGGCTCAGAACTCGCAGAGATCTGTCTGCCACTGTCTCTTGAGTACTGGTTTTATAGGTGTGTGCCATCTTGTGCCTCTCTTTCACTCTTGACTTAGTGATTTGAATTCTTTTATTTTTCTCCCAGCTTGCCGTTCGATCATTCATTCATTCAGAGACAAGAGCTTGTCTAGTGTCCCAGGCTGGCCACCAGGGATGAATGACATTTTATTTTAAGTTGGGTTTTCTAGGATTCTGCCTCGAGCATGATGGCCCACGGGGCAGCCAGAGCTCAGTCTGAAGCAATGCTTGAGCTCACTGAGATAGCAAGGCCCCAGTGGCTCAGGGAACATTTCCCATCTTCCTCACAGCTGCTCCCCTGATTCTAGAGCGGGTGTGGCTGGGGACTTGCAAGGATGAGTGGGATTCTGAGCGTGCTCCTCTTGGTGGCTTTCTTGCCCTCTGTATCAAATTTTCACTTCTTTTGTCATGTCAGTTGTTGCTCCTCTTTTTAAAGGTCTTTACATTCATTTATCTATCTATCTATCTATCTATCTATCTATCTATCACCATCATTATTTTCTATCTCTCTTCATCATGATCATGATCATCATTATCTATCTATCTATCTATCTATCTATCTATCTATCACCATCATCATTATCTATCTCCCTTCATCATCATCATGATCATCATTATCTATCTATCTATCTATCTATCTATCTATCTATCTTGAATGAATGTTTGTGTATCAAAGTCACATGTGGAGGTCAGAGGACGGCTTGCAGAAGTCAGTCATCTCCCTCGACCATGTGGATTCTGGGAACTGAATTATGCTGTTGAGCTAGAGGGCAAGTGCTTTTACTGGCTGAGCCATCTCACCAGCTCACATTTTGCTGACCTCCTCTTAATGGCTCATCAGTGGAGCTCTGCTGTTTTTGATACCTTCCGCATGGGCTTCTGCTCTGTTCCACAGTGTAACCCATCTGCATGGCCAGATCTGTGGCAATTTCTGGGCCTTAACCACATGCCTTTGCCCCTAGGTGGGACCTCAGTGTTACTCTCCTGGATGCTGAGGTGTCACAGTGGCCTGATTCTACCAGAGAGGCCTCTCTGGCCTAGGAGCAGACATTGGCAAAGGGGACTGCAGCTCCTGGCTTCCTTGGCTTTCTTCCCCCAGTGTCTCTTCCCTACCTGCAATCTCAGTGAAGAACTCAATATTACTTGCTGGCCATGCTTGGCCATAGCCTCTGTAGAAGTGGGGGCTTAGTAGGGAAGGAGCCTCTGTCTTCCTGGACTCATTGCCCCAAATGGTTGGAGTTTCTACAGCATGTGGCTCAGGAAATGAGGTGTATCTGTTCCTCCTGGGGTGGGGGTGGCAGGAGACTGTAGCCCACACTGGGAGCTGCTGTTGTAGGCCTCCTTGAGGTTGCCTGGGTTAGAGCCTCTATAATTGGTTTTTTGTTTTTTTCCAGATAGGGTTTCTTTGTGTAGCCTTGGCTGTCCCAGACTCACTTTGTAGACCAGGCTGGCCTCGAACTCACAAGATGTAAAGGTTTTCCTAAACAGTGTTCTCTCTGTCTGTCTGTCTGTCTTCTGTCTCTATCTCTCTCAGTCTCTGTCTCTGTCTCTCTCTGTCTCTGTCTCTGTCTCTGTGTGTGTGTATGTATGTGAGCATGTGTGTGTGTGTGAGCATGTGTCTGTGCATGTGTGTGTATGTGAGCATGTGTGTGCATGTGAGCATGTGTGCGCATGTATGTGTATGTATGTGAGCACGTGTGTCTCTCTGTGCATGTGTGTGTGCATGTGTGCATGCATGTGTGTGTGCATGAGTGTGTGTGTATGTTGTGTGCACACACATGTGCGTGTGTATATGGAGACCCAAATTTGATGCTGCATGTCTTCCTTGATCACTCTCCTCTTGATTTCTGGGACAGAGCGTTCATCTCCTGAAGACCTTCCATTGTTCCTCATCCTGGCCTTTGTCTGCCCGGGCTGTTTCTGGGCTGGGCAGATCCTTTGAAGGCAAAGGCCACGCATGGGACCATGTTACACTCCATCCAGCCTTTGACTTTATACCTCCTTGCTCCAAGCTGTATGACTTTAGGTAGGCTCTGTCAGAGGTAGGGTGTCAGAGGCCCCCTTGGGCTTCTGTGAGGCCAGAGATAACCAGTCCCGTCACTGGCTGATGTTATCTTCCTGCCTTCTAGTCATGGCTGCTGCTATTCACCGATGCCATAGAGTGTTGAATGCCCGGACTTATCTTCTTGCTCTAAGCCCTGCCCGCCACCTGGACAACCCATAATAACCTGGGTAATCCTGTCAGTGCCCACCTGTTCCTGAAGCTCTCAGCTTTTGCACCAGGCCCTACTGTGGCTTAGAAGCAGCTCTGGCTGTCCCCTCTCCTGACACCACAGTCCAGAACACGCATGGGTCTTGTGCCTGTGCTTGTCTGCCCGCACAGCCCTCACAGCCCCTGGCGGTCAGCCTTGCCCTTTGTTACACCCTGGCATCAACTTCTTCCTTTTGAGAGCTAGGATGCCTGTGTTTCCTTCTGGCACCCTGGATGGCAGGTCCCCTGAAGACAGGAGCCAACTTTTTTCCCCCTTCCCTTTTAAGTGCCCAGCACAGCTCTCTACATATATGGCCAGAGTCTTTTGTTAAACCTCCAAGCGATGGGGCTGGGGAGCCGGCTCAGCATTTGAGAGCACTGGATGCTCTTGCAGAGGTCCTGTGTCTGGTTCCCAGCACCCACATGCTGCTCTCCAATCTCTAGTTCCAGACGTTCAGACACTCTTTTCTTGCCTCTGTGGGCACTGCACACACATGGCACAGAAACAGTACGTGTGGGCAACACAGCCGTACACAGAGAATTAAAAGTAAAATGCTTTGCAGTCACAGCAGGCCTCATCTTTAGGTGCAGGCTTACAGGGGTGGGGTGGGATGGGGTGGGGCAGACAGGGTCCTGTGCTACTGGTGGCTAAGGGACAGCAGGACACTGTTCTGTGTAAAAGAGAACTCAGGGACTCAGATGGAGGCCAGGCCCTGGGTGCCATGTTTTGAGTTCTCAGATGAGCCATGCCCGCAGTGTGCAGGTGAACAGGTGTGAAGTGTGAGTGTGAAGGTACGAGAAACCAGGCAGAGGCAAACCCCAGAGGTCTTGATTGCTGCCCTGGGAGAGATGGGGCACTGGTACTTGTGGCTGGGGTGGGGTGAGGCTGTCCTGGGGACATGTGCTCATCCTCTGTCCACCCCCTCTCACATGTAGTGGGGATCCAGTGCAGAGCCAGGCTCGTGAGTCCTCCCCTCCTGTCCTCATAGCTCCCTGGGGCTTCTGACTACTCAGGGTCAGAAAGGGAAGGCAGCTGTGAATATGCACACATTGGGTCCTTTCTGTCCCACCCCACTGGTGATAAGTCCTAGTGGCACCCGGTGTGGTCAGCCTGGGTTCTTAGATGTAGGTCGGGGCAGGCACAGAAAGAAAAAGGCATCCTAAGTGTGCGCGTCCAGGCCCCAGGTGTCTGGGAGCCCCGTTATCCGGCTTCCAGGCAGCACTTGCTTTTCACGTTCCCTGCGGGTGCAGCTTTGCTCTCTGCAGGCATGTGACCCTTTACCAGGTGAATGCCAAGGTGGACAATAAGGCCCTCACCCCTGCTCACTCCGCAGAATCTGCCCTTATTCACTCATCTGTTCCTGGAAGAATATGGTGTGGCCTTAGGGCCATCCACAGGGTGAGCGCCAGAGCCTGCCCTGAGCCAGATCCCTAGGCTTCCTGCCATAGGTGGGGTGGGCTGAACCTCTGGCTCTTGTCTGTGAACCTTGGGGCTTCTCTCTGAGGATTCAGAGGGCTGTGGCTTCCCTTCTGAAATCTGGGGTGAGGGTGGGGGTGTGTGTGCTGCGCTAGAACGTTTTTTAGGTCTGGACCCACTATTTCCTTTAGGTGGTTTAATTAGCACATGGAGAAAGTGGGACCCTGCTAGGCATGGCTGCCCTCAGAGTATACTATGCAGCCGTTCATTCCACACATTTTTGCTAAATGAGGAAAGCGAGCAAGCATTTGCAGTAAGATGTAAACACGGCTGCTGTGAGAGCCCTGTGGACGCTTATCTTTTTAGAGATGGGAAAACTGAGGCTGAGCTGAGAATTGGTAATAATTAGCCAAGTCTCTCTCAGTCTAAGCAGGATTTTTCTCTCATGTTTCCTCCAGCCCTTCACTGGGCTTCTAGGACACAGAGAACTGGGGTCGTACACCTCCTCGGAACAACAACTACACACACACACACACACACACACACACACACACACACACACAGAGTAGGGTTGTAAATCGCCCACATTCTTTCCCCCTTACTCTGTTCAAGACAAAGCAGGATTGTACACACCAGTATACAATTGCCAGGAATCAACCCACTAAGCCATGCAGAGCTGTGTTTCTATTGCTTATATGATGGGAGCAAACTAAAGCCTAGGTGAAGGAAGTTTAGAAGCAGCAGTTGTGCTGCCTGGAGGTAGGATGGCCATGACAGGAGTGACATCTGGAGAGCAAGATGGCGGGAAGACGACATTTCTGGTCCCCACGAGGAACATGCATGTATAACGAAGGTGTGAGGTAGAGGGGAAGTGTGGTGAAATCCCGGGTGACAAGCAGTGTCAGGCCTGAGAGTTCCATGGACTTTCTCATTGCTGGGAGCGTGAGTCCCTGCGGGGCCTCAGCCTCAGGCCTCCCAGAATCGAAGCAGGTTATGACAGGGCTGGGAGGTCTCTACCAGCACAGAGCCTTCCTCAGGACTGATGCAGACATCCTGAGCCACTGTGTTGAGTTGGGGGCTGCTGGATATGCCCAGGACCTCTTGCCCATTCCTGAGGATTCTGACCCAGGGTTGCCCCATGGCTCTCTTCTTGTGTCAGGGTTGAGGAAGGGCTGTGTGTGGGGCTGTACTTACATCAGTGGTGGGGGGCGCTGTGCTAACATCAGCGGTGTGTGTGTGTGTGTGTGTGTGTGTGTGTGTTGGTGCTGTGCTTACATTAGCGGGGGTGGGGTAGGGTGGCTGTATTTACATCATCTGGGGGGCCTGTGCTTACATCAGCAGTGAGGGGGCTGTGCTTACATCAGCGGTGGGGGGGGGCTGTGCTTACATCAGCAGGGGGCGGGGCTGTGCTTACATCAGCGGTGGGGGCGCTGTGCTTACATCAGCAGGGGGCGGGGCTGTGCTTATATCAGCAGAGGGGCTTTGCTGCTTGTCAGTGTTCCCTGGACATCCCTTTTCTCACTGTTGCCCCTTCTAGGTGAGTGTGCCCAAGTGTGTGGCTGCAATGAGACAGGAATGCTGGAGAGGTTGCCCCGCTGCGGGAAAGCCTTCGCTGACATGATGCACAAGATTGAGGTCTGGAAGTGGTGCAACCTGTCGGAGTTCATCGTGTGAGTGCCCTGCTGATCGTGGGAGCCGGCCACTGGGCTGCTCGCACTCTGCCTAGCCCTGTCCCTTCGCCCCTCCCATACTTCTGCTCATGGTCTTGGGCACGCTCACCCACAGACCTCCCACCATTCCCACCTAGCTCTGCCTACATACTGCCCTGGCCTGCAAGAGCTCTTGGGGGTCTGCCTGGCTTAGCCACGTGGAGCTGTGAGGATGGTTGTGGGTGGTATCTCTGGGCACGTCAGTGGAAAGGCTTGGAAACATGGAGTGAACAGCATGTGGTTAGCAACACACTTAGAGATGAGGCAAAAGGCTTTTTTTGGGGGGGTCTTTATGACCCCTTGTTCCAGATGCCCTGAGAACCTAGGTATCTCCAGGGCTGTGTCAAAATGGAAGCCCAGGGGCCTCTGAGTCTGGACAAGGACTTGGGGCCTCCTTGCTTGTGGTTATTCCTTGTAAAGATTACCTGGGAGGCTTTGACAACCAGCCTAGGATGAGTCAGGATCCTGCCCAGGAGGAGTGGACGCGGAGGACTTGGGACCCTGATAGTTTCTGGTAGTCTGCCCCTCCCATTTTTCACCCTTATTCTGATGCTTCGGGCAGTTCCGAGTACAATGACATTTTTTTTTTTGAAGCTGCTTTTTTGGAAGTAGCTCCTTCCTGTTACTGGGCTGGCCCCCCACTCCTTCCTGGAATGGCAAAGGAAGGAGGAGGTGGGCCCCTGGCCTGGCCCCACGGGAGACTGGGTCAGGATCCTCTTTCTCCTGTGTTTAACCTTCATCTGAACAGGCCTGGGAAAGTGCTGTCCCGGGCAGAGCTGCTAGCCTTGGGCAGACATCCGTCCTCTCAGTTTCCTCCAGTACCTCTTAGGTGACCTCAGCCTGAAAGACTCCACTAGCAGGGAGGTCACCCCCTTTGAAGGCTGCTCACTGCATCCTGGACATCCTGGACTAGTGGGGGTGGACTCCATGGAAATCCTCACACATCAGGCTGAGTTCTGGATCCTGGTAGCTGTAGCCCCTGGCTAGCCTATAGAACCAATGAGAGTCTGGTAGGGCAGATGAGGTCAATCTCAGGACATTCTCAGAGAGTCTGTCCCAGGTTAGCTCATGGCATCCTGTCAGAGGGGGCAGAGGGGCAACTCTGCAGGAGCGGACAGGTGGGCACTCATAGGTCTACCTGGCATGTGAGAACAGATTGATTTGATTGGGAGGAAGCTGGCCCTGACCTCAGGCAGACTCTTTTCTCAGGATGCCCTAATCATGACGGCCTTACAGGCTCATGTGGCTGTGGCCCCAGACAGGGAAACATGTATGGTGTTGGGGAGGTTTGTGGCTGAGCAGACATCGTGGGCTTCAAGGGAGCAGGTGAGGGTCACAGATGTAGGAAAAGGCCACAGGTGCAGATGACCCAGTTGGAAGTGACTTCTAAGGCCACAGTTTCGGTAGGTGGCCAAATGGGACTCAGACCAGACAGTTCGCTGCCTGTCTGTTTGGGTCCTGGGGCGGGACAGGTGTGAGGGGTGTTGGGAGAGCTGCAGCCCCGCCTCCTACCTCTGCAGGTACTACGAACGCTTCACTAATTGCACGGAGGTAGAGACCAACTTCGTGGGCTGCTTCTGGCCCAACCCACTGGCCCAGAACTTCATCACTGGCATCCACAGGCAGTTCTTTTCCAACTGCACCGTGGACAGGACCCACTGGGAAGATCCCCCAGATGAAGTGCTTTTCCCGCTTATCGCAGTGCCGGTCTTGCTGACCGTGGCTATGGCTGGCCTGGTGGTGTGGTGCAGCAAGCGCACCGACCAGCTCCTGTGAGGGTCTGCCAGATGGAAGGCCGTGCCTGGCAAACTGGAAGGATGCTACGTTGGGGCTTTTGAGAGCTGGTAGATGCTGCCTCTGTCTGGTCTGCTTTGGCCACACCTTACCTGGTCTTGACAGAGTCCTTCTGCCCAGGCTGATGCCGCCCTTGCTGTTTAGCCTGCTGCCTGGTGAGGCTCAGGCTGCCAATACAAGTGCTTCACTTTTTTTGGGGGGGGGGGAAGAAAGCAACAAAGCTCAAAATTGTGTACCAGACATGGGAATCATCTGTTGCTGAGCCCCACACTCCCCAGGCTAGGCTCCCTAGTTTCCAGCTGTTTCAGGCCCAACCCCAGGCCAGGTCCTGATGCATTTCTAGCCCTGACCCCTGACCCACTGCTACACTTGATCAGAGAGGGTAGGCAAAGCATCTGGAAGATGCGGGATCCTGAGCTCTTCAGTCCGGGAGACTGAGTACACACCCTCTGTTGGACATGAAGGACGAGAATCTGGAGACTGAGGAGTGGAGTCATTAGGAGCCACACGTGACCCACAGATCTACCTGTCTTCTGTCTGACCCATCATGGTTCTGCGTTCAGTGTGGACTAGAGCTGGGCCTTGGTCAGCCCTCCAGAGACATCTACCCTGCAGGTGGGGCGTGGACTTCCTTCTTGAGGGGGATTCCTGGGAGTAAGACACGTTGAGTAGCGAGTGCTCAAGGGTCCTGTTGTGTCTGCTGATGTCTGTTCCTTTTGATTAAAGAGTCTCCCTACGTCTGGTATGTCTTGTTTTATTTCAGGGTATTCGGGGTTAGTTGGTGGGCCTCTCAGGTGCCTGGAGTGACATCATAGGGGACTTAGCCCCACGGGAGAGGGTCCTGATGCTCTGCTTGAACACCCTCTCTCCTCTTCTCTTTTCAAGTTTTATCCAGAGGTCCTGCCTGTGGGTTTTGGGGGACAGAGGACCTGGGCAGATATGGCCAGCCAGATGCTGGTCAGTAGGTGGTGCTGTGCCATTTCAGGCTTTATCTGTGTCCCAGCTGGAGGACCTGCATCACTGGGTGTAGGCCGCTGACCTCTGTGTCCTCTCGCTAGAATCGGGGCTGGGAAGACCCCAAAGTTCCTGTGCCTTGGAGGCCCTGTTTCCCAACCTTACCCAGGTCCTGGCCCTAGAGACGCCCTAACCCTGCGGATACCATGGGATTGCAGGTTTGGGTGGCTGGTTGAATCTATGCCGGGAGGACAGCAAGGGACAAGATCTGGCACTGTTTCATGTTTTTGAAGAAGGCCAGGGTGTGGAAGGTTGCCCTGTGAATGTGAGTCAGCTCTGGCTCCTGGCACACCTCCTGCCACTTGAGTAGCACCCCCGAGATAAAGAGCTATCTACCTACAAGATAACCCTGTGGATCCCAGACTGGTTAGATGTCTGCAGGTGCCATACATAGGGGGCACATAGGACATTAGGTGTTGTCTCAGTTAGGGCTTCTCTTGCTGTGAAGAGATACCATGACTACAGCAGCTTTAAAAAAACTCTATTTATTGGCTCTTTGTGAATTTTACATCAGGCACCCCAATCCCATTTATCTTCCCTTCCCCTCGTACCCACTCTCTTGCTCTTGTAACATCTTTTTCAACAGAGAAAAAAAAATCTTGTGTGTCACAGTGTGTCCCACAGTAAACCCTTTTGTCCACTCTCCTTTGCTTGCAAATATTCATTGCAACAAGCTGTTGGTCTGGTATGAGGCCTCTGGCTTCTGCTACTTTATCAATACTCTATCCTCACAGAGCCTCCTCTTGGATATTCTGTTGTTGCCCTGTGTCATGGAGATTTGGATCTGTAAGACTGCTACCTTCGTGCACTCCAGCAGTTCATTGATGGGGTAGATGTTGGGGTGGGCCAATTCAAAGCTCTGGGTCTGAGCCTGAGAGATATTTGAGATGGACAGCCTGCCAGCTCTTCTGCTTTCACAACTTCACCAGCTACAGGGTCAGCTCTCTCCTGCTGGCCAGGTGAGGTACAGGGCCCACTCTCCCATGTGTCGCAGCTGGTGAGGGACATGGTTAGTTCTCTCATGGCTCTGGGGCCAACTCTCTTGCTTTCTGTAGATGGCAAGGGATGAGAAAGAGGACAAGGGCATCTCTCCCTTGTCCGTCCACACTATCTCCCAGCAGACAGGAGGCAGGGCCAGCTCTCCCATGCTCACAGCCTCAGGGCCAGCTCATCTGTGCTCCCACCATCAGGGTCAGCTCTTCTGTGCTGTCCAAGTGAGGTGCAGAGCCTCCTCTCCCAAGTGCCGCAGCAGGGGAGGGGCAGGGACAGCTCTCCTGTCCTCCTGACCTCATGGGCCAGGTCTTCTGCTTGGACCATGTCTTATAAAGGAAAACATTTAGTTGGGGCTGGCTTACATTTTCAGAAGTAAACCATTATTGTCATGACCGGAAACTTGGCAGAGTCCAGGCAGACATGTACTCTGGGAGGCTGGAGAAGGAGCTGAGGGTTCTACACCTTGATCTGCAGGCAGCAGAAGGGACTGAGGGCCACACTGGATGTAGCTTGAGCATATGAGACCTCAAAGGCCACGCTTAAAGTGACACATTTCGTGCAACAAGATCACACCTTCTAATTAGTGCTATTAATATATATATGGGCCAAACATTCAAACATATGAGTCTATGGGGGTTGTTTCTATTCAAATTACCACAGATGTGGTGGCCTGTTCTTACATGATGTTCTGGGAGGATTGATGAGGGCACAGCTTTGTTGCTGTCTGCCTTGACTCCCCTTATTTGAGCACCCCTGGGACATACTTTGAACTGTACCGAAGAAACCCCACGGCATTCTTCTGGAAAATGTACCTTTAGCCATCTTCTGGGTCCCATAGGCCAAGGTTCCTGAAAGCTTCCCAGACAGGTGTGAGACTAGAGCAGCTATCCCTGGCCTCTCTGTAGCCTTTGGGCACTATCACCCAATCGCCCATCCCCCTTTCTCTCAGCAACAGTGAGGCTTCTGTCTTGGAATTGAATGGTCAGAGTTTCCAGCTGTGCTCAGAGGAGCCACCTATGGGAGTCCCTGGGAAGAGGAATAAATAGAAGTAAGTGCCGGGGCTTGGTGGCACGCGCCTTTAACCCCAGCATAGAGACATTCCAATATTTGTGACTTTGAGGGTAGCCTGGCTTACATAGCAAGTTCCAGATTGGCCAGAGCTATACCGTAGGACCCTGTCTCAAAAGAACAAGGACAGCAATAATATCATCATCATCATCATCATCATCATCATCATCATCATCATCATCAAGAGCAATAGAAGCAGCTGCAACGACCACCACAGAGTGGAGATAAATGTGTTTGTTGGAGAAGCTTCTCTGGGTCTCAGGGTCTCAGGGTGCTGCCTGGTTGAAGTAGGCATGGCAGTGGTGAGGGCTTGCAGGGCGGCTCAGGCCTAGCCTCTACTCTGGGGCTTTGCCGCAGACCCAGAATCACCTCTTGAAATCCTGGAAGTAAGTGTGGGCACCACATCTGATTTTGAAGCAAAGCCCGTTCCTGTGGGATAAGAGAGGCCCGTGGCCTTTTGGAGCAGTGAGGTAGGGAAGGAGTGGGAGGAAGCTGGGACAGGACTGTGAGTGCTGAGGCAGGCAGTCAAGCTACTCAGGGTCACATCTTGGCCTGGTATACAAGGGGGATGTGGTAGGATCAGAGGCAGCAAAGGACACAGCGAGGGACCCTGTGTGTTGTGAGCGGGGTCAGGTTGATACTCAGCAATCTGGATGTCCTTTTTTTTTTTTTTTTTTCTTCGAGACAGGGTTTCTCTGTGTAACCTTGGCTGTCCTGAACTCACTTTGTAGATCACAGCGGATCACAGTGATCCACCTGCCTCTGCCTCCTGAGTGCTGGGATTAAAGGCCTGTGCCAACATCCCCAGCTTGGATGTCCTTTTTACAAATATGTCTATGAAGAATGTGTGTGTGTGTGTGTGTGTGTGTGTGTGTGTGTGTGTGTGTGTGTGTGTGTGCATATAGGCAGGGGCTCCCAGGGGAAGAGCAGTCAGGCCTTAGTTTTGTCAAACTGTGCCAGGTACTGGTGGCATGAAAGGCAGTTGAGGTGGGGTTATCAAATGTGGGCCGTGTGGCTGCACTGTGGGTGTACCGTGGCTATGGCTGTGGCTGTGAAGACTCAGGCTGCCCAGAACTGGGAAGGAGATGACCAGCTCAGCCCATTTCTGCATGCCAGCTGTGATGAAATGGGCTTCTAAGGCCACATATCGAGATCCAGTCTGAGGACGCAGCCAATGACACTCCCCAACATGTTAATGTCATCCTTGCTTATCGCAAGGTGGCACTGGTTGGTGAAATAAATTTAATTATTTTGACAGATGGGATTTTATACAATTTTATTACTCAACCCAATGAAAATCAGGCCTTTAGGAGACCCTGGGATTTCTTCTGTTACATAAAAAAAAAAAAAAATGTGGATTATAAAACAGCAGAAGATCCATTTCCAAAATGATGTGAAAATTTTGTGCGCCAAGTAACTGTGAGAGATGCCAATCATTTTTTAAAAAAGTATGTAAATTAGCGAAGCCATTTAAAATGGTTTGAAACTGTCCTGAGGCTGAATTGTAAGTGAAAGGATCTTTCTTTCTTTCTTTCTTTCTTTCTTTCTTTCTTTCTTTCTTTCTTTCTTTCTTTCTTTTTTTGGTTTTTCGAGACAAGGTTTCTCTGTGTAGCTTTGGCTATCCTGGACTCCCTTTGTAGACCAGGCTGGCTTCGAACTCACAGCGATCCGCCTGCCTCTGCCTCCCGAGTGCTGGGATTAAAGGCGTGCGCCACCACCGCCCAGCTCGAAGGAATGTTTCTTAAAGAGAATGTGCCAGATTGGAATAAGGACAGGGAATCTGTAGCGCCCGACTACAGTCGCCCCTAGCAGGGCACCCTGGCATAATCATATAAAGTGTCATTCACAGATATCAGCTGCTGCGAGGTCATGGAGGGAGAAATGCCTCTTGCTCCCACCTGCTGAGAGCCAGACACGGTGTTAGGGACACCTGAAACTCTTGATGTCCATTCTTGGATGGCCGGCCGTGACTACAGGACCTCAAAGGATGAGCTGAGGCCCTACTGGATGCTTGAAGCATGTCCAGAAACACCAGCATTAGGCATAGTGGAGAGGGACTGGAGGTTGGGGGACCTGAACCTCCCTGGAAGGTGCAGAGGAACATGGTGGGCTGGCCAGAGGCCCTGCTCACGCCGATCACAGGAGCCAACGAGCAACCCGATAAAGGTCGTATTAAGGGCACAAGGTTCATGGGGGGGGGACCCACATGAGCAGAAGTGAAGGGTCTGGAGTGGAGAACCACAGCTGCCAGCATGCTTTCTAACACCAGCCTCCTGGGACATCCAGGAACTCTCTGACAAGGAAAGGCAGATGTTCACCAGAGAGAGAAAATGTCTCTGATGCTCCTGGTACCAAGCATCCTGCGTTATGTTGACCCACCCTCCAGGGAGGTAGGGCCTAGGAGGCTTTAGCATTTCTTTATAGAGTGGCCAAGGGATCCTGTGACAGTGGGAGCCAATCATTCCTTCTGTCCTCTCAGGTGGCATCCTTATTCTGCCTGGCACTCTTAATGGCTTTTGATCTGAGAACAGTCACTTGAACTAGTTCACAGGCAAAGCAGTCACTGGGGCATCGGGGCTGCGGGTGTCAGGAACGTGGCAAGGAGCTACTAGCCTCACCATGGCAACCATAGTCATGTTTTCCACAAGCAGATTTTCTGCTTTTGCTTTTCTCTTTGCCCTTGGCAGTGATGAGGCATGGAATTCAGGCATCTTCCTCTTAACACTGAGGGGACCACGGATGCCCCTTGCACTCACTGTTGCTGACCCTATATTGCTCATCACATTCCTTTGACTCTTCAGTAACTGAAACATATCCCCAGGACCAGGACCAGGACCAGGATGGTCCTCCTCCTCTTCCTCCTCCTCTGTTCCTCTTTTTTCTTCTTAATCCCTCCTCTCTCCCACTTTTATTTTGGTGACTCTAGGGCTTGAACCCAGCACTTTATGTATGCCAGGCAAGTGCTCTACCACCAAGCCATACCCCACCCTTATTATGGCTGAAGTCTACTGAACCCACCCTGAGCCAGGTCCCACCAAGAGCTTCATAGTCATTTATGAATTGATGTACATGCAAGCTTCTTACATCCTGGGCTGTACTGGATCGATCGCTGCACCCATGTCCACACCCACCTCCCTCCCAACCCTTCTACTGCATCCAGCAACCTTCACATGAATTTGCCTCGACTCAAACATCAGCGAACACAGGATGCATCTATCCAGGAGGAAAGTTGTCCCAGCGCCTTCGCATTCATCTGGCATGTGTCTCCTTCTTAAGTCTTTTGGTTTGGCGTGCTGTGAAACGGCCTCTGTTGCAGAGCTGTGGTAACTGCAGGTCAGGAGCCACAGAGACAGGGCTGTTTTAGCTTCATGATTGGAGGGCTGAGTTTTCAGTCAGTGCATTAGTAGCCCAAAACCAGGTAGGTACAAGCAATCAGATGCCTGGGAGGTAGGTTTGTTTTCAGTGATTTAGCTCCAATTAAACAGCACATGGGGATGTAGGGAGACGGGTCCCTGGTCATACTCCTTCATCCCAAGGCATCCTTCTCAGAGCCTTGGAGATGATGCTGGGGACAGACGAGGCTGTCCCATAGAGAGGCAGGGGCCCGCAGGGGGTGGGTGAGGTCCACTTTGTATCCTTGACCACAGAGGCAGCTGTGTTTCAGCTGGACTTCAGGGGAGGATGAGAGTAGGAGCTGAGGAACAGGAGCACGTGAAGACACAGCCTCAACGGAGCTCTGGGCCTGGAACTGCTGGGCTGTAAGCGGAAGTCAGCAGATCAAAACCACTATGGAGAGTTTAAGCAGCTCTAATTCAGAAGCCAGGAGATCAACTAAGCACACAAAGAAGAAAGAATGTCCAGGTTTTCAATAACAGTTAACAAGGTTGACATTAAATCTAATTTTTATCTATCTATCTATCTATCTATCTATCTATCTATCTATCTATATCTATCTATCATCTATCTATCCATCCATTCACCATCTTCCCTCTTTCCATCAAAGTAACAAGACACCAGGCCTAATCAATTTAAAAAGAAAGAAAAAAAGGTTTAATTAGCTCATGTTTTGAGAGTGTGATTATCTGTCACAGTGGCAGCGTAATGCACCAGGGCAGGACAGTGTCGCAGAGGCACTGGCAAACAGAAAGCAAAGAGGAAGTGGTCATGGTCCTGACAGCCCCTTCGAGGGCGTGCTCCAGTGACCTAACTTCCTGTGTTGAACTCCAGCTTTAAAGGACCCACCGTCTTCCAGTAGTGCCACAGGCTGAGAAAGAGGCTTTGAATATGTGGGCCTGTGCAGAACATTCCAGCTCCATCCTTCCATCCCTCCCTCGCTCCCTCCTCCTTCACAAGTATATAGTTTTTTAATATTCATGGAAATAGACAACAACGGACGCCATGCCAGCTACATTTTTGCATTAAAAGAAATCAAAGGAAAAATACACTTTTACTTAGCAATTATAAGACAATTTGTATAATTTCAGAAAAAAGGAGGTTGTAAAAATGAAAATCATAAACTATACATTTATAACGATTAAAAAGCAGAGAGGGGAAGGGAGTTCGGGGAAAGAGAGCGGATTAAACAAAACATACTATGTATGAAAATTCCACGAGGAAGCCTCTTTCTGTTTACTCTAAGTAAAGAAAGGTTAACAGCAAAAGAACCATTATGCATGTCCCCTGGAGGGGGAGACCTGGTGGCACTCAGAGGAAGGACAGCAGGTCACCGAGAAGAGACTTGATACCCTATGAGCATATACAGGGGGAGGTAATCCCCCTCAGGAACAGTCATAGGGGAGGGGAATAAGGGGAAAATGGGAGGGAGGGGAGAATGGGAGGATACAAGGGATGGGATAACCATTGAGATGTAACAAGAATAAAAAAAAAAAAAAAAAGAACCATTATGCATCGAAATCCACTGAGGTATGTCCACTCACATGACAAGCGCCAGGAAGCAAAACTTGCAGCCCTCAGCATGACCCACTGTGGATAGTCTACTCCATGGAAAAATGGAGATTGTCCTACCATTGGCTGCCAAGACCGATGGCCTGAATATAGAAAATGCTAAGATGTTCCCTGGAGAGAACTCCCATAACATGCCTGATGTGGTTACCTCAGAGGCAATATAGAAGCACAAAGCTGAGTGCGGTGGCCCACACCTTTAATCCCAGCACTCAGGGAGGCAGAGGCAGGTGGATCTCTGTGAGTTCGAAGCCAGCCTGGTTTACAAAGCAAGACCAGGACAGCCAAGGCTACACAGAGAAACCCTGTCTCAAAAACAAAACAAAACAAAACAAAACAAACAAACAACAACAATAACAACAACAACAACAACAAAACAATTGGGGGGGAAGGTAGGTGAGCATTCTACTTAATTTAAAAAAAATAGTGAAGAAACTCCCAAAGGAATAAGAGAAAATAAATTATGATAAAATCATGAAATGGAAAAGAAAGGGATGTGATCAGTGAAATAAATTTCTTTCAAAAGAGTGAGAATGAGGTCAGTGAGATGGCCCCATGTCAGTGAGATG
>OU015747.1:45850928-45882973 GCA_907169655.1 Acomys percivali | reverse complement strand
CTCCTGGTGATCAGTGCTGGGGTCACAGTCAGAGGAGCAGACACACATTCTGTATGGTAGCATTTCCTTCCTTTTAGGGGAGGTAGGAGGCAGCAGAGGTGGTGGAAGGGGATCTGTGGCCCTGCAGGACTGGGCTGGGTCCCTGCTTGTACTCTGCAATGAACTGGGTAAAGGCCCCCATGCCCAGAATCCACCCTACAGCTTGCTAGGGTTCACAAGGCAGTGGGTTGGGTGCTCCCAGCTTAGATGCCCTGGACTTCTGGCACTGCTGGGGTGATGGCACTTGTGTCATTTAGCCCTTCCTCTGCCTCTCCTGGTGGTCCTAGAGTCCCAGGGTCCAAAGCCCAGCTCTCTTCTTCCTCAAGCCTTCTTCTTATATTTTTATTTTTAGATGATGATTATGATTATTATTATTGTGTGTGCACAAGGCACACCCATGTGTCATGGCACACATATGGAGGTCAGAGACAATTTGTAGGAGTTGATTCTTTCCTTCCACCATGCATGTGGGTTTTTGGCCGTGAGCTCAGGTTGTCAGGCTTGGCATCAAGCCCTTGTACCCCTAAAGCACCTTACAGGCCCCTCAAGGCTTCTTTACTCAGACTTTTACCATTTCCTGAAGTCCTCTGGGAAAATGTCAGCAGGCATTCCTCTCGTGAGCTTCCTGCAAGGACCAGAGCTGGGCTCGGGGTTGGCTGTTTTTGTACTCTGAGGGCCTGGCACCTGCCTGGCACCAGGGCATTCAAAGTCAGGAAAGTGACTTTCAGAGGGTGGCTTAGATAGCCCAGCCGATGTCATGTCTTCTTTTTTAAGCAAGCTATTCTTAGAGTATAAGGCAATACACACACACACACACACACACACACACACACACACACACACACACCAAGGGCATGCTATTTCTTCCCAACTCAGAGCAGAAGCTTGGCCCTTTCCATCACAAAATCTGTCCCTCTGGGCTGCACAATCAGCAATCAGCCTCTTGTGATGGGCACTGGCAGGGAATAGCCTTTTCAGCTGTGAGTGGGTCAGGAATCTGACTGAGGGGAGTCGGGCAGTTACAAATATAAACAGTCAGCTGTCTGCAGACTGTAGCAGATGGATGGAGTGGAAAACCGAACAGCACACCCCAGTCAGGGTGACAACAGGCATGAACCAGGGAGTCAGGAAAAGCCCTTGGCAGGGCAGGCGGTACATGTTGTTCTGTGACCAGGCCTAGCTGGGTGTTTTAGCAATGCTGGTTGGGGAGAACTCTTATTCCAAGCTTCCTGTGGCTTTTGAAAATAATCTTGCCTTTTCTGCTGTGTGGCAGTCTGGACAGGGAGCTTAGGTCACACACTGTGTGTGTGTGTGTGTGTGTATGTGTGTGTATGTGTGTGTATATGTGTTTGTGTCTCTGTGTATGTGTGTGTGTTTGTGTCTCTGTGTATGTGTGTGTGTTTGTGTCTCTGTGTGTGTGTTTGTGTGTGTGTGTGTGTGTGTGTGTGTGTGTGTGTGTATGTCCTCTACGGCTTCCCGTCTTGTTCTTTGAGATAGGGTTTTACATTGAACCCAGAGTCCACAAATTTGGGTCCACTGTCTGGCGAGCAAATTGCTGGGATCCTCCTGCCTCCAGCTCCCCGGTCCTGGGAGTGTTAGGCACACACCATTGCTTTTTGGCTTTTACTTGGGAACCTGAGATCCAAATGCAGGTCTGCTTGCTTCACAGCAGGCACTTTCCCCCCAGGCTCCTCCCCAGCCCCCCAAAGAGTCCTTTTTGATGGCTGCGGGTAAGATTCTGGTGCTTTGACTAAGAGGTCCAGCCTGGTCTCCTGCCGCTTACTGACTGACACTTAATAATATGGTTATTCTAGAAATGTTTTGGCCAACCTATGCCTTACTGGTAAACTGCATCATGGGTAGGGCCTGTGCTTGAACCCACATGAATCTTCCCTGCCAGAGAAGTGGGGAATTGTAGAAAGGACCCTGCTGTTTGAAGTTGCAGTCTTCCCTGTCTGGTCCAGTCTGGACAGCCATTTTGAGCTCGGAGGCAGTGTTAGGTGTAGGACTCCTTCTCTCCAGCAGGGTCTCCGCCGATCTCTGCCTGACTCTATCTGGAGAGTGTCTTTACACATAGATGCCCTTAACCACATTTGCTCTATAGTCCTTGACACGGCTCTCTGCTAGCTCTCCCCTCCCTGCCCCTATAGGATAATTAGGTGCTGTGTTCCCGTTCCTATGATAGGAGCTTGCTGCCAAATGCAAAACAAGCATCCTTAAAGTGCCTGGTTCCAACCAGTTCTGAGCACCTATCCTGGAAGGCCCCGCCCACTCCCCAAGGGCTATAGCCTTTGTTCTCCCTGAGTAAAGTTGAACTAGCTCCTGAAGGGATTCCCGGAATGTTTGGTTTCCGTCATGCTTATGGTCTGCCAGGTCCTGAGACTCGTCTTCTGCCCTTCCTGCTTTGGTGGGCTGCTGGCCAACAGCCCCCAGGGAAAAGGAGAACCACAGGGAGTCTAGGCTCAGGTCCCTGTCTCTCTAAGGAGACAGCAGGAGGAAGATGAATGTGTCTGTCCCTGTGGGTCCCAGATGTGCTTCTGAGATCCCTTTGCTCCCAAGGGTTCAGGAGGCCGAGAGATGGGACAGCATTCAGTGGTCATAGCAGTTGCAGGAAGTCTCGGTCCAATATATAGCTTGAGCAACTAGGTGTAGGGAACCCATTTGTAAATTTAGCTCTCTGGGGGCCGAGGCAAGGGGAGCCTGAGTTTCAGACCTGCCTGGGCTACATAGCAAGAACCTCCCTCCATATTCCAAAACCTAGCTTGGCTGAGAAAGAAGGTTAGAAATTAAGGGACATGCTACTTGCAAAGGGTGGAGCTAAAATCTAAGTCTGAAATCTAACTAAAGTCTTGGATGAGCAGGGTCTCATGGATCTGTATAAGCCACAGGCATCAAACACAGTGGCTGGACCACTGGGAAGGGCAGAAACCCCAGCGGTGACCAATTCGATATGATTCAGGTCTCTCAGACTGTTTAAACTCCTTCAGAGTGACAGACAAGGACATTAATTTGAGGATATCTCTGTCTCTGAGAGCAAGGAGGCACACACACACACAAAAAGCTCCTTTAAATGGAAAAGGTATAAAAGATCCATAATACAGGTTCTCGTGTGCTTTGGGTTCTGGGCTCTTGCTGGGTCTCACTCTTAGGATACGGACAGCTCCAGGAGTTCAAGACGCAGGGGACTGAAGCAGGGACGGAAAGAAACAGAAATCTTGGGAGGGTCTGGAAGGAGAAGTTAAAACGAACCAATCAATTAAATAAGTCTAGTGAAAGCAAAGGTGCCACCCAAGGACAAAGACCTGAGAGAGCAGTAAGCCTCGGCATCTGCCTGGGGAAGTCAGGACAGGCAGATAGCATCTGTCCCACCCAGCCCAGGCAGGGCCCCCCTTCCTCATCCCCTCCTGATCACCCTCCACTCATACTCCTGTTGATATGGTCGGCTTCATGTTTAGCTTTGAGCTAGTGGGTAATCAGACCACACCTAGCTGCAACCTCACAGATTCTAGCAGGCACCTTGGCTGGGAATATGCCTGTGAGTCTGTGAGAGGTTCCCTGGGTGCCCTGGACTTCAGGAAAGAAATCCCAAGTCCTGGAGGTGGGGCAGCTCCCTCTATTTCTCTGTCTTGGGCAGCTGTTCCTCACAGTTGCCAGCCTGAGTTTGCAAACTTCCTAGTTGTTTGGATCCAAGGAGAATGACAGGTGCCCTAGGAACTTAGGGGCCTCAGACATCAAAAGGCCGAGGCACATGCCCTGCCTATCCAGTGGAGGGACCGAAGATGCTTTCCTCCACACCTCTCCCACATCTTCTAACTCATTCTTCATTTCACACGGTGTAAGACTCCGGTGCCCTGCCCCCTCCCTCCCCCTCCCCTTCTCCCTCTTCACCCTCCCTCTTTCCCTTCTCCACCTCCCCTCCCTCCATACCTTAAAGTAGATAGATGTTTTTGCTCTTTCTGTTGGCCAGAAACTCGCCCCCCGCCCCCCAGCAGCCACATTCTCTAACTTAGGCAGCAATCCCTGCATCGGGTTCCTCCATCAGGCTTGAGACCTCGTACTTTATATCTACAGGTTACTTTCAAAGTCTTTCATGACCATGTGGCCTCTCCTTTCTTGCCTCCTTTTGCCTTAAATAGAAGTTATTTTTAAATCAATTAATGAGAGAGAGAGAGAGAGAGAGAGAGAAATGAACTCAGGTCATCAGGCAAGGGCTTTTACCCAATGAGCCATCTTGGTGGCCCAAAGATTAAAAAAAAAAAAAGAAGCATATTTTAGATATATCGTGGTTTTTCTGAGGCTTATATATACACCTTACCATGAAAGTACTTCAGATTTATGCTGCCTTGATTCTAATAAGCTACAAAACCATACCCCTGTGGCTGCCCCCTGCCCCCTTCCTGGCTTCTTCGTGTGTGCTGTTATCATTACACACATTGCACTCATACATGATATAAACCCTACAACGTACTGGCATAAAAGTTGCTTTATTTGACTTCACGTCTTTCAAAGAAGCGAGGAGGCAAAAAACGGAACATCAAGTCCCCCCCCCCCCCCCCCCCCCCCCGATTGTTACTCACCAATGTGGTTTATTCCCTGACGTAGATCTGAGTTTCCCTCTGCTCTCATTTCCTTGTGCCTCACTTCCACCCCACCCCTTCCTCTGTATTGTTACGGTCAAGTATCTCACAGCACTCTTCCTCCATCCACAGCGTCAGTGGCTGTGGTCAGTACATGGGGGGTTCCCAGGAGGCAAGTCGTAGGTTCCCAAATGGGCACCATTCTGAGCGGTACGACAAAGTTCCATGCTGCCCTGTCATGTCCTGCGTAGGATGTGAGCTATCCTCTCGCCCAGCATGTCCATACTGTACGCCCCTGGCTTCCTTGGTAGTCCCGGAGTTTTCAGACCCATAGGGAGAGTAGTGATGCATGCGATGCAGACACACCAAGGAGAATCTATGGAGTACTGCTCCATCTAAGCCCCGCCCCACAACATCCCAGGGGAACAAGAGCGTGGTGCAATGAGACATCCGGAGAGAGCGTGAGCGAGAGAGAGTATTTCACACCCGCTATATAGTATAGTCTTACAGTGTTTTAGTTTATTATTAACTATTGCTATTCTGTTGTCATTATCTTCTCTTTTTCTTTCATCATTTTGCTAATATAGGCCTCTTAGCTTTTATTTTGGTTGGAGTCTTGACTTTATTTATTTATTTATTTATTTGATAGAGTCTTAATGAGCAGCCATACCAGGTCTGGATCTTGCTTAATAGACCAGGGTGGCTTTGAACTCACAGAGGTTCACCTGCCTCTGCCTCTCTAGTGCTGGAATGAAAGAGCCAACATCCATGACTGGAATCTTAGTTTTGTTTTTTTTTAATGTGTATAGATTAATACCTTCACTAAACTTGTAAACTCTTAGCTATTATCTTTTTAAGTAAGTTTTTTGTTTTATAAACTTTCTATTTATTTATTATGTTATTGTCTGGTTATAAAGACACACAAAATTAATTAATTTTCTTATTGAAATATCAAGTAAATTAAAAAGTTCATGTGAGAAACTGGGGTACAGAAGTATTTCAGATTTCTATATTCTTGTGGTCTTAGTATTATACATGGGGCTGAAAGTTTGACCGTGCTCCAGTGAATATATGGGCAGCACAAACACAATATATATAAATATATATTTCTTCTTCTTGTTCTTGTTTTTCTTCTTCTTGTTCTTCTTGTTCTTGTTCTTCTTCTTCCTCCTCCTCCTTTTTTTTTGGGTGGGAGAGGTCAAAGAGTTGGGATGGGCTGGAAGGACCAGTAAGTGAGCGTGATTGGGGTGCATGATGTGAAATTCCCAAATAATCAATAACAATTATGTTGGGAAAAATATTATACATGAGGGAGCTTTCTATCCCCCTTGTCCCAGACAAGAAATCCAAGCATGGTTCAGAGCAAGATAAAGAAAGGCATTGCCGACTTTTCTCTTTGGAGCACATAGAGCCTGCTGTTGCAGGGGTGTGGGGATGGAGAAGAGCCAGCAGGTAGCTCGTATTATCAGATTTTGCTTATGTAAGAAATAAGCTTTAACTGTACAGAGACATTAAGAATTCAGATTTTGCTAATGCTGCAGCAATCTACTTTGTGTAAACAGTGTTATCTGCTTTATCGTGACTGATGCAGCAGAAGTTAATAGAGGTAGGCAGGAGTCGGCAAGCAGCATTCATGTCCCGTGAGATTTGTGGGTACTTCATAAGATGACCAAAAGAGTTGGTAGGTTTTGGGAGTCTTGAAATATGAGGGAGGGCCCAGATCATTGTGGGTGGTGCTATCCCTGGGCTGATGGTCCTGAGTTCTATAAGGAGGCAGGCTGAGCAAGCCATGACGGGCAAGCCAGCAAGCAGCACCCCTCCATGACTTCTGCATCAACTCCTGCTTCCAGGTTCCCACTTTGAGTTTCTGCCTCATTTTGCCATGATGTGGGATTGTAACCTGGAAGCCGAATAAACCCCTTCCCCCTCGGAGTTGCTTTTCACTATGGTGTTTAATCACAACAGTAGAAAGCAATGAAGAATGGGAAGATACCCAGTGCTAAAGGGGACGGGAGGAGCGCACTTGCCGCATCCACTATCCAGCTTCTTTCCTGAAGTCACCCACTGTGCCTGAATCAGACCAGGCTTATATTGTCTGATATGTAAACTTCACGCGTCTGCATTGCATCCCTCACTGATGGGCTTTGGTTGTTCTCCACGTGGGATTTTATAAATAGCACCCGCCTCCCGTGAAGTCACTTTAGTTGATTACACGACCAGAATGCAGTTGCTGAATTGTAGAGCTTTCCAAGATATTTTTATTTTTCCCTTCAGTCCCCTGACTCATCCGTCTTTCATCCAGGCTTACGGTGGGCGGCAGGCTCTGGGAAGATACTAAACTCGCTTTATATCAGGCCTGTGCAATATGCTTCTTGCTTAATGGCCATGCCTCTAAGAGTTTTCTCTTCCAGCCAACTTGCAACCCGGTTGTTCCACATCGGGCTGCAGGTGTGCGAAGTGGCAGGGAGCTTCCGGGCATGTACACTGCCCTGGGGTCAACCTCAGCATGCTACAGAGACTAGGAAGCCCAAGAAGGGGACGGCTCTGTTCACGTCCCTCCTTGGCGAGTGAATTACTTGTTCCCAGAGAAGAATGAGATGATATTTTTGGTCTGCAAGTTATTAAAAAACATGAGGTACTTTTATGTTGAAATTCAGATCTCTGTCATCAGATGGAGGGAGTCAAGGTCACTGAGTTTGGGAGGAGAGTGACTTTGAGGAGCAAGTCAGTGTCTAGTGGGCAGCTGTGCACATACTTTGGCTGTCCAGAGACCTTAGGAGAAGCCGATTCTTCCATGCATGCCCAAAGTTGCTGCAGAACCCAGCTGCTTCATTGCAATAAGTTTCAGCAATATTCTAATTTCATGATTGCTGTGCTTTATTTTAATTTGAATTATGTTCTAAAATTAAAACATAATCACACCACTTTCCCCCTTTCCCTTTCTTCTTTTCAACCCCTCCTGGGTCCCCTTTCTACTCCTCCACTCCTTCTCAAATTGACACACACACACACACACACACACACACGCACGCACGCACGCACGCACGCACGCACGCACGCACGCACGCGCGCGCTTGCGCAGAGTCATTGTGGTTTTAGTGGCTCACAAGTGGCCAGAGGTTAGATGGTGATAGAAGTGTGCACTCATGGCCCCTCACCTCCCATCTTGGTAGAACAGGAAGTAACGCTCTTTGACTGATTTTTCTGCAAGTTGACCTCTCTCTTCCCCTTCTGACCCTCCGTGGACGTGTTTCTAGGTGTGCGTACTGTGTGCCACTCTTCCTGAGGCAGTCGGCCTTTGTTTTCCTTCTGTTCTTCAGGTGGCGTGTACACGGTATAGACCTATTTTAACCTCACCGATTTTTGTCTCCATCAGCTCACAGTGCCGGGCTGCCCCCTCACAGTGCCAGGCCCTCACTAACTGATTTTTGATCGCTCCATTTTGCTTTTCTCTCTAAGACGTATGCATAACCTCTGTCTCTTCACCAATAGTCTATGTTCATTCTATTAATGGTTAAACTCTCTTTTAGTCCTTGAAAAGCGGATCTTTTTGAATTATTTGGGTGTGTGTGCAAGCATGCACTGTGTATGTGTTCGTGTGTGCACAAAGGTGGTGGCTAGAAGTTCCTCAGCCACCTCTTCACCTTATTTTTTGAGACAGGGCCTCTGATGAAGCCTGGAGCTCACTGTTCCAGCTACACTGGATGGGCAGCAAGCCCCAGGGACCCTCCTGTCTCTACCTCCTGGGTGTGGATGTTACAGGCATGCACAGCTGTGTCTGGGTTTTTCACAGGAATGGTTAGGGGGTGCTCATATTTGCACAGCTGGCTAGGTCTTTGCCAACTGAGTCATCTCCTCAGCCCTCTGATCAGATTCATACTAGCCATTTGATGTGTTTGCTAAGTCCAACATTTGGGACCTCCCAAAAGCTGAACAGGTTTGCTTGTCTCTCCCCTCCCGTGGGCATGTGTTTCTGTTTCCTTACATGTTTCATGTTTGTTTTGTGAAAAAAAACCCCAACTGAACATTTTAGATAAGGTAGCGATTCTAGAGAATTAGCCATGCTGTTTGACAATCCCTGCGTGCGTGTTCATTTGTTCAGTGACTTAGCTGTATGACTTGAGTGGCCTCTGTCTCCTGTGAAATGTGAGGTCTTTGGATTTACTGCTCATCAGGCTCAGCCTTGGGCACCCCAGGCCTCTCTCCCCCCGGGCTGATGATGGTTTTAGCTGGAGTCTCTATAGCCATTTCCCTGATGCCTTAGTTACTTTTATATTGCTGTGATAAGACACCATGGCCAAGGCAACTTACAGAAGAAAGAGTTTACTTAGAGCTCACAGTTTCAGAGGGAGAGTCCTTGACCATCACGGCAGGGAGCATGACAGGCAGGCAGGCAGGCAGGCATGGTGCTGGAGCAGGAGTCGAGAGCTTGCACCTTGACCCACAAGCATGAAACAGAGAGAACTAATTGGGAATGGCATGGGTTTTTTGAATCCCCAGAGCCTTCTCCTGGTGACACACCTCTTCTAACAAGGCCGAGGCCACGCCTACTCCAACAAGGCCACACCTCCCAAACCTTCCCAAACAGTTCCACCAAGTGGGGACCAAGCATTCAAATATGTGGACTATGGGGCCATTCTCATTCAAACCATCACACATGGTAAGTCGTCCTGGGCTCCTGACATCGCATCCAGGAACTACCCTCTATGAATTGTTAATTTGTTTCTCTGTTTTTATTGAAAAGCTCCCAAATAAATCATTCTAGTCTGACCAAATGCACATATTGCTGCTTGGCTAAGACTCACTCTAACCCTAGAATCTTGCCGTAGCTGTTTCTTTTCCTGCTTTTCTCTATACATTTTCTAATAGGTCTCACTTAGCATGTTGAAATTGTTGAGTTTCTAGGCTCCTCTTGATTGTGAATCTCAAGGATCTCAGGCCTCATTTGACATTGGGATGTCCTTAGACTTGGATGGTCTCATCTGCCATTTCAGTGGAGCCAGTTTTTCTCAAGCTTTTGTCATTGTTCTGAGACTGGGTGTCAGGATGGTGGCCTGCTGCTCTTGGAATGACACCCTCAATCTAGTCTATTTATTTATTTATTTAATTTTATTTAAAAAAAATATAAATTCCATTTTATTTTTCCAAGGTGTTTTTTCTTCTGTCCTTATGAAGCCCCCTCTTTTTCATGGCTTTGGTGGAGATTGTGCTGCAGTGCCAGCAGGTCTAAATCATGATGGGGGTGTTTGGTCCTTCCCAGCTTCATAAGATGGATTCCTGACAACCTTGCTATGTATGGTTCAGCTCACGCAGTAATTTAGCTTGACACAGAGTGTGGGAAGCACATACGTGTTGAAGATTCTTGCCGTCTCTGCAACCCCTAATGACAAACTTCTTAATGGCCTCGTCCTTGGGCATGCACTGAGCTCAATTTGTGTAACAAATTGACTACAGATGGCCGCAGACCTTTTTGGCATGACTGTTGGTCTTCTTGGTGATATGATGGCACCAAGGAAAACTGCACTTGTCTCTTGGTTGCTGTGTCTCCGAATGCTTGGAGTGCCCCATGTGGTTAAACATCCTCGAAGCTGCACTTAGGTTGGTCCTGTTATACCAAAAACCAGAGCACCATAGAGGTTTCCCAATCAACGCATGCGCACTATTGAAGGGACCACAATTGACCCTGACTTTATAATAGCACTTAAATTGTGGTCATTCTTCCTTTTTCCTTCGTTCCTTTCTTTGTTCATTTGTTTCTTCCTGCCTTCCTGCCATCCTGCCTGCTTATGGTGTCTGTCTGTGTTTTCTTTACTGAACAACCTTGTATCCTAGGCTTGCCTGAAACTTGCTATATAACCAAACATGATCTTGAACTTCTGATCCCTATGCCTCCACTTCTGAGTGCTGAGATTATGGGCATGTGACACAGTGTCTGATTTACAGGGTGATACTGAACCCAGGACTTTGCGTGAGCAGCGAGGCAAGCGCTCTATCCACTGAGCTCCAACTCCAGCCTGCATTGTGGTTTTGACCTTACTCCACTCGCTTCATAAATATTCATACAAACATGGAGCACACTGGGCCGCCGCCACCTTCGAGGAAGCCTACTGCAATATCTCTTAGGAATGCTTGGTTTCTTTTCCAAATACCGGTACACTTGCACTTAATCTGTCTCTTGACCGAATTCTTTACCTCATGAAGTCAAAAGCTAAGCGTCCTTCCCTCTTTCCCATCACCGAACCTTGTGGGCACCTGGTTCATTATTCTCAGCTGCCTGCACTTGAGCAGTGATTTTGCTCCACCGAAGGGTGGGAGAAGGGATTCTTAGCAAGACCTCACCTGTACTTGCCTTAATTACAGCTTTGCAGTGCAGAGGTTGGGCAGGCAGGCTCTGTAATGTTGGGAGCCTGCCCTCAGTCCCAGGGAATAGCTGACCCTACCTTGGGGTGTTGTCAGGGGAACTGACCCAATACAGGCTCTGGCCTTCAGACCTGCACAGAGGGAGGAAAGGAGGGAGGGAGGGAGGGAAGGAGGGAGGGAGAGAGAGAGAGAGAGAGAGAGAGAGAGAGAGAGAGAGAGAGAGAGAGAGAGAGAGAGAGAGAGGATGCTGATGCTCAGGGATACAGATCTCCCTGTTCTCCTGCATTGAAGGAGAATCCCAAACACTTTTCTATTTGTTTTATGCCCATGGGACAGTTTCCAGTAAAACAACCAACCAACCAACCAACCAACCAACCAACCAACCAACCAAACAACTTGTTTGATGTGTATGCCTGCATGTATGACTGTATACCTTGAGTGTGCTTGGTTCCTTCAGAGGCTAGGAGAGGGCTTCAGATCCCTTGGAATTGGAGTTACAGTTGGTGTCTTTTAACTTTATGTGTGTGGGGGCATTTTGCCTGCATGTATGCCTGTGCACCGTGTGTGTGCAGTGCCTGAGGAGACCAGAGGAGGGCCTTGGCCTCTGGGCATTCCAGATCTTTTGGAACTGGAGTTACAGACAGTTGTACATCACCATGTAGGTCCTGTGCAAAAGTAGCAAGTACGGTTAACTGCGGAGCTATCTCTCCAACCCCTAGGCATTGCATCATCTTTTTTGGGGGGAATGAGTGTTGAGGCAAGATTTCTCTGTGTAGCCCTGGCTGTCCTAGAACTTGGCCTAGAACTCACAGAGATCTGCCTGCCTCTGCCTTCCAAGTGCTGGGATTAAAGGCACGCACCATCACTGCCCAGCCTGCATTTTTAAAAAAAATTCCTAGAGGCTTGCCATGGATCTTTTTGCTTTAATGTGTTAAATCTTCTAGCTTTAGAAAAATTAAAATTTAAAGACTATTTATTTATTTATGGCTTACAGATAATGAAGGTATTATTGTAACACCAGATGGACAGTCTAAAACAGCATTTGAAAACAAGCTTGCAATGTACACTATCAGCAAGCAATGGCAAGAAGGAAAAAGAAAAAAATACAAGGGAGGTTTTCACAGAACAGCCTGTTACTTATCTTAGTTAAGTGTTGTGAGACATGGCAAAACATATACTCATGAGTAAAAGTGTGATATTGTCTGTAATGAGCATTTTCAAAAGATAAACTGTAGGGTTGGGCATGTGGCTTGGATGGTGCCATGCTGGCCCAGCACACCCAAAGCTCTGAGCAGGGCCCTAGCACTGTATAAACCCGATGTGGCGGCTCCCAGTGGCAATCCCAGCACTCAGAGGGGGAGCAAGGTAGGAGGTTATCCTTAGCAAGAGAAATTCCAAGGCCAGCCTGGGATACATGAGATTCTGCCTCAGAAAAACAAGACCAAAAAAAAAAAAAAAACCCAAAACCAAAAACAAAAAAAGAAACCAACCCAACAAACACCAAGTGTCACGGCACACGCCTTTAATTCCAGCACTTGGGAGGCTGACACTCTCAGATCTCTAGGAGATGAGGGTAGCCTGTTTTCCATACTGGGTCCTAGGTGGACAGGGCTACACGGTGAGACCTTGTCTCTAAACTCCCGCCTCCAACAACACCACAAAACCTGGACACACGGACTGAAATGTACATACCATTCTTTCATGAAACCCCAAAGCATCTAAAATTATTCCAACTCCACCAAAAGAAAACAGATGAAAAAATGGTTTTAAGAGACTTCATTACCTAAAATTACAAAATCAACTGTGCATATAATGTCTGAGCCTCTGTTCCCCTTCCATCCTTTTGGCTGACTTCTAGTGATGTGATATCTGCCCTTCTAATAGCTTCCTTTTATATGAAAAGCATCATGGTCCTGTCACTCAAGGAAAACTTCCATCTCCCTCATCAGTCCCTCACCTCCAGAAATCAAGCATTAACAAGGCACCTTGATGCATCTCGTTGGGACTGATCTTTTCTTCATTAGAAATCCCCTTAAAATTCCGTCTCTTTATAAGTCTGTGAGATTTTGATTGCATCGTCATAGCTTTCTCTTCTTCAGTCAGTCAGTGGCATCAGCTCCAGGTCCGTTTGCTCGCACATCATGGCTGTTGTCTTGCTCAGTGTAGTGGCTCTTTGCTGGTTTTGCTCATCAGAAACTGGTTTGAAGAGTGCTTGCAAAGTTTGATATAGAGGCTTTATTACTGATAATGCCTTTAAAATTATGCCTGGAATTTTTTCCTTCTTTCTGAGTCAGCATGCCTAGTTTTGATTTCACATCCTAGCCTATATTGAATATAATCTTTATCAGAGATAGCTGTCAGGAATGCCGGCTCTAGGCTATCAACCACCGTATATGCTATGCTGCATAGTTGCCATCCCTCAGTTTCATTTTTATTTTTAACTCTCTGTGTGTGTGTGTGTATGTGTGTGTGTGTGTGTGTAAAATGCGCATGAGTGCAGTACCTATGGAGCCCAGATGAGGCCGCCAGAGTCTCTCTGGCGCTGGAGTAATAGATGGCCGTGAGCCGGTGCTATGAACTGAACTCCCCGGGGCCCATCTCTCCATCCCCTCCTTTAGCTTTTTGAACATAGTGGTAACTGTGCACTTCTTGTACTTGTTTATTAATTTTCTGTGTCATTTCTGGTCAGTTTTGATCTATTGACTCTCCTCTCCCTTCTTGGCTTGACTGACATTTTTTTTTGGACTAAACACTAGGCACTGTGACTCTCATCTGGTTGATGCTGGGTAGTATCTGACTTAGTTACGGTTCCAGTGCTGTGAAGAGACACGGTGACCACAGCGCCCCTTATAAAGGAAAACATTTAACTGGGGGTGGTTTACAGTTTCAGAGGTTTAGTCCGTTATCATCATGGTAGGAAGCGTGGCAGCATGTAGGCAGACACAGAGCTGGAGATGGAGCTGAGAGGTCTACGTCTTAATCTTCAGGCAGCTGCAGGACTGTGTGCCACACTTAGCATAGGAGACCTCAAAGCCCGCCCTCACAGTGACACACTTCCTCCAACAAGGCCACACCTCCTAATAGTGCCACGCCCTATGGCCAAGCATTCAGACACATGAGTCTCTGGGGGTCTGTTCTTATTCAAACTGTTGCAGTATCTTTGAGTGTTGTTGAGTGAACTTACATTTGTAGAAACGGAGTCTTCCAGATCCCTGTTTTTAAGGCATGGCATACTGAGGAGAACAGTACTTAGCCCACAGATGATTATTCTCATCTATGGAAGTTAGACTCTCCAGGGCACTTTATGGGGCTGGAGAGGTGGCTCAGTGCTTAAAAGCATGTGCTGCTTTTGTAGAGGACCTGAGTTTGGTTCCCAACAGCCATATCAGGTGGCTTACAAAACACCTGCTATTCCAGCTCCTTGGAAATCTGAAGACTCGGACCCTTGTGAATGCCATCATTTGCATGCACATGGACACACGTGGACACACAATGCACACTATTAAAAGTAGTAAGAGTGATCTTCCAAAAGAGAGCATGCTTCTCAATGAACTGTGAGTTTCAAGGTTCTCCAGGTTGGTTGATGGTCACAGGTTAATTGCCAGTGGTGGCGATAAGAGTGCTGTATGATGCTGGCTCTCATCCTGACCCCAGCATGTGTCTTCATGCATGCACTGATCATGTAACTGAATACTCAAGGAGATCCCTTTGCAGAGCTCCATCCTCTCTGTCTCTGTCTCTCTGCCTCTCTATCTCTCTGTCTCTCTCTGCCTCTCTATCTCTCTGTCTCTGTCTCTCTCTGTGTATGGGCACACATGTGAAGGTTGTAAAACAACATATGAGAGTCAGCTCCCTTCCTGTGTGGCTCCTGGGGATAATTCTCAGGCCATCAGGTGTCATGTTTGGCTGCAAGCCCCTCTGCCTGCTGAGCCATTTTGGCAGCCCGAGAGTCACCATGCGAGTTAAGAGTTAAGAGTAAAAGATGCTCAGGGAAAGAATGAGAGTATCCAAGACTGGACATGGCGTCCCAAGGGAAAGTCACAGTGACTTATTTTAGTGTTTGTCACCTCTACCATCATAGTGAATCTGAAGTTACATCCCAAAGGGCTGTGAACAAGTTCGCCCTTTTTCTTTCTCACTAAATATTTTAATTATATTTTATTCATTGTGTGAGAGCATGCACAGAGGACAGCTTTGAGGAGTCAGTTCTTCTTCTACCATGTGGATTCCAGACACAGAACTCAGGTCTTCGGTCTTGTAGCACTCCCCTTACCCACTGAGCCACCTCTACTGTCTCCCCTCCCTCTTTAAATATGAGATGATAAAGTAGCCCTAGTGGTGCCTTAGGTGGGATTATAATCCGGTAACAATCAGGAGCCAGTGAGGTGTGCAAAGGGTCTAGGCAGGTGGTTCTCAGCCTTCCTAATGCTGTGACCCTTTAATACAGTTCCTCATGTTGTGATGACCCCCGACCATAAAATTATTTTCATTGTTACTTTGTAACTGTAGTTTTTTTTTTTACTGTTATGAAGCATATTGTAAACATCTATGTTTCCAATGGTCTTAGGCGAGTCCTTTGGGAGTTCTCACAAGCTGAGAACTGCTGGTCTAGGGAAATTTAAAAAAAAAGAAAGATTTATTTATTTATTATGTATATGAATGCTTTATCTGTATGTACACCTGCCAGAAGAAGGAATCAGATCTCATTACAGATGATTGTGAGGCACCATGTGGTTGCTGGGAATTGAACTCAGGACCTCTAGAAGAGCATACAGTGTACTTAACCTCTGAGCCATCTCTCCAGCCCTAGGGTATGATTATTTACAGAAAGGACTCTCTGATGTGTGTTGGGTAGATTTATAGAAAACTATAGGTTTATAGCTGGGAAAAGAAAAAAATCCTTAGGCAAATGTTAATTGAAATGATACCTCGAGACCTATGTGAGAGTCAGAGGTAAGTGTTTCCTTTCATTGCCTCCTGGGATATTTCTCAGAGTTCCCATTGAGGGAGCATGTCCATTGATGACACACTGTCTCTGGGCGTTTGTAAGAGGTATCAGTTTGGAGGGAACAGTCCAATGGCAGTCTCCCTTGACTCTTTTGCTCATGGTCCCTGATGCCCACAGTCTGTTGTGGCTGGCTGATTTTTGCCTTCTGAACGAGTACAAACCTGATGCTCGATCAATGCTGAGGATGCTGGTGCAGCAGTGGTGCTTGGCAGTGGCCCATTCCAAGCCTCCTTTACATCCTTTTCCCCAGCCTTTTTTTTTCCTGCCTAATTAACACCCCTAGCCCTTCAGTCCTGAGTTCACCTCCCCGTCAAAGCCTAGTATGTCCAGAGGTTTTCTGTTACCTGCGGTTGTTGTGGCATGCTCAGACGGTGGCTGATCAGGATACCAAATAAATGCACTTCTCTTTCCCCCAGATCATGTATTCCTGCAGCTCTTCTGCTTTAATTATAGCCAGATAATAGGTAGGAGGAGAAAACCATTGCTTATCTTCGAGTTTCAAGGCAAATGTGGGATTCTAGTGAGGCCAGATTCCAGCAGGCCAGGATTCATGGTGTGAGGATGTCTAGGTTTCATGGAATGTTGGAGGATGCAGGTCACGATAGGAGAAGGGAGGTGGAAGAAGGAAAGATCTAGAAGGGATTAGGGCCTCCATCAAGGCATACCCTGGTGGCCCCACCTCCTTCCTTTAGGCTGGCCTCATACCACCCTGCCACCTCTTAAAGTTTCCACCCAACCCCAGTAAAATTAACTGGCCAGCAGCATTTAACATATGGATCTTTGGGAGATACTTAAAATCTAATGATTGTGAGACAGGTAGTGGGGGGGTGTGTGTGAGTGATTTGTTACCCATAAGTCCTGGGGCAGGCTTGACTGTTCTCCTCTTGAATGAGGCTACTTGAGTTGCCCACAGTTGCCTGTGCTACAGCTAATCCTGTGATGAGCATCTCTTGGCACAGTGTTCTTGTGGACTGTGTAGTTTACCCTTGTTCGTTCAAATGCTGATTTCTCTACCCCACTATCTGGTTTCAATCCAGACACTGCATTGTCATGTTTATTCTAAGTATCTCCTGTCTCAACTTTGTGTAAACATGTCATCATTTGTTCTCTGTATTGCCAATAAAAGCCAACTAGCCAATGCTGAGCAATAACAGAGAATACGGTGGGACATCCTGGTCCAGTGAAGGGAGGTGTATGTGGAGAGGATGGGGGTTGGGGAAAACCAGGAGAAATAAACCACACCTAGGAGATGAGTAAAAAGCAAGTATAATGTGGCAAATCTGAATGGGAGGAATCTATACTAGCTTGGAGGTTTGTTTGTTTGTTTGTTTTTTTTTCCAAGACTGGGTTTCTATGTGTAACAGCTCTGGCTGTCCTGGAACTTGCTCTGTAGACCAGACTGGCCTCGAACTCACGAGATCTTCCTGCCTCTGCCTCCTGAGTGCTAGGATTAAAGGCGTGCATCACCACCGCCAGGCAACTGGAAGGTTTAGGATGAAGTAATTATTGCACAGCGTTGTGCTATAGGCTAATGAAATATATCCTAGTCTCTCTGTGTGGTTATTTGGGTATAAAACTGGTTAAGGAGTAACCGCTGATTTTACTAAAATTATAAATCAATATTAAATATTAATAATCTTTTAATAAGCACCCTCCAGAGACTTTCCATGGAACTCTGAGAAGGCTTCTCTTGGATTCAATCCTAGGAGTAGGACTGCTGGATTGTTTGCTGGGCGTATCTATCCTCAATTTGATGGATGCTAGCCTGCTGCTTTCAGAGAGTGAGCAGGAGGCTCTTTCAAGCTTAGTCATTCCTTGGTATTATATAATCTTTCTTTTGTGTGTGTGTGTGTTGATACTATTGGGTATAAGTGATATTTCACTATAAAGTCTAGTCTTTACCAGTAGTAACTGTGAGTGTGTCTTCATAGCTGTTGCCACGTGACTTCTTTTTCTGTGGTAGTCAGTTTATAAATCTCCATCTGTTGTCATTTCTGATTCTCATTTGATGTGACCTGCAGAGCTTTGGGATTGCCTGACTTGGGCAATGGGGAGACTAAGAAACAACAGATACACCCACAGAAAGGCTGGGATTTGGTGGGCCATGCACTCCGATGGAGATACGACCCACCAGCAAGCAGCTCAAAACCTTAGTGCATTTATTATGTGCATCATAGTGAGGAGGTGGGTGAGCTAATATCAGAAGGGGTCTCTGTAGGGGGAAGGTCTTGGGCTTCCTGGAGGAGGAAGTCCCTGAGCCTGACCTAGGGAAGGCCTTGTCGTTGCCACAGATCCTCGACGTGGCTGTGCTCATGTCAACAACACATATCCACTCAGGACATTATCTACTCCTCATACCCACTCATCATAGGAACTCCTAATATGGTCCAGGTATTTTGGATTCTAGTGTCTTGCCAATGTCACGTGGTGCTTTAAAGGGAGACTCTCCTCTTAGGATCAGATGTGTAAACACTGGGCACCCAGATGCTGGTGCTTCTTGGGATGGTTATGGATCTTGTAGGACCTGGAGCCTTGTTGGAGGAAGTACAGCACTAGCCATGGGGTCTGAGTGTTTATAGCCTTGTCCCACTTCCGGCTTGCTTTCTCTGCTTCTGGTGTGGCATTGAGATGTGATTTTTCAGCTTCCTGCTTTTGTTGCCATGCCTTTCCTGCCATTATGGGTGTCATGAGGTTTCTATTGCTGTGATGAAACACCATGACCCAAAAGCAACTTGGGCAGGGAAGGGGTTAATCTGCTTATACATCCAGATCATAGTTCATCATTGGTGGAAGTCCGGACAGAATCTCAAGCGGGGCTGGAACCTGGAGGCAGGAGCTGATGCAGAGGCCATGGTCTGTGTGTGTGCGTGCTGCTAATTCGTGGTCCAGCTTTGAAATATTTTAGCCTTATCAAATTCCTGTACATAATTTACCTCCTAATGGGAACTACAAAAGACAGTATGTGTTTTTGTGTGGGCAGCCACGTCTAAGAAAATCTGGGCTTCTGGAATTTCTTTCCTATTTCTGTGGATTCTCAGTAGATCAGGGACTTAAATCCAATTAGGGCTCTTGGAAAGTGCATTTAAGTTGACCTTGAGAGCCACATCCTTGCACCTAACACCATAGCTGTTGGAGAAGTGGCTGTGGTCTCCCATGTTGGCAGCAGCACAGGATCTACAGGAGCTGATTAAAGCCAAACAAAGACATTAGGATTAATTCACCCTAGTTCAACATGGGTTCATAATCCTAAACATTAAACAGCTTTTAAAATGATAATGGTTCACAGACCAGATTAGGAAGTTTAAGACATTCAAAGTGAGTGAGATTAATAGAAGGTAAGCACAAGTTTGCCTTGTGTATTATACCCCCACACCATGTTACATTAAAAGGATGGCAGTTTTTAATTATAAAAATAATCAAATAAGTTAATGGGTGAGCTATGATGTAGAATCCTGAATGATTACTTTTTGTAATCTTTGTATAATTTTCTTATATTTTCAGGGTGCTAATAGCATCTTTGAAATCACATTTAAAGATCTTAGTTTGGGAGGGGTTATCTTCAAGCTTTTCTCTTTTAAGTCCCTGACTGCATGAAATTACATCTTCTGACTTCTTATTCCGTAGCTTAGCAACAGCCTCTAAATTCATGGTTGGCTGGAGGTGGGACCAGTTCTGTTTGTTCCCATCTGAGATGGAGTTGATCCTGCCAGCGGCAGCCTAGACAATTGCTTTGAAGAAGTGGCATATTTGAACCTGACACTTTAGCAAGCCTTACCCCACCCGCCTTCCCTAGCATTTGTATTATAAGTACCCTCTAGGATCTGCTAATCAATAAAACCAGGAAAATCTTTTAAATGAAGAGCCCTATTGACTCCCGAGGAAGGTGGATTTCACTTCTTAGTAGACTTATCCCCTGACTATCTGGCAGCTAAGGGCCAGACTCAAAGGTGATAATTTCCACCCACCGTTGTCACTTGCAAAAGGAAGCAATTTCTGAGTTGTGGCACACGGACCTACAGAGACACCAGTGTGTGTATATTTCCACAAACACCTCTTGCATCAAATCCATAGGGGCCCTCAGTCTCTATGCTGAGTAAGCTGTCACCTATGGAATCCATAGGGGCCCCCAGTCCCAATGGTGAGTAAGCTGTCTCCTGGGAGGGCAGTGGATGACTAGGAGCTTATGGGGGCGGGTAACTGATCATTAGGGCCATCTCTCCAGGACATGACATTTCTTCTGCAAACCCAGAATGCAGCCCCTTCTAGGCCAGGATCTTGAGCACCTGCTCATGGAATCTTTAAGCGTCTCCATAAAGTTCCTTGGTATCTGTGGTGAACAGGTGTCGACATTCTTTTTAACTCATAACTCCTGAGTGAGCAGGCCACGTGCCCTGAACAGTGTAGGAAAGATGACAAGACAGTCAGTTGTGGGGGAGGGGTTGCGTTTCTGACAAAAAGACAGCCCCAGGGTATGGGCCCCTGTGACGCCTCTTTCTGTCTCTCTGACAACAACGAACATTTCCTAAGAAAGGCGACGTGATTCAGGTTGGCAGCAACAAAATACTCGTGCTTGCTACAAAAATCATCATATTGTCTTTCCCACGCGTTCCCTAAACTCTGGTCGGGACACCATAAGCTGGCATTCCTACGCACAGAACCCCAGCCCTTCAAGCCAGAGTCACTCTCCCTCCTGGAAAGCTTCGGTCCTAAACCCACGCCCCCTACCCTGGCCCTGCTCGCCCGACATCGTTCACTCAGGCTCCGCCAGAGCAGCCTGTAGGCTTTCAAGTCACCAGTCAGAATTCTTGGAGTCCTTTCTCTCAGCACCACCCTTTTCACTGAAGGCAATTTGTTTTTATCTTCAAAACACTCCCAGAATCCAATCACAGCGCGTCACCTCTACGGACACCTCCCTCGCCCAGGCTGCTTTTTTCCACTTCCGAGCCTTCATGTTTAGCCAGGTTTCCTTCCACTGACTGACCAACTCACTCTGAACGAGTTGGGCCTGCCCCTGGTGTTTGAACAGCCGTGGGTCACTCCGCTCCCAGGCCATTGAAACTTCTTCTTGCTGTAGAACAGACTCGGGTTACTGTTCAGATGGCACGTGTGGGCGAGGCCTTCCGCAGTACATCCCACTCTGAGACTCTGTCCGTTTTCTCGTTAGAGCATTTAACAGCATTGGCAACTTAAAAAAAAAAAGATTTATTTATTTATTAAGTATACAGTGCTTTGCCTACATGTACACCTGCAGGACAGAAGAAGACACCAGATCTCATTATAGATGGTTGTGAGCCACCCTGTGGTTTCCGGGAATTGAACTCAGAACCTATGGAAGAGCAGGCAATGCCCTTAACCTCAGAGCCATCTCTCCAGGGCCAACATTGGCATCTTAATGTACATTGGAAAATATTTTCTAGGAGTGCAGAGAACTCCTTTTTAAACTATAACTTCAACGTCCAACACGGGGCCTCCTTCCTGGCAGGTGCTTATTAGTTTGTACCACAGTGGATACCCACTAGTTCTGTAGCACAGCCTCCTATCCTGGTTGGGAGCAGGTGTCCTGCTGGCCCTGAATATTGGACTATTGCTTGATTTACTTAGAAGATAAAAAAAAAAAAAAAATCCCAGACAGCAAAGAGTTCTTGTTAGGAGCGGACTCTGCTCAGCTTGTACCAGTAAACCCATTTCCTTCGGACGATCTGCTGTTGCCTTACTTGAAAGGCTTGAGGAGAGTGGCTCAGAGTCAGCCCGTGGGCTGCCCAGGAGGGGTCCCGAGTCTTGCTGCAAGGACAGTCCTCCCACAGTGCAAATTAGGCCACCAGCTGTGAGTTCTGCACTTTGCAGCAGCGGGGCTGGAAAGGGCACTAGCGTCCAGTTTGCCCCACTTCATTACGGCTCAGTGTCTCTGGGAGCCATGTAGAAGTAGCCAGGACTCAGGCTAATTAGTTTCTTTCCTTTTTGCTTCAAGAAGGATAGGCTTATTTTGCTTAGAGCTTGAAGGTGGGGAAGTGGTGATGGCAGGAACACATAGTCTTATTTTTCTTTTTCACCAAGTCTAGGACCCAAGCCTAGGGAATGTTGCTGCCCACACTCAGTATTGGTCTTCTTCTTCAGTTAAACATCTCTGGAGAGCCCCTGACAGACTCAGTGAGATACACGTCCTTGAGATGATTCCAATGTCCATTAAGGTAACACTCGAGGATCAGCACCACCCAGGCCCTCTGGGAGACCAGGATGGTTCAGACCTGCTGGCCTTTGTCTACTGCCTGAGAGGGGAGGTCCCAGAAGCTCCCTGACTGCATGGGCTGTGGAGGGCTCTGCAACAGGCTGGCCTGTTTTTCCCTCTAATGGTATCACACCTCATGTTCAGACTTTGTACCTAGGGGGCTGGCACATACTTCTGACAGTGCTGAAGGAGAAGCAAGGATGATGAGGTGTTCAAAAACTACCCCGTGGCAAGGGAGCCTCGGGCCTCTCTGCTATGTACCTTCTGAGACCCACTTCTGCACCTGCCAAGTGTGCTGAAGCCTTTCTCATAGGTGTTTGGAGAACTTCTGCCTCCCCAAAGCTGTCTAACTGAACCTGGCTCCCTCTGGCCTGACTGAAGGGCTCTGCCTGTCTTTCCAGCAGCTCCTTGTAGCTCCCAGGGTTGTCTGGTATTCACAAAAGGATTCCATCCTTCCAGAACAGTGTGTTTCTCTGGATCTGATCACGATAGGGCCAGGAGAAACCCAGATGACTTTTCAAGGTCACACTGAGCACCCCAAGCCCTATATATGGGCCTCTGGAATACTTTGTGTCCTAAGGTGGTGTGACAGCGGCTTCCTTGCTTGTCCCTTTGCCTGCTAAGCTTGTGGCTCTCCAGCCTCCTGTGTCTGAGAACATCATCGCCAGTCAGGCTGGGCCCTGCCCACTTGGCATTCATACACCCTGCCTGTCTCTGTCCTCTTGTGGTGATCTTCAAGCCTTGCCAGCAGCAGATGCAGCAGAGAAGGGTGGATGGGTCCATGGATGAGTGGTCCTAGAGTGTGAGGGATATGTTCTTCCTTCCCAGGGGCAGTGAGGCCGAGGAATGGAAAGTCCATGCGGGACTGTAGCAGGTGGATGGAGCAGGTAGGAAAGGCAACCGAGGAGGCAGGAATCTCTAGACAAAAAGTAAAACGGAAATTGAGTTGGAATTGGCCAGCCGGAGGTGGAAACCTTGGAGGTTGTGCCTGATCATCATTGCCTGGTCAGTAGGGTAGGGACAGGAATGGCTCTGGACACTGTCCCTCGGGCTAGGCATCACACTATATCCACCACAGTGCATCTGTATTTGGTGTAGGAATGAGCTGACCTTTATGTCTTCTGAGTCGGTCTTGACTCCAGTCCATGCAGGTATCTCCTTTTTTCTGCCCAGAAGCCCTTTGCATGCAAGGGCAGGGAGCACGCGCGCATGTGTGTGTGTGTGTGTGTGTGTGTGTGTGTGTGTGTGTGTGTGTGTGTGCATGTGTGTATATGTATGCGTGTGTGTATGTGTGCATGTGTGTGTGTCTTGTCTTCCCAAGGCTTGTTTCCTTCTTAGAGTAGCAACCTCTCTGGAGCTTCTTTATCTCTGGGCTGTGTCCTCCCTCACCAGGGCCTAACTCAGCCCTGCCTGCTCACACTGTGTCCTCAGATATCACCCCACACTTGTGGTGGAAAGCTGGGCATCCCTCAGGCCCACTCAGCTGCTGCTGTCAGCCCATGGCCCTGTGGGTCATCTCCTATTTCCCTCCTGTCTCAGGTACTCACTGGAAAGGCTGAGTGCAATTCTAGAATTGCAAGTGGATCTTTTCTTTTGGTGTGCTCCCCCCGACCCCCCAACTCTCCTAGAGGACAGTCTAGTTCATTTCATGAGGATCCCTCTTGGAAAGGAATACAGACCTGCATTTTGCATTAAGGAACTGGGAAACTTCCCTTGGGTCTTGACATAGTACCCTCCTACCCGCCTATGTCTGAGGAAGATCTTGTTTCCATTGAAACTGCACAGTCTGACTTTCACGTTGAGGGCTCGTCCTGGCTCCAGGAAGAGGAAAGATGCTGAAGCCAAACCTTTGCTTTCTGTTTCTAGGTCTCGTCGCTCAAAGGCTTGTTTCTCAGAACTAGAAAAAGCGAAGTTAGAGTTGCCTCAGCTCCACGGGTTCCTGGGCCCACAAGGGTGGGAAGCCTCAGGGTCTCTCTGGGTTGGTGGTAGTGGTGTGAGTCATGGAATGCTTAATCAGAACCAACCACATCAGTTCACACAGCAAGGGTGCATATTGCATTGTGCTTGCAGGTGTGCGCCAGATTTGAACTCACTTCAAGAAGGTCTCTCTGCTTTCAGTTGCCAAGTTACTGACCCAGCCTAGGTGTCTAACAACTTGTAAACAGATAAAGTAAGTGAGACCTTGCTCAGCCGTCTGTGTGCCGGGATTAGAGGTGTTGCGCCACCACGTCTGCCTTAGACTTGAAAAAGAAAGAGATCTTTACATATGAGACAATTTGAATGAGCCCCAGGGAATATTATGCTAAGTTAAATAGGCTATACACAGGAAGAGAGACACTGCACCATAGCAGTCGTGTTTGGAAGCTAAATAAATTGAGGTCTTGGCAGCAGAACAGAAAGGGCAGTACCAAGTGATGGAGGGGTGAGATCAATAGAGAAAGGCTCATCAGAGGCTTGTAGGGGTTTAGTGACACAGTTATGGGAATCTAGTAGACAGAATATGGCTACAGTTAGCAATCAGTGTTATAAATAAAAAGTATAACAGTATAGTACAGTATAGGGCATCCAGTTCACTCTTTCCTCACAGATGACGTCTTACACATAACCATGGTATATTATCAAAACTAACATTAGTGGGGGCTGGGGCGGGGAGATGGCCCAGAAGTTAAGAGCTGTTTCTGCCTTTCCAAAGACTTCAGTTTGGTTACCAGAACCCATATATTGTATAGCTCATAGCTCCAGGGCATCTGACACAGTTTTTTTTTTTTTTTTGGCCTTTGTTGGTACCTTCACACACATGGCACATACACACATGCGCATGTGTGAAAATAAACCACCACCATGAAAACAACAACAACAACAACAAATTCTAACATCTGCATAATATTCCCAGTTAATTTATCAACCCACTGACTTTTATATATAATTTCTTTCACTAAAGTGAGTGCCATACATCCCAGCCGTTTTTTAAAAACTTCTATCCTCTCTATTGCTGAACTATTCTATCATGTTCATTTACTAAGCATGCTCATTCACCTATTAAAGGATGTTTAAAAATTTCTAGGACAGTCTCTGCACCCACTAATCCCTCAAGGCCAGTGTCCTTGTGTCCTTTGTATGGCCGTGGTAACTGACCAACATTCTGGGGAGTTCAGGTTGACCACAGAGCTTTATTTTCCCACCACACCACATTCTTCCACATCCTGTGGGAGAGAGAGAGTAGATATGTTTCTAAGTGTGAGGCAATTAGATATGATAAACCGACACTGTCATAATATGCGGATGACACTTGAATCTTTGAAATGACTTTGGAGTCTTTACGCCCTTTTAGACAGAGCGAGGAAGCAAGCCACAGAGTCCTTCAAATGGACTGGCTGAATCCCATATGGACAAAATCAGATTCCTCTGTAATTTTCATTGCCGCTGTTAAGATTCATGAACACTGCACATTCCCCACGGTGGACAGCTAGCACAAAACATTTCCCTTCTCTCGGCATTAACTGAAGGATGATCAATATTCAGGAAAAAGACATTTGCTCACCTAGTTAATGTCCCTAAGTGGCTTTTTAAAAATGAAGATGATGAAAAATTTATATATTGGAGTGCTTTTTTTGTGGTTACTCCATTTATTAGATAATTAGGCTCCCTCTCATTTCAGTAAGTTAACAGAGGGAGGAGTGTCTCTGACTTATCTGGAAAGACAGGGTTTGAGCTAGCTTTTCACAGGGACACATTAGCAGCTAGAGAGATGATGGCCACAGAATCAGGTCAGAAGGACTACGCTGCCATATTTCCACTCTGCTTCGTATCAGTTGGCAATGCAAAGTCACTCGCTTGGGTTGAACAATGCTGCTAGAAACTGAGATATCCATGTCCTTAACTTGAGTCCTGAATCGGTTACTTTGCAGTCTGATGGTATTGGGCTTATTACTATTCTGACCTTGTCAGGACAAGGAGGAAAACAAGAATGATGAAATTATAGGTGGTCCTTCTATGGTATGTGTGTCTTGTAGGGATAAACAAAGACTGCCCAGATGAGAACAGACAGACTTTTGGTCTGCCCATCTGGAAGCCTCTGCCTGATCAGGCAGGGAGCAAGGCTGACAGGCCTATAGTGAGTAAAAGAGGCTAAGGGGCCCTGATGGAGGCTGTGACCTGGGGTAGGGTGTGCCTTTCATGTGATTGCCTAAGGGAAAGTATTTGGCTTTCTCTAGTTGGTCCTGGGATGGAATTGAAGATGAACAGCAGGAAACCGGTAGTTACTCATCAAGTTCTGGCCATTTAGGATGAACTGTTTTGGAAGTTGCTCATCTTCCAGGGCTGCCTATAGGGATAGATAACCCCTGCTTCTTCCTGTGAGTCAGGCTTTCTGAGCGGACCATGGATAGATGAGTGTCTGTTGGGTCCTGGTTGTTTAAACTGTGTAGTGTATGCATATGTGACCTTTTGCCTGTTGAGGTTACTATGTGCCCTGCTCCAGAGAAGACAGGAGGAAACAGGGACCTTCAGATCTGTGCTGCAGCCATACTGGAAATGACCTGAAAAGGTCATCACTGAGACTTGGTATTTGGTTGGTGGCAGCTGGTGGCGGCTGGTGGAGATGAAGACAGGAAAAATTAAGGAGACTCAGGAAAGAGAGAGCAACCTTGCAATCTGAAGTCTAATTGAAGCATCTTGCAAGTGAAGAATCAAGAATTTCAGCACAGGCCAGGCATGAGGATACACATCTTTAGTCCCAGCACTCAAGAGGCAGAGGAAGGTGAGTCTTCTATGAGTTTGATGCCATCCTGGTCTACATAGTGATTTCCAGGCCAGCCAAGTTACATGCTGAGATCCTGTCTCAAGGGAGAGGAGAGGGGAAAGGATTGCAGTACAGTTTGCTATAAAGGTTGCTGACATAGAGATAGAAAAAAATAACAATAAATACTGGATAAGACTTAATATATATGATGTTGCATATGATTCTCTGCCTTTCCTGTATATTCTCTGGGAACCCTATAAATAAGACTTTTTTTTCATTACCAACAAAACATCCTAATGTCTTACACAATCCCTGAGATCTGTGGTGTGACCTTAGAGCTGTAATTCTCTCCAGTGTACCACAGCAACCACCATATGGCTCCATTAAGATTCATTAGCAACAGAAGCACCTACCCAGACCCTATACATGGACATGACATAGACAGTCAAATATGACTCTTCCTCGAGGAGCCCTTCAGTGAACCAATAATCCTGGTTTCTGTCTGTAGCTGACACCAGCTGGCAAAGGAAAAGTCAGTTTTCTCCAATGGAGTTGATGAACCAACCGGTCTCCATCGTAGGCTTAAAATCCATCTTGTGGTAAAGACAAACTAGGCTCATTCATGTTTGTGATTAAATATCTGTTTCTCAAGGACTGGGCTATGCCCCACCTGCAACCTCAACTGCAAATGGCTCTACACTGCCTGTTACAGGAAACAGCAATCAGTTTTTATTTAAAGAGTTGTAATGATCATCTTGCAACCCAACTTTTGTTTCAAAAGGTTATTTGACTACCTATGATTACCTTGTTATGGTTACCTGTTGCTATGACTTCCTGTTATTATGACTGTATGTTGTTGTGACGACCTTTTGTTATGACTACCTGTTATTATGTCTATCTGTTGTTATGACTACCTGTTATGACTACCTTGCAATCATGTCTTTGTTTCAGGAGGTTGTTATGACTAACTTGCTATGCTTATGTTCTGCTCTTGTGATGTCATCTATTTTGCCCACCCACCCTTCCTTTTTGGAAACTCCTTACCCCTGAGCTATAAAAACCTTGTTTCTCTCATGTCCAGTGCTGACCTCTTGAACCTCATCTTAGGGGGAGGCAGCTCATGTACACCAATAAAAAAGATTGCTTTTGCTTGTTTGTTTTGTTTTTCCAGACAGGGTTTCTCTGTGTAGCCTTGTCTGTCCTGGATAAAAAGACTGCTTTAGTTAAGTGTTTTCTTTAGTTAATTTGGCCATGATGATTTGGATTGATGATCTTTTTCCTTGTATCTTTGGGATTTACAGAATCTTGCAGGTTATATCAATCATACTTCAGGTCAGGTCTCATGTTGAGGCATAGTTGGCCATCACAAAATGAGCTCAGTGGTATTTTTGTGGGATTTTTTGTTTCATTTTGCTTTGCTTTAGGTTCTTTTGCTTTATTTCGACTTTTATGGGTTTTTCTTTTCTTTCTTTCTTTTTTTTTGTTTCTTGCCTTCTTTTTGTAAAAGTGGGGGCGGGGTGAGGAAGAACATAAAGTTGCATGGGTAGAGTGTATCTGGAGGGATTGGGGTAGGGAAAAGCATTATCAAAGTATATTGTATAAATTTATTTTTCTTTTTTTAAAATATATTTTATTAATTTATTGATGTTACATCTCAATTGTTATCCCGTCCTTTGTATCCTCCCATTCCTCCCTACCTCCCATTTTCCCCTTACTCCCCTCCCCTATGACTGTGACTAAGGGGGACCTCCTCCCCCTGTATATGCTCATAGGGTATCAAGTCTCTTCTTGGTAGCCTGCTATCCTTCCTCTGAGTGCCACCAGGCCTCCCCATCCAGGGGACGTGATCAAATATGGGGCACCAGAGTTCATGTGAAAGTCAGATTCCACTCTCCACTCAATTGTGAAGAATGTTCTGTCCATTGGCTAGATCTGGGTAAGGGTTCGAAGTTTACTGCACGTATTATCCTTGGCTGGTGCCAGAGTTTGAGCAGGACCCCTGGGCCCAGATCTACCCATCATAATCTTCTTCTTGCAGGTTTCTAGAACCCTCTGGATCCTTCTGTTTTCCCATTCTCCCATGCTTCTCTCACTTAGAGTCCCAATAGGATGTCCTCTCCTCTCTCCCACTTTCCTGGTAAGTGAAGACTTTCATGGGACATATCCCTTGGGCTAGTGTCCAGATATAAGTGAGTATATACCATTTGACTCTTTCTGCTTCTAGGTTAACTCACTCATTATGATCATTTCTAGCTCAATCCATTTGTCCACAAATTTTGGAAATTCCTTGTTTTTAATAGCTGAGTAGTATTCCATAGTGTAAATGTACTACAGTTTCTTTATCCATTCTTCTACTGAGGGACACTTAGGCTGTTTCCATGTTCTGGCTATTATGAATAAGGCTGCTATGAACATGGTTGAGCAAATGTTCTTGTTGTGTACTGGAGCATCTTCTGGGTATATTACAAGAAGTGGAATAGCTGGGTCTTGAGGAAGCCCTATTCCCAGTTTTCTGATATAGTGCCAGATAGATTTCCAAAGTGGCTGTACTAGTTTGCATTCCCACCAGCAATGAAAGAGTGTTCCTCTCTCTCCACATCTTCGCCAGCATGTGGTGTCACTTGAATTTTTGATCTTAGCCATTCTGATGGGTGTAAGATGGATTCTCAGAGTTGTTTTGATTTGCATTTCCCTGATGACTAAGGAGGTTGAGCATTTCTTTAAGTGTTTCTCAGCTATTCGATATTCCTCTGTTGAGAATTCTCTCTTTAGTTCTCAAGCTGTACTATAGAGCAACAATAATTAAAACAGCATGGTACTGGCACAGCAATAGGCTGGTTGATCAGTGGAATCGAACTGAAGACCCAGATATGAATCCACACACATATGGTCACTTGATTTTTGACAAAGAAGCCAAATCTATTCAATGGAAAAAGGATAGGATCTTCAACAAATGATGCTGGTCTAACTAGATGTCTACGTATAAAAAAATGCAATTGGACCCATATTTGTCACCATGCACAAAACTCAAATCCAAGTGGATCAAAGACCTCAACATAAAACCAGAGACACTAAGTCAGTTAGAAGAAAAAATAGGGAAGAGCCTGGAACACATTGGCACAGGAGACAACTTTCTGAACAGAACACCAACAGCCCAGGCCTTAAGGTCAACAATTAATAAATGGGACCTCATGAGGCTGAGAAGCTTCTGTAAGGCAGGAGTCACGGTCAACAGCACAAAGCGACAGCCTACAGACTGGGAAAAGATCTTCACCAACCCTACATCTGACAAAGGTCTAATTTCCAAAATATATAAAGAACTCAAGAAAGTAAACATCACCAAACCAAATAACCCAATTAAGAAATGGGGATCAGAACTAAACAGAGAATTCTCAACAAAGGAATATCGAATGGCTGAGAAACACTTAAATTTATTTTTCAATTAGAAAAAAAGAATCCTGCCTTCATATTGTTAGATCCAAAGGGGGTCCCCAAAATGGCAGTTTTGGTGAGAATGCTCAAAACACCAGGTAAACAGAAAGATTGTTATTGAGTCAACAGAAGCCTAAATTTGACATTCCTCAGGAATCTTGTAAAAGGTGGGGTTTGGTTTACCAGGATCTCTCTCAGTCTGGCCTTAAAGGTCAACTACCCCAAGGCAAGGGCTGCTAGTTCTTGGTCAAGCCAAACAGCCTGTACCAACTGAAAGACTTCACTCTGCCGACTGTCATAAAACCCACTTTTGTATCATTTTTCTTTCCCCACCACCACCAGAGATAACCTTGGCAGTTTGATCCCCAATAACCTTTCTTTCTACCCATCCTCCAGTTCAGTGGTTTCACTGTGCCCTCATTTACACATCTGAGTGGAGGTCTCTGAAAAGATTCCTTAGTCGGCTCTTGGCAGCATCATGGTACTGTGTCTCTAGCCCACAGTCCGTTGCCACCGACAGAAACAGTGTAACACTAAGGATGGTCAAGGATTGGAGAACAGGCTGAGGAGGAGACTCTAGTTCCTGAGAGACCTGTAGACAAGATATGCTTTTGGTCCTAGGGGCTTATTGTAGGACAGAGGGCTCGGTGAAACCTCTGGTATGGATGACTTTCCCATTGTGCTGCTAGGAGTAGGTTGGGAGCTGGAGGGCACAGAAGACCATGACAAGGAGCTTCTAACTGTGGTCAACTATGCCAGGAGCAGATGCCAAGTGGAGGTAGGAGTCCTGATTCTAAAGACCAACGTGGGAAGAAACTATTTTTTTTTTTAAAAACAAAAATCTTGATTTTAATTTAGTCAAACACATTGGCTTCCAAGAAAACTCAGACCCTTGACATTGTTCTTGTACTGATCACTGTAATATTCCCAGACCAAACTGCAGCTCATGTGATTGGCAGGTATCTGTGAAGTGCAGCTGGACCTGAAAATTGGATGTACTCAGGGCCTTCTAAGGGGCTGTGTAGCCAGGAAGAGAGAGGTTGCTGGTCTTAAGGTCAGAGCTTCCCATAGCTGAGATAGTCTGTGTTCAAGCGTGAGGTAGTCCTGGACCCCAGAAGCTCTGCCTGCTGTGGCTGTATCTGGCCCATTGTTGCCTTCCTTAAAGGGAAGCAGGCTTGGTTTGACGGTGAGTGAGTGAGGCCAGACTCTTCCTTCTCAGGAGTTCAGTGTCAGCTGGGATGGCACTGGCCAAGCGGCTTACAAGGTCTCTGCCATTCACCTCTCACTCACAGGTCCCTGTGAGCATTAGAATTCACCGGCTAACCATGGACCGTCCAGCCAAACACAGGATTTACTGGGTTAACATCTGCTGCTCTGGCATTCTGAAGATTTCCTCTGACTAAACCTATGACTTTCTTAAGCAACAAATACCCCTCCCTCATCAACTAAGAGTTGTGATGAACTCTCATTTTAGTCTTTCTCCTCTAACTTCTCTAACAGCTGGAAAACATGAGCAAAACTCCTACAATCAAGAAAAGAAAGAGGCATGGATTCATGCTGTGGCTGCTGGGAGATGGTACTTAGACAGTGGCTAACCACTCCCTGGGGGCTATAATGTGTGTGTGTGTGTGTGTGTGTGTGTGTGTGTGTGTGTGTGTGTGT
>OU015747.1:45836760-45850325 GCA_907169655.1 Acomys percivali | reverse complement strand
TATCTATCTATCTATCTATCTATCTATCTATCTATCTATCTATCTATCTATCCATCCGTCTATCGGTGCAGTACTGGGGATAGACCTCAGGATTCTAAGCAAGGGTCCTGCCACTATGCTCTATCCCCAGGCATTTAATTTTATTTTGGGGTATGAGACAGGATCTCACTGTGTGACCCACATTGGCCTGAAGCTTGCTATGTAGACCAGGTCAGTCTCAAACGTGTGTTCTTTCTGCCTCAGCCTCCCAACTGCAGGGACTCCAGGTGTGTCTGACGCCTCTCAGCTTCATTTTGTGTATTTAATATGCTTCAGTAAGAGGGATCAAACCCAAGGCCTTGTGCACGCTATGCAAGTGCTATACACTGGACTGTATTCTCAGCTTGATTTTGTGCACTAAAAACAACAATCTTCTAAGGGGCTGGGGGATGTAGCTCATTGGCAGCACACCTGCCTATAACACACGGAACCCTGGGTTGAGTCTCCGGCACCACATAAACTTGGTGTGGTGATGCATATCTGTAATTCCTGTATTCAATTAAAAACAGGAGAATCAGAAGTTCAAGGTCATCCCTAGCTTCATGGCAAATTCCAGGCCAGTTGGGCTACATGAAACCTATGCCAGCCAGCCAGCCAGCCAGCCAGCCAGCCAAAGAGACCTTTTCAGATTTTTCTTTTCTTTTCTTTTCCTTTTATTGAAAATAGATTTTTTTGTTAACATGTAATATATCCTGATTGTGGCTTCCTATCCCTCCACACCTCCCAGTTCATCCCCATCTCTCCTCCCACCCAGACCAATCTTTTTCTGTCTCTCTTTAGAAAACAAGCAGGACTCCAAGGGAATATATAATATGATATGATATGATATGATATGATATAATACAATAAGATAAAGCAAAAATTAACGTATCAGATGATGACAAGACAAACAAATGGAAGGAGAAAGAGCCGAAGAAAAGACACAAGAAACAGATGCAGAGACCTACTCTGTGGCACACTCAAGAACCCCGTAAAAACCCTGAACTGGAAGCCATAATACATATCCAATGGACTTGTAGAGTAAACAGAGAGAAAAATGTATAAATAAAATAAAGCAAAAATAAGTTGAAAAAGTTTAAAAATACCCTGATAGGACATTATGAGACAAGACCCCTCTAAAGATGTCACTGAGTCCACTTTCTGCTGACGTCTACTGCTGGGCATGCAGTCCACCTTTCAGAGGAGTTTCTGTACCCAGTGAGACCCCCTGGAGGAAACTAAAGTTTCATTTGCAAAGCAGTTATTGACTGGCGACTGACTGGGGCATGAGCTGCTTCTCCTTTCTGCTCTGGGACCATTTGGTGCAGACCCGTGGAGGCCCTCTGCATGTTGCCATGGTCACTGTGAGTTTGTATGGGTGTCGATCCTGTTAATCTATGGGGCCTTGTTTTCTTGGAGTCCTTCATTGCCCCTGGCTCTTACACTCTTATCAGCCTCCTCTTCTACAGGGTTTCCTGATCCCTGAGGGGATGGATTTGACAGAGGCATCTCATTTAGGATGGAATGTTCCAAGGTCTCCCCCTCTCTGTATATTGTCAGGCTGTGGGCCTCTGTATTTGTCCTCATCTGCTGAAGGAGGAAGCTTCTCTGAGGATGGCCAAGCAAGGCACCGATCTATGAGTAGAGCAGAATAGTGTCATTAGGTGTCACCTTATTGCTAGGTTCCTTTAGTAGAACAGCAGTATTTGGTTTTACTCTGGGCTTTCTAGTCTCAGGTTCTTGGTCACCCAAGCAGTGCTGGGTATGGGTTCCAACTCATGATAAAGGGTATATATTTTGTAATAGGACCCCAGACCTTAGTTGGCCCCTAGAACTTAGCACAACCGATGCCATGATGGAAGTACCATTTAGGTCTTGAATCCTGGATGTAGACAGCATCACCTGCCAAAATAAGAATAAAAGACCCAGTCCTTCAAAGTCCATAGTTCTGGGAAGGTCTCTAAATGCACTTACCTTGCTTTTTGCCTTCTGTAGTTCTGTTCTTGCTAAGTGAGGTATTTCCAACCCAGGATGTGGTCTTTGGGCTTAAAAGCCCACCCTGAAAAAGGCTCGGCACTGCACTTGGTCGCTGAACATCCAGTGTAGTCACCAGCTGGTTAATAAAGGCTTCTAGTAGCTTGAGCTTGTGTCCGAGTGATCTTCTCTGCTGGATACCTCACAACATTTCTAGAGGCCACAGCAAGATTCCCAGAGATCAGATCTTGAGATACAAGGGATCTCAGAGCCCCTCAGAGCAGGCTTGAGTATGGTGGTCAAGGGTTTCCTACGCGCCATGTAACCTGAGATGCTCCAGGGCCCTGGGACTCTCTTTGATCCATCACTGCCTGACTCAGGAAGAACCAGATACCCTCAACCCTAAAACAAAAATGAAAGTTGCCTGGCATGTTACCCCTGAGGTAAGTCTGATTCAGGCTGGATCCCTCTAGGTAAAAATCAACTTGTTTCTATGTTTTAGAGGGAAAAAGACAGCTTGTGCCTTTAAGAAAAATTGTTACAGTAGGGTGGGTTCTGCCTAGGTCACAGTGACCCAGACATGGAGAGATCTTCCAAAGTCAGTTCTGAAGTCTGGCCTGGTGTGACTCAAAATGTCTTTGTGCTTGGGAACCGAGTCCCTGACCTTCTGGAGGCCAGACTAGCCTCAAGAACTGTTAGCCATTTCTGCCCATGTTCCCTCTTGAGGCTGGCACATATGCTATTTGTGCCAGTGTCTGAAAGGGCATGTGGATGATATCAGCACATTTCCAGGGGGCTGCCTTTTTTTTTTAGCTCCTTCAGATCACTATAGAGTTGGCTCTGGCTAGATCCAATTCCTGTCCAGATCTCTTTTAGTTTAACACGGGGCGACTCCCTTTAAACAACATACACTATCTCTGGGTAGCCCAGTTTTTCATCAGACAGAGTGACTGCCCGAGACAAACTGAGGGGCACTTCTCTTCTCTTGACCTCTCATGTCTGTTGTCCTGCCCTCGGCTTTTGGTGTGCAGTCCTCACACTGTCCTAGAAAGCTTCTCTTCTGGATGGGACAGAGTACAGGGCAAGGGGACTTCAAGCTGGTAGGTTCATTCCTTGGAGACAAGTGACAAGCACTCTTTCTATCCAGTGGTTTTGTGATATTCTCCCTTCATCCCACGGGATCACTGTGTCAGATGGGGTTGACCTGAGACCCCAAGGTGCCTTCCCAGCATCCTTCTGAGACAGGAACTTAGAAGCTGCTTGTGCGTGGTTAGCTTTTGCCAACTTGACACAAGCTAGAGACAGCTGGCAAGATGGAACCTCAGTTGAGGAAATGCCCTCATCACATTGGCCTGTGGGCATGGCTGTGGAGGAAGACCAAGCCCCCTTTGAGCAATGCCACCCTGGGCAGGGGGGTCTTGGATGCTATTAGGAAGGTAGCTGAACATGAGTCTGGGAACACGTCAGCTACAGCGTTCCTCCTAGTCGGCTTCAGTTCCTGCCTCGCCCTCCTGCCTTTGCTTCCTTCAGTCACAGAATCTTCTAGAGCTATAAGCAGAAGCAACCCCTTTCCTCTTCAAGTTATTTTTGGTCACAGTGCTTTGTCACAGCAATGGGAACCCCAAACTAAGCTAGAAATCGGTACCATATTTGTGGAATATTGCTGTGACAGACACGACCATGGTTCTGGGAGGATTGTGGAAAGGTTTTGGAACTTTGGCCTGGAAAAGCCATTGAACGTTCAGAGCTTAGTGGGCTGTTGGGGGCGGGGGAGTTGGAAGATAACGCTAAGAGCAGGATAGATGATGGAGGCCTGGCTTATGAAGTTTCAGGGTCTCTTAAAGACCCTCAATATTTTGAACCAAGAATGTGTGCTTCTGGCCCAGCTGGGGCTGAAGAATTAACTGACATCAACAAGAGACCAGAATCACCGAGGCAAAAATCTTCTGGCAAGTGTTTCCTCAGGGTCAGCACACAGAAGCTGAGGTCCATGCAGGGCCGAGGCTATGCTTTTGCTGCCTGCTGATCTTGGTAATATATAAAAGTCTCCAAGGTGGTGCTGGTTTTTTTTTTTTTTTTTTTTTGTGTGCTGGTTTTGAAGGCAGGAGGGGCCATGGAGAACAGCTGGGGCTTGGCACTGTGAGAGAGGATACTGGTGAAGGAACAACCTTATTTATGACAAAAGCTCCAGGATCTCTGGGGTCATGAAGAGAAGTTGAGGCTTAGCACAGCGTGACAGGGTTAGAGTCGCCCAAGAGAGTTCAGGAGGGGTGGCTGGTGAAGGTGCAGCCCAATTGCAACAGAGAACCTAATATTTCGGAGTGTCAGTCCTATGGGACAACCACCAAGAATGGCAGCAGGTGTGGAGCCTGTGCTTAGGGGACAAGCTGCCTGTGCTGTGGACCCCAGAGCTGGAGAAGCAAAGCTTCACAGGCCCCGTGAAGCCCAGAAGATCGTGAGGCCCAGATGTCTGGTGTTGAGCTTTACACTGCTGGACCTTGGTTTTGCATTCATTTGAATGTAACTGTGTCCTGGTCCTTCCCTCTTGGAATGAGAATGTATGTTACACGGTTTTTGATTTTTGAAGCCATATTTGGGAGGGACTTTAGGTGTTTTAGAGAAGCGTTGGATGTTGAAAGAGGCTTTGGTTGTTTTAAAGAGAATGAATGTTTAAGGGATGAACGGCTTAAAGACCGTGGGGGCTTTTAAAGCTATACCATGTTTACATTGTGATGTTCATAGAGATCCTGGGGATGAACAAGAAAGAAAAAGTTGTGGTTTAATAGGTTGACAAGGGATCAACTGGGCTGCTTGGTTTCTGTTAACTCAATACACACTTAAAGACATATCTGGGAAGAAGGAATCCTGACTAAGAAAATGTCCCCATAAGATTAGCCCCTAGGGACTGGAAAGAGGTTAAGAGCATGAACTGCTCTTCCAGAGGTCCCGAGTTCAATTCCCAGCAATCGCATGGTGGCTCACAACCATCTAGAATATGATCTGGTGCCCTCTCCTGGCCTGAAGGTGTACATGCAGGCAGAGCATTGCATATAGAATCAATCTTAAAAAAAAAAAAAAATTAGCCATAGGCAGGCTTGTACGGAATTTTCTTAATTAATGATTGCTGTGGAGGGCAGCTCACTGAGGTCATGCTGCCCCATGACTGGTGGTCCTAGATGGTATAAGAAATCAAGCTGATAAGCCACGGAGAGCAGGTGAGTGAGCAGCATTCCTCTCAGGCCTTTGCTGCAGTTCCTGTCTCAGGATTCCAGGCTTGAGTTCCGCCCCTGACTTCCCTCCATGAAGGATGTGATCAGGACATGTTAGCTGAAACAAAGCTTCTCCCCATGTTTATCACAGCATTAGAAGCCCTAACCAAGATCGACGTAGTTGTTTACTGCAGCAAAAACGAAGAACGAGGGCACCACTTTTGCTAAAGAGCACTGATTTCTCACTTGGATCTACAGGACAAGTGGCATCTCTGTCTTCATTTTGTGCCTGTCTCCTTTTGTTCTGCTTAAGGCACAGAGGGAATTAACTGTCCCTAACATGCCCTCTTGAGTCCCCTTGGCTTCATGGAATAGCAGTCTCAGAGGACAGGTTCCCCTCCTTAGAAAAGTTCAATCATCAACCGGTGCCCAGGAGGCACCTTTTACTTGAAATAATCACTGCAGAGAGTCAGCTCATCCCCTCAACTGGGCCTTCAGACCATCTTTTAGGACCAGTGCTGAGACAGTGACGCATCCGTGATGTGCAAATCTGCATCGTCGTTAGGACTGCTTCATTTCTGTACCCTTCACCCCCTGCCCCAATTATTTCTTTATATGAACCTAAAGCTAAAGTCAGTGCTTTGATGATGGGCTTGGAGTCACTGGACCTCTTTATCTGTCCCATTTTTCCAGTGCAGATACATTGAATAGATCTCTTTTCTCTCATTTTCACCTTTATTCGTCTCTTTAATCGGTGTGTTAGGGACAGGTGGCTGAGTCTGGCCTGTTGGGGCTGCCTGAGGGTTTTGCCCCAAAACTCTGGTTACTCTCCCCTGGCAGGTTCTTGCTATGTTCTTATGTTATTTAAACGGCCTCTCTAAAGAGTGACACACACACACACACATATATAATGTGTGTATGTATGTATGTATGTATGTATGTATGTATGTATGTATGTATGTATGTATGTATTTACTGCATTTAATGGCCTTATTGCAAAAAGACAAGTACAAAACCAGAATCTGTATTTGTAGTAGCCCCTCTGGGTTTGTGATGTACAGCCATTCTTTAGGTTTCTCTCCTGGTTGCTGTACACTTTATCCCCCTTCTAGGGTCAGCCCTCCAGCCATAGGGCACCTTAGGGTTTTATTGCTGTGATAAACACCGTGACCAAAAGTAACTTAGAGAGGTAAAAGGTTTATCTCATCTTATAGGTGTAGTCCATCATCCAGGGAAGTCAGGGCAGGGCCGCCTGAGAGCCGCATTTCCTCAGCGAGGTTCCCTCTTCCAAAATGACTCTCAATTGTGTCGAATGGATATACAAGCAGCGAGCACACAGGGACTGCTATGTGCTATGTGGAAAGGATATGTCCTAATGCTGGTTCTGCCCTGCTTCCTGTGACTATAAACTGGACAATATTTTTGTTCATGCAACTCCATCTTCTCCAAATTCATGCTTCACACACTCACACACACACACACACACACACACACACACACACACACACACACAGAGGAACGTGTGTGTGTGTGTGTGTGTGTGTGTGTGTGTATGTGTGTGTGTGTAGGTCAGAGGACAACCTATGTTGTCATCTCCAGGAATGCAAATCATCTCCTTTGAGATAGGGTCTTTCATTTGCCTAGAACTCATGATCTAGGCTAGCTGGTTGGCCCATGCCCTGGGGACCTCCTGCCTCCACTTCTCCAGTGTTGGAGTTAGAAGTGAGAGCCACTGGGCCTGACTTTTTGTGGGTTCAGGGTGTTAACTCAGGTCCTCCTGTTTGTGAGGGAAGCACTTTATTAACCAAGCCACCTCCTTAGTCCCCCTTGTCCACTGCTCAGCAAATGTTTTCTAGGTACTTCTGGAGGAAAATTTCCTTCCACAAACACACGGTGTGAAGCCACTTTTTAAAAAAAGATTTTATTTATGTTTTTAATGGAGTGCATTTTAAAACTCTAAAAAGAAATGTGAAATTTCATGTCTGCTCATGAGCTACTTAAATAATAATCCTAGATAGAAGAGTTAAGTGTAGGTTAGTATCATCCAGTTGTTCATGGGTGTATATATGTGTGTATGGTGGCATATCTGTGTGATGTTTATGCACGTGTATGCAGGTGCATACCTACCCACGTGCATGTGTGTAGAGGATGGGGGCACGTTATATTACATTCTGTCTTAGTCCTTTGAGACAAGGTCTCCCTTCTCAACCTGCATATAGGCTGCCTAGTGGCCAGCAAATCCTAGCAATCCTCTCTTTCCCTCCATAGACTGGGGTTACAGGTGTATTCCTGGCCACGTGTGGCATTTTTACAAGGGTGCTGGGATCTGAACTCAGGTCCTCACACCTGTGTGGAATGCACTTTTGCCCACAGAGGTACCTCTTCAGCCTCTTGTTAGGCAATATTATCTCAAAATTAATACAAAATTAGCATCTGGGACATAGATCAATGGAAGAGCCCTGGCCTAGAATGCACGAGGCGATTCTATTTTTAGTACTAAATAAGTAAATAAAAAAAATGAAATTAAGTCATAATTCTTCTATAGCTTAGAAGTTCAGAACATTGATTTTTTCTTCCAGAGGGTTGGGATTTGAGTTCCTACACCTATGTGACGACTCAAAACCCTCAGTATGGCCTATGTGGACACCAGGCCTGCGTGTGGTGCATAGATATACATATAGGTGGAACATCCATATACATAAAAGTAAAATTAAAATAAATCAAAATATAAAATTTCTTCTAGCAGGTAAGGCCCAGCGGCTTTGGCTCTGGGTAGGTGGGGCTGCTCCTCTGGGCAATGATTCCTGGAGCCCACAGTTGAGCTGGTTCTGCGTCCTCAGGAGCCGCAGCAGTCCTTGGTAGTTTCTCAGCAGACTGAGCACTATCTGCTCTCTTGTTACATCTCTTTTTATTACAAGAAAAGCTCCTCAGTTTCCTAAAAGCTTGCTTTTTTAAAAAAAATGTCTTTAAAACATGTAGGCCGTTGCCCCGGAGTGCTTTTTCTGAGTTTGAAATGACATCTTCTTGACTCAAGGAATTAGAGAACTCTTCCCTGGTACCACTTCACGGAAGCTAATTTTCTTTATCTCATTATTTCAGATGTGGTTTTTTTCTAGAACTATGTGAATATTAAATGAGAATGTCCTCTAAGCAATTAAGGGAAACAACATGGGGGCGGGCAGGGAAGCAGGCTGCATCCAGGAAGGGGCTCAGCACGCGTTCCTGCAGTGGAGGAAGAACAGTACTGGGCAAATCCATGCAAGTCTTGTTTCATTGAAAATTAATGTCTGAGACTCTCGGCTTGTTGGCTCCTGTTTTCTAGCCTCTTATCTTTCTTTCTTGGGTGACAAATTTAGGCTGCAGAATGGAATCCCCAAATTGCAATGAGTCAGACTGATGTTGAAATGGGGTGTGGATGGTGGGGCTGGGAGGAGGGGCAGCCTCACCTTGGCCCCTGTGCCGTTTCCCCGCATCTAGAGGGGGGAATTCCAGGGAACGGGGCATCCCAGAGGGGCTTGAGCTGAAGGGTAGAGAAGAGCAGACAAGTTTGGGGCCTGGCAGGAAAATAGGGTCCCAGAGAAGATGCTGATGGGGCTGGGCAGTATAGATCAGGAATGGAGAATGTTAAAGAGACAGAGATGGAAAGCTGAATATAGACCAGGGCAAGGGAGAAAGAGGGGGGTGAGGCCAGGAAAGGAGGGCCCATGAGGAAGCTTAGGCAGAGATGTGAGGATGGACTAGGCTGTGTGGGCAGGGGCAGGCGTGATTCAGCAGAGTCCTAGGAGGAACCACACCCTGCCCACAAGGTTGAACTGTGGACCAAAGGGAATTTCCAGAGATGGATGGAGCAAGGGTAACAGGTTGGGCGCACAGAGTCAGAGGGTAGAGACAGGGGCGACAGCTGAGGACCCTCAAAGCCAAAGATGAACAGAGAGAACAGACCACGTGGGTTGGTGAGGGTACAGGGTGGAGGGCCTGCTGAGTGGTGGCTGGAGCTGAGAGAGATGGAGGGACCAGATCCCATGTAAGTGTGTCTTAGATGAAGGACAGATCACACCAGACAGAGGATAACTTGGGAAGCAAGGAGAGAGTGTCTAGTTTAGTAGGAGAGATCAGGTCACGCTGCCATGGTGTGGGGAGCATAGATTATGTGGGCTCGGTTGGCATGTACAAACCGGGTGATGCTTTTCTGAGATGTTAATGTGAGGTGATAACATGACAGAGCTGAGCATCAGCTCGGAGACAGGCCTCTCTGGGGGTACTGGTAGGGATTATCTTACTTAGCTTAGTTGATACAAGATGGCCCATCTTACTCTGGACAGAACTGTGCCCTTGATGGGATCTTGGAATATATAGATGTAGAAAGGGAACTGAGGCCAAAGCACAGTAGCATTTGATTCTCTTGTTCCTTGTCCGTGGACGCAGTGTGACCAGCGGCTTCAAACTCCTGCTGCCTTAGCTTCCCTGCCAAGATGGACTGTGCCTTGAACTGTAAGGCAGAATAAACCCAGAAAATAAGCCAAGCCCGAAACTAGCATTGATGTGAGGCTGTTTCTGTGCTGAGCCTGACTGTGCGGTTCTTAGGTTCCATTCAGGTACTGTTTTGTGACTGGCATGTGGAAGAGTTTGGTGCTCGGGGCTAGAAAAATAGTTATAGCATTCTGGAAGAGAGATGAGTGGGGTATTCTGCTGTGAGCTTGGAAGACAGGAATGCTGAGAGATATGTAATAATGGAACCCTGGAGTGTTAGTTTTCAGAGGGAACACGGACTCCGTCAGGACCTGGGATCTCCGGGCCATTTGTGTGATATTTTGGTCAAGAGTCTGGCTATGTTCTGTCTGTATCCTGAAAACCTAAATGAAGTTAAATTTAAGGATGATAGACAAATTTGTTTGTCACAGGAAACTTTGAGATGACAGGAGAGCATTCAGCTGCTGCTGAAGAGAGCAAGAACACAGAAGAAGAGTCTGTTTCCCCCTGGAAGAACAGGAACAGCATCCTAAGGACAAAACGTCACTCCCTGGAAGCTGTATTTGTGAAGATCCAGATTCATTTAAAGGAGGAAGGCCTAAGCTGAGAGGCTCCTGGAAAGCAGCTGTCTAGGAGGGTCAACCCTAGCTATCCTAAAACTCACTATGTAGACCAGGCTGACCTCGAACTCACAGAGATCCATCTGACTTTGCCTCCTGAGTGCAGAGATTAAAGACGTGCCCCACCACGCCTGCCTTGGAGAGTAGTTTTGAAGGCATGAAAGATGCAAGGTTAAGGGGGTCGTGGGGAACAGGCTGACGCCAGACAGTATGTGGCTTGTGTGAAGCTGTGAAGGTACAGCCTACTTTGAAGTGTAGATCCCAAATATTGGATACACCAGGACTGTGAAATATTGGCCAAGAAGAACTGTGTAAGCAGGAAAGGTAGGTAGGGTGTTTCGGAGGATGCTTATGCTGAGGTGAGTGGAAAGACTAGCTGTGATGAATAACTCGAGTGGCCTCAGCAGAAGGAGAATGTGTGCAGAATGCTGCTATAGATATAGGTATATGCAAGGCCCTGTGTCCACACTGTTGTGAAAGTACCTACAAGTGGTATTACTAGATCACATGGTAAACATATATCTATATATCTATATTTAATCTAAACCTATACCATTTATATTTATATCTATATCTCTATATGTCTATGCATTTTGTGGAACAGCAGTGTGTACACGGTTAAAATTTCTTTGGGCAGTAGTCGTCTTAATGGGCATGAAGAGGTGTATTACTATGGTTCTGATTTGGATTTCCTTAATAACTAAGGATGTATGTGTGTGTAGTCTTCTGATGTGCTCACAGCGGGAAAATGATACATTTTTGCAGAAACTTTCTGAGAAGGTTTTAAAAAAAATAAAAAGAGTAGTTGACATTTAAAAAAAGACAAGACACTATTTACCAGTACCAAGAATGAAGCTGTGGCTGTAGCCACCAGAAGGGTAAATGAAGGAAAACTGCAGGTACCTGTGCACATAGCTCTGACAACTTTTACAGAGCTAATCCCTAAGTCGGCAGAAACTACTCTATCCCTGCCCATAGGAAGCAGCTAATTTGAATAGCCCATTAATATTCAGAAAATTGAACTTGTAATTAAACATAAAAGCTCTCCCTTGGAAATCTTCAGACCCAGATGGTTTCAGGGGAGAATGTTATCAAGTATTTAAAGAATTAACACTACGTTTAGATTTAAAGAGTTAACGCCCACTTTTAGTCTCTTCTAGACATTTGAGGGGTAGCACCCTGTACCCTAACTTAACATGTATAATATGATAAAATGAAACTAAAGACACATCTCCTTTGTTGTTTTAGATATTAAGTTCCTTAATGACATATTGGCAAATGGAAATCTGTGGTGTACAGGAAGAATTATACATCAATAGCCAGTGAGGATTATCGCAGGGATTCAAGGCTAATCTGGTATTTGAAAATTAATCCACATAATCCACTATATTAGCAGGCTAAAGAAGAAAATACCAGCTATGAATACCAACCGGTGTATAAACTGTGAGTGGTGCTTTGAATGGTGATGATCCCCGGAGGCTCATGTTTTAATACTTGGTCCCCAGTTGGTGGAACTGTTTGGGAAGATTCGGAGGTGTGGCCTTGTTGGGAGAGTTGTGTCACAGGGTGTGGCCTTTGAGGGTTCAAAAGACTCACGCCATTTCCAATTTCTCCCTCTCCGTCTCCTACTTGCAGATTGAGACGTGATGTCTCAGTTGTTCCTGCTGCCAATGCCTTTGTTTCACCATCATGGACTCTAGCCCTCTGAAACCGTAAGTCCAGTTAAACACTTTCTTTTATATATAAGTTCTCCTGGGCACGGTGTTTTGTCACAGCAACAGAAAAGTAACCAAGACAATGTGTTTGAGAAACTTTCAATAACAAAAGCCCATTGAAGTCAGAAATAGAGGTCAGTTTCCTCGGGTTTCTAAGCAACATCTAGTTACATAAAGCAGAATAAAGCCACACATGGTGAATGTTGCACCGAACGGTCAAAGACTTGAGTGTGTTTCCAGTGTTCTGGACAGTATCATTCTAGAAACTCTAGTTATGCTTTTTTTTCATTTTTTTGAGACAGGGTTTCTCTGTGTAGCCTTGGCTGGCCTGGACCCGCTTTGTAGACCAGGCTGGTCTCGAACTCACAGCGATCCACCTGCCTCTGCCTCCCGAGTGCTGGGATTATAGGCGTGCGCCATCATGCCCGGCTGCTCTAGTTACACTTTTAAGTGTAGAGAAGGAAACCAAAGGCACACTGATGATGAAAGAGGGTACCAACTACCCCTTTGCTGATGATAAGCTTGTCTCTGCTGAGGACTTCAGAGAATTGGCAAGTATCTCTTTGAACATGTTAATGTGTTCAGAAAGATCACAGGACCCAAGGTCAGCACGCAGAAAGAAACTGTATTTTTGCAAAGGTGTGAGACTAAAAGTACAGTGTCATCTAAGGTCTCAGGAAGAGCAACGGTCTTAGGTATCCCTCTCACAACACGCAGGTCTCTCACTTTGAAAACTGTAAATCACTGATGAACTAACTACATACCAGAAGATAAGGGGAACAATCCACCATGCTCACGAGTGGGAGGATTAGACAATTAAGGTGTCAGCTGGCCCTAAGATGGCTGTTTTTGTCTATAAGTGTGTATACATGCACATGCCAGTGTGTGTGCACATATATGTGCATGCATGTGGGGGTCATAGGTGGATGTTAGATGCCATCCAGAGATCTCTGTTTCTCGAGACTGTTTCTCCCTGACCTGAAGCTCACTGATCACCCAGACTGGCCGGCCAGGGACTCCTGTTCCTCTGCCTTCTCAGCAATGGGATTACCCACTTTGGCTTTTATATGGGCCCTGGAGATTGAAGTCAAGTCCTTCTGCTTCGCCAGCTGAGCTGTCACCGCAGTTCCTTCCACCCTCCACTCTCTCTTCTAAAGGCAAGGTCTCGTGTAGCCAAGGTTAGCTTCTAGCTCTTGACTCTCCTGCCTCGACATCTCAATTTCTGGGGTTACAGGCATCTAGCATCCTGCCAAGATCCTTAAACTGATTTAAAAAGTTTAACAAAATTCCTATCAAAATCACTGCAAGGAGGTATGAGGTGATGGCTCAGTGGGTAACACTTGCTGTGCCAGTATGTGGGCTGGAGTTGGTACTTCCAACACCCACCGGAAGCCAGTGTGTGCATCTGTAATCCCATACATGCACCTTCAGGTGAAAAACAGAGTCAGGAGACTTCCCAGAAGTTTGTGGGTCAGCTAGCCTCATGGATATAGCAGGGAACAAGAAATTCTGCTTCAAGCTGGGAGGTTGTGGTGGCACACACCTTTAATTCCAGCACT
>OU015747.1:45821386-45833413 GCA_907169655.1 Acomys percivali | reverse complement strand
CACACACACACTCTCTCTCATACACACATGCACACACACACTCTCTCTCATACACACATGCACACACACACTCATGCACACATGCACACATACACATGCACACTCAGGCACACACACATGTACACACACACACACACACACACAATCACGCACATGAAAAAGTAAGGGCAATTCTGGAAGTGAAAAGGGATTAATGAGACCTGAGGAAGGATAAAAGAGGGTGACCGGAGGCAAGTAAGATTGAAACATTATGTGTATGAATGGAAATGTCACAATGAAACCCATTATTATGTATAATTAGTATGTTGCTAAACATTAAAATAAAAAAGTTAAGGAAAATATGACAATTATGTGTCACATGAATAGAGACAAGAATGAGAAACAACACCAAGTAAAAAGTAGAGAACTGTGAAGTACAGTAGCTGGAATGGGAATTTAAAAAAAAAAGATTCTTGAAAACAAATTGAAGTTGGAAAAAGAGAGAGTTGTTGCATTTGGAGACACACTGGTAGACTGTTCAGCCTGAAAAGCAAAGAGGAAAGAATGAAGGAAAAAGAACAACTTCAGAGACCTATGTGATGCTGTCAAGAACCTACTTGTGAATAACAAGGATTCTAGAAGCAGGGGAGAAAAATAGAGAAGAAAAGTGTCTGAAAAAATAATAGCTGAAAATTTTATTATTTTGATAAAAAAGTCATTTATTTGAAAAAGTTCATCAGGGCTGGTGAGGGGATAAAGACACTTGTCATTGATAGTGGCCACCTAAGTTTGATCCCCGGGACTCATACGACGGAGGGTGACAGCAGACTCCCAAAGGCTGTTCTCACTTCCACATATGAGCTGTGGAACACAATCACATACATGCACACACATAAATCCACATAAAAAGGAAGTTAAACAGCTTGTGTGGGTTCACATGTAGACACAGCTGAACCAAACTGAAGAAAGTCAAAGTCAGAGAGAAAATATTGAAAGCAGCAAGAGACACACGATAAATTAGAGTGACACTGACTTCTTACCGTGGAGACGAGAAGACGATGGGATATCGTATTCATGCGAAGTGCTGACAGGCTGTGAACGTGGAATGTTACAACTAGCCAAACTATCTGCTTTAGTTTCTGTTTCTGTTGCTGCCAAAATCAACAAGAGATAAATGATTTACTCTCCTTCGTAGTTCAAGGGTACAGTCTACCGTGGCGGTGTGCATGTTAAGGAACTTGAAGCCCCTGGTCACGTCACATCCGCAACCGGAAGTAGAGAGTGATGACATCTTGGTGCGTCTCAGCTTCCGCTCACCACTTACACAGCAGAAGATGCCATGCTGGGGGTGGGGCCACCCACAGAGGGCGGGGCCTCTCACATAAATGAACAAAATCAAGATAATCCTACACAAATATGTGCGAGAGGGCGGGGTGCATCTATCTTCCAGGTAATTCTAGAATCTATGACCGAACTTGACAATATTAACCACCACACTCTTCTGCTGAGAACATGGAGACATTTCCAGGTAAAGATTGAGACAATTCATTCCCAGAAGAAATGTCATTAAGAAAAGAACATGAGATGGTCCCTAGGATCCACACGGAGAAACAAACAATGGTCATCACATGGATGGTTCTAGAAGTTAGCGGGCCAACCCGGTGTGCAATGCCTGCATCTGCAAGGAATGCAAGAGTTTAAGGCCAATCTGACCTCCTCATAATGACAGTGACAAACAGCATAAACACATACACACACACACACACACACACACACACACACACACACACACACACGTGTGTGCGCTCGCGAGCACAAATACACGCATGCGCGCGCGCACACTCCTCTCGTCTCCTAGCTGATTTTATTTATTTTATTTTTTGGCTGGTCTGGTTGTACTTTGAACCCACAACCTGGCACGTGCTAGGCAAGTGCTCTACGACTGGGCTACAATCCAGCCCTTTTCAGCCAATTTGACACGACAGAGGTATGGAACAATAGTTGTAAAGTGGAGTTAATAGGCACACTATTATGATTTGAATCAAAATGTCCTCCAGAAGCCACACACTAAAAGCTTGTTTGCCACTGACTGGTAAAAACCTGAAGACATTTCCCTTAAGATCCAAGAATCAAGCAGACGTGCTGGCTCTGGCCATTTCTTTTAAAAAATGTTCTGGAGGTTCCAAGAAACAGAATAAAAGGAACCCACATTACAAAACAAGAGAAAAACTGATGTTCCTTACCAATGATGTAGGAAATGCTAAAGAACACACATGTACACACACACACACAGGCACACACAGACACATACATGCATACACATACACATGGAGTCATATACACACACATAAACACAAACACACCTACAGAGTCATACACACACACACACACACACACACACACACACACACACACAGAAACAGACATATAGCCATAGCCACATAGACATATAAACACACACACACACACACACACACACACACACACACAAGGACACACAAACACAAATATATAGATAGAGACATATCCATACAGATAGAGACATGCAAACATACAAACACACACACATACAGACATATACTCACAGTCACATGGATACACATATGCATGGGCACACAGATATACACCCATGCACACATGTATATGCACACAGAACTGATGAGTTGGGGTGACAAGGTTGTAGGATGCCAGAGTGTGTTAGTTACTTCTCTTATTGTGACAAAATACTTGAGAGAACCAACTTATAGGGGAAGGCTTTTTTTTTTTTTGTGCATAGTCTCATAATGGTGGGGTCGACTTCCTATCATGGTGAACAGGAAGCAGACAAAAGGGGGTGCTGGCACTTGGCTGGGCTCCTCCATGCCTCCTTTATCCCACTGGGACCCCCAGGCCATGAGGTGGTGTCACCTACATCCTGGGCTGGTTTCCCACCTGCTAATTCTCTCGGGAAGTGTCCACTACCAATCTGTCACATGATCTCCAGCGAAATTGGTGGTCAAGAATGACTACTGCTAAGATTAAGCATCAAGTCATAAAACCAGCTATATTTCCCCTTATCAGGAACAATCTGTGAATGATCTGAAAAAACACAGGCCCTCTCCTAATGGCGTCAAAAAAGAATAGAGCACCAGAAAAGAAACTCATCAGAAGAAGTCAGGCAAGAACTGCCGAGTGAAGACTAGAGAACCTTGCTGAAATGGAAGAGGCCAGTGAAGGGGACCTTACACATGTCTGCCGCTGTACACGAGACCAACTGCGAACATGTCATGGAAGGGCAAGTCCCGAGAGAATGAAACTTTCAGAAGGAGGCATGGGAGACCGCGTGGGAGACTTTGAGTTGACAAAGACTTCTCAGATGATTCCGGACCGTGTACTGCCTGTGATGCAGAAGCGGCAGGAGATTTTGGACTCATCAAAAATTAAAAACTTCTGTTTCAGAAGAGATCATTAAGGAGAGGAAAAGACAGGCAACGGATTTGGGTAAAAATTAAAAAAAAAAAGAACCCTAGGCTGTTCAAAAGAAATAGAAAGTCAAAGGGTTTTCAGGAGACAGGCGGAGTCACCTGGCCATGGGTTGTGGAGAGGCCAATGGTTGCAAAGGAGGACGGTCAGCTTAGCCATTTTTTTTTTTTTTTTTTTTTTTTTTTACCAGTGTGCTTCAGGGAACAATTTTCTGAGCTTGGGGACTCATTGTGGCCACAGGATTGAGATGCTGCCGTCAGACTGTGGCTAGAATTAAACCCCACAAATGAAAATTATTACTCCTGTAATGACACACCTTGTGAGCTCATTCAATAATAGGGCACGCGAAGTGCCAAATGGCTTCTCATACATATTAAATATTCAAGAAGTTATTTATTACTAGGCACTAATCTCTTACTGAGAAGCAAAAACACAAAGTTAAGGTATGAGCATGTTCCACTTTAACTCTTGGAGCATTATATGAAGAAAAACAATTTCTAAGGTAGCACGGTGGGGAAAGTGGAACTCCCCTGGGGTCAGAATTTGATTTCACTGCTGTGTTTTATTTTAGTCCAAACGTGCACCTTGCTGCGAGGGTGGGGAAGGAGGGCATGGAGGTGACCAACACAGTCACAGCATGTTTTATTCATGTGCTCAATCTTCCATCCAGTAGTTTTCATTATTTAGTATTAGTTAGGCAGAATCATGAGACTAAGTGTGACACTTTCATACCTGCATGTGATGTTCTTTAACCACATTTACCTCCCATTGCTGTTTTTGGTTCCCTCTTCCCTAATAAGCATTCTGCTTCCATGTCCAGCACCCCCCCCCCCCCCCCACCACATGCTACACAAAGGGAAAGCGTGATATTTGTCTTTCTGAGCTGGCTGAGATCCCTTGACACAGGGATCTGACTCTGGGTCCACCCATTTCCCTGCACAGGACACGGTTCCCTTTTGCTTTAAGGTCGACTATAACTCAATGTGTGTATCTACCACACACACACACACACACACACACACACACACACACACACACACACATATTTTTAAATCCATCTATACTTTGATGGGTACCTGGGCTGGATCCATTTCTAGGCTATTGTCAACAGTGCCATGATAAACACGGGTAATCTCGGTGTGTATCCAGGAGTGGAACAGCTGGGTTAGTTAGGCGTTGTGTTATAAATTGTTATTTGGAACCGCCACACTAATTTCCATAGGTTCCCACAAACGGCACATAAGGGTTCCTTTCCATCTCCGTCCCTGCCAGCATTTCCTTATTTCCTAACTGGGGTTAGACACACTCTTGATGGAGTTTTGATTTGCACACTCCTGGTGGAGAACAATTTGAATTCTTTCCATCTCCTTTGTTTCCGTGAATGAATTTATTTCCATTATGTCAAAGACCTTGCTAAATCTCCAGTCTCCAGGAGGTCTGAGGCAGTTCTGTTAGGACTTGCAGAATTTGCCGGCAGCGGATAAACTGTTCCCAAGAAATGAGGAGATTGCCAAGCCATGAGGCTCAGACAAACTGGTGAGTGCTTCATGTTCTTTCAAGTGCCCTGGGGAGTACATGGGAAAACCTGTGACCAGATAGATGTTGGGCCATCGTCACAGGGCAGTTGTGGGGACCATCTAGGGTCAGGGATCCTCAGGTAAAATAGGAGTTCACTCAGCCAGGAGTGGCCTCATCCCTGTCCAGTTCCCAGGGTGGGGCCGCTCTGTGCAGGACGCTGGAAGAGCAGTTACATTCCGCTCTGTGGGCTCTGTCTTAGCTTGCCTAGGCAGCTGGGACAGAATGTCACAATCTGGGTACCTTTACTCCTCGAGCCTGTGGATTCTGAGAGTCTGGGGTCAGCAGCCAGTGTGGGCAGGACCTGTGGCACCTTCTTGCTGGGTCCTCAGATGAGGGAAAGGAACTTGAAGTTCTTTGTGTCCTTTTTGATAAGGACATTAGTCATGGTCAAGTATCTTCTCCGAGAGACCCACTCCTACCGCCCATTGCTTCGGGCGAGAGTTTTGGGCGGCACTCAATGTTGGATTTATAACAGCTGACTTTTGTGTGATAGAGACAGAGATCCATAGAAAGACTATGATGGATGTAGAGGCAGAAGAAGAGAGAAGGGAGGAGGGAGGGAGGGAGGGAGAGATCCTCCAACTCACTGCTAATCCTTCTAGGAGGGAAACAGCATGCTAGGCACTTCCTTGTCATGGGGAGGGTTAGGGGGGTGCAGTAGCTTGCTGACACTGGATGGGACCATGTGCCCCACCTCCGTGGGTGTGATGGCCAAGGAGCCCAGGCTATCTCACAGACCCTGAGACTGCTCTTTCCTCCACTTTATCCTCGGCCTCATGAGACTGTAGGCTCAATTTTCTTAACAACTATATTTTATTATGAACTTATTAAACGAGCCTACCTCCCTTTCAACCCGACTAACCCAAACAATAGGAAAAGGAGATAAAAGAACACAATAATGAAACCTTAAGGATATTAGTTCCGAGGAACGATTCTCCTGGCGTAGTCAGCAGGACCTCAGCAAACTAGCAATTCAACCAAGGTTGCTGCTGGAACCTGGAGCAACTGGAACCTGGAGTCCAAGGCCTTGAAGCTTTCCCTGGAGCAGTTCTCTCTAGGAGCGTCTCTCTTGAAGTCTTGGAGAACAGCCGAAACAATCCCAAGTCTCCTTTCTGTCTCTCTCTGTCTCTGTCTCTCTCTCTTTCTCTCTCTCTCTAACTGTTTCTGTCTCTCTCTGTGTGTCTCTGTCTCTCTGTGTATCTCTCAGTCTCTCTGTGTCTTCTCTCTGTGTGTCTCTGTCTCTGCCTCTCTCTCTCTCTCTCTCTCTCTCTCTCTCTCTCTCAAGCCTCTTGTTTTGGGCTCATATATATATATCTCCTCTCAGAGTCTCACTAGGATGTTTTCAGCTGGCAACATCCAAGCTCCCCCAAGAAGTGGCTCGACTTCTAAGGGGATAAACATCCTGCTCTCTCACTAATCTGTTCCCCATCCCACACTTGGGATCAACACAAAGACATGTTTATCTTTCCTACATGAGACACATTGGTGCTTGGCCTTGGGGATGGGGCTGGCCAGCAGGGCTCTCTTCGAGCTGCTGTCCTCATCTACATACAGGAGCACCCTCTCATTTACACTCCTGTCACACTCTGTTGCTGCCACTTCTTCCTGGTCACACTTAGCCTCTGTTACCTTACGTTCCTTAGTCTTGACATCCCTGTCTCTTACTTTATCTCTGTCTCTGTCGATTTCCCTCCTGTCTCTATCTCTGTCTTATTCTCTGCCTTTCTCCTTCTCCTTCTTTTTCATCCCCTCCCTCCCCCCTCCCTCCTTCCTTCCCTCCCCTTCCCCCCTCTTTTTCTCTTTCTGTGCCTGTCCCTGTCTTTCCTCCTGTCTCCCACCTTTCCTACATGGCCACTCTCTCTGTGTCCCCATAGACATTCATTCTGTCATTTCAGGTTCAAGGTGGCTGGCAGCCACAGCCACATCTCAGTACTGACCCGAACAGCCATTGTCACAGTCCTTACCCAGGTGATGCCAGATGGAAGGTTTGTTTCTTTCTTTTTCTGAGATTCTCATGGACCAGGGATGATGGTATCTCATGCTGTGAGCATCTGGGGGGGGGGGGCCGGTCAGAGGGCTATGCTGCGCTGCCAGGGTGGGCGAGCGAGCGGCCAGAGGTCAGGGCACTGGTGCCTTCCACTCGCCCTGGGCCCCCTTATCACCCCTTATTCTAGACTAGGGCAGATCAGCAATTTCAAATTCTTTTCCTTCACTGTCTTTCTGGTCCATGGCCACCGGCCAACCTTGGAGCCCTTGCTCATTCCCTGAGCTACACTGGGAAGTGCAGACGCTCCGCTAGGACAGCTCATCAGGAGGTTCAGCCTGTTCCCTCTTATGCTCCCCAGATTGCAGTCTGTGCAAAAGAGAAGACTCAAGCAGTTCTTCTGGAGCTCTCTTAAGGCCTCCATCTGGGCGGACGGGGCCCACCCACGTAGCGGAGGGTCATCTGCTCGCTGATCAAAGTGTTCATTTTACCTAAAACATGCTGGCTCAGCAACATCTGGGCCAGTGTCTGACTCAACACCTGGATGTCACAGCTGGCCAAAGTACACGCAATTGACAATCACAGGCATGGCTTAGGACACCGAGAACCATGGGAGTCTTTGTTAGGGGCCAGGTAGCCATAGTCTCAGTGCCCTTGTGTGTGTACTCACCTGGGAACCAATGAGGAGCGAAGCTACCGCTCCCAATAGAACCATAAAGCAGCAGCAGCTGGCTTTTGAGGAGGCGCAGAAGGCCTCAGATTCTTGTGGTCTTCCTGGAGAAGCCCTGGGGCCCAGAGCTTCAGGCTGAAATTGTCCGCTGTGGAGATCAGAAGCTGATTGCCCAACGCTAGGTCTGTCCTCTTTCCTCACACCTGGACCTGAGAGCCCGGAGCTGGTTGGTTTTGGGTTATAGCCAGGCTCAGCTTCCCCTGAGCTTCACCTTCTTAGAGCCTAGAACACTTTCTTAGCTCCTCACAGTGTAAGCTCCAGCATCTTCAGACCTTATATAAACTTCTAAACTTTACATCTTTTTTTTTTCTATCCAACTATTTACCACCAGACACAGGTGGTGAAGGCATAGTAAAAGTTACTTTGAAATCTGTTTTGTAGCTATTTTCTGAGTCTGGTAACAAGGTAAACTGTAAGACACACATACAGCCGGGCGTGGGGGTGCACGCCTTTAATCCCAGCACTCAGGAGGCAGAGGCAGGCGGATGGCTGTGAGCTCGAGGCCAGCCTGATCTACAAAGTGAGTTTAGGACATCCAAGGCTACACAGAGAAACCCTGTCTTAAAAAAAATAAAAGACACACATATAGCTCTGGGAGATGGAGGTGAGCACAGCCTGATTTTTACACATGCCGAGGACTGAGAAAGCATCTGAAACCTTGATCTCTGCTGCTAAACTGACAAAAATCTTTTACTAGTCTAGTTTTCAAACATATCAGAGACCTGAGAAGGATAAACTTTACCTGAATAAAGAGAAAGGGCAGAGCAAACAGCTTCTGAATCTATTAGAAGTGACAGACTTACCAGCTACCTGGACAGTCACCCAAAGTTCCTCTGTGGTTGATGGTGGGGGCCTCCATCTTTGACCACCGGGCCCAGGACATTTGGCTTCTCTGTGAAGCAGGAACTGTCCTTTTGTCTAGGCAAAGTGAGGCATCCGACTTCCCAGTGTCCTGCCTGTCCACAGTTTGGACAGCATGGTGTCAGCAGTTGAGGCAAAGGGCAGTGTCTAGCCAGCCGCCAGCTTTGCCACATTTAAAGCAGACTGCAGGTGGAGGTTCTTCCGTGCCCATCATCTTCTTTGGAGGAGATAAGGGCTGCTGACAGGAGCTGCTGCCTCTCTATCACAAAAAGCTTTTTTACTAAACATTTTATTTTTTAATTTTGAGATGGGATTTCTCTATGTAGCCTTGGCTGTCCTGGACTCACAGAGATCCGCCTGCCTCTACCTCCCTGAGTGCTGGGATTATAAGTATGTGCCACCACACCTGGCTTATTAAACATTTTAAATGCCGTATTCTGCAGATCTCTGAAGTGTTTGAGGACCATCTCTCTATCTAAAGTATATCTGAATAGACAAGTTTTGCTTGTTTCTAGTTATTTACTTTGAAAACATATACAGGAGGCTTAATAAGGTTTGTTGGTGTAATTAATTATATTAGCATTTAGCATGGCTACAAATAATAGTTTTGAACACATTTGTTGGGGGATGGTCTGATGTGTTTTGATGCTAATTAATAAAAAGCCATCCCACCAAGGCAAGGCAGATAAGATAGGTGTGGCTAAGGTTTTCGGGCTTGGGGGGAGAGAGAGAGAGAGAGAGAGAGAGAGAGAAAGAGAGAGAGAGAGAGAGAGAGAGAGAGAGAGAGAGAGAGAGGGAGGGAGAAAAGAGAGAGAGAGCAAGAGAGAGAGGGAGAGAGAGAGAGATAGAATATGAATTATGAATCCTGGGAAGGAGACGAAGAGAGATCGGGGGAGGGGAAGGGAAGAGAAGAAGGCCACCATGGGTTAAATGGAAAAGAAGCACATGGCCGGCAGCGTGGATGGGGATTTGGCCCAGATGAAGAACATTAGCAAGTATCTGGGATTATGGATGGGAGGTAGCTTGATAGACATTATTAGAAGCAGATGATATGGGATTGGGGCAGGTATCCCATACCTGCTCAACTATGGGAAGTAGTTTAGGGGATTAATATCTGCTCTGCCCCAGGTTAACTAAGGCTATTGTAAAACATAACAGGTGTCTGTGTCCTGATTAATTGCTAGCCATGCATACTAATAATACAGATAACTTAAAAACAACACACATTAAGGATTTGATCATTTATAATTTGACTGACTATTAACTTGCATTTATAATTATCCTTAACAGTTAGTTAAAAAAAAACAGTTAGTTAGTAGCTTATATAAAGTTAGGGTTTTGCAGTTCATTCCCTGTTTAGTTTGAGCCTTAAAAATAACAATCTTCAAATTGAAGCTTTTTCAGTATCAAAACAAAACTTGAATGATAGATACAGTCCACAGGGAAACTGGAAATTTTACTGATCCTGAAAATGGGCACAGTAAAGAAACCAAAATAGCCATTCTGTGAGTGAAAAGGGAAAAAGGTTGTTCTAAACTGCCAAAGCTGTCCAAGAGAAAGGGGGCTTGTGAACAGGGCCCGAGGGAGCCTGGTAGCCGGAGGCACTGACCCTGACAGGTTAACAGGCACCACATTCATGTTACTGGAAGGCCCACAAGTTCCTCCTGCCAGATGTAAGGAGAATGACTCCCATTTTAGCAAGCAGGACCTTTCTTTAAGCCCCTGAGGGAATAGGGGCTTTTGTCTAAATGCCCAACCCTGGGAAAAGGACTTTCTTGGGGACCAGACTCGCTATTATAGAATATTACAGTGTTTTTTTTTTGCGGGGGGGGGGTAGAGTGGAAGGGGGCTGGTGTGGTTTAGTTTTTCCAAACAGCTAAGGCTTAAAAGACAGACAAAGAAGATAGATAAATATTACTGTGTGAACCTCATCGGATCTTAGGAGTTTATAGACCTTGATTATTAAGTATACTTTATTCATCAAACATATGTTGTTACTTATCTAAATTTTCTAGCAGCTTGGTGTTGAGCAATTAGCACAGACATAAGCAGCTGGACAGACTTAGCTTAAATTAGTTTTTGTTAATCTGAATGGATCGTCATAACCTTACATTTTCATCACCACATCCAGAATATTTTAAACCAGAGTTGAATCACATAATGCATGCTGTGGCAAATATAACTTTGAATTTTTATCACTGTGATGAGAATGTCTCTGCCGTCCTCTGTCTTCTGAAAATCTTGGGGGCACTCCAAGAGTTCCTGGGGAGACTAGATCCACAGAGAGGATGAGAAAGATGGGTACCATCTTGGGACAATAGCTGAGCGATGCGTAAGGACCATCCAGGTGGGGGCATTACAGGCCAGAAGCATGAGGTGGCACTGAGAAGGAAGTTGCAAAGAGAGGGAAGGGAAGAGATCCAAAGCCAGGGAGGGAGAGCTGCTGAGGGTTCTGGGAGCTGCTGGAGGGTGCTGGGGAGCTCGTGGAGGGGGGCGTGGGGTGCTAGGGAGTTTCTGGGAGGGTTGAGGAGCTGCTGGGGGGATGCTGGGAAGCTGCTGGAGGCAGCTGCACCAGCATGTGCCCTGACTCCCTGCACTGGCCAGCTGTAGATGTACCCCGTAAGAGCTCTGCTCAGCTTGGACGCTCTGTTCCTTCCTAGGTATGGCTGTGCGTGGGACTCTGGCTTCCAGGAAGCAAGAGCAACATTCTCCCATGAGGAGGAGCTGAAGCACCACCTGTCTCTGAATCTTGCTATGAACTATTTCCGCTCTCCCTCGGGATAAGTATCACATGTGTGGCCTGTGACTCTCTCACCTTCCAGAAGCTCCCAACAGAAAGAAAGGAAGGGCTAGAGAAGGCACCGGGATTCCCAGGAGCTACTTCCTTTCCCCATCCTCCCCTCCTCTGACAGGACTGAGCTGCCAGCTCCTCCCTACCACCGACATCCTGCTTTGGGTCACCATCGTGGCCTTGCTTACCCCCCCCCCAATACAAAAGGACAAAGGAAAGACTGAAAGGACTGTCCAGATGCCTGCCCATGGGTGTGTCTGGTGCACACATGTTCTGGCATTTCCTAGAAAAATTCCAGTACAAAAAACAAAACAAAACAAAACAAAACAAAACAAAACAACAACAACAACAAAACCAGTGGATACCATTAGATGACTGGCCCCTTGGAGTAAAGTGCTATTCTCCTGAGAGCCCACTCGAGAAATGAGCTCCACCTGAAGGGCGTGGGAAAGCAGGCAGTTTCTCGGCTTCTATGAGCCACATCCACAATTCTGCTCCCCTGGAGTCTTGGCTCACTCCTATTCCTTCCCCAGAAACAGGAGGATCAGCAGGTATCTAAGAGTTAGGGGCACTAGCGCCAGGAATGGCCTCAGTTTAGGGACGAGGTCCTGGCACTGGACAGCGAGGGTTTTTCCACCAAGG
>OU015747.1:45796368-45808457 GCA_907169655.1 Acomys percivali | reverse complement strand
AACAACAACAACAACAACAACAACAACAACAACAACAACAACAACAATCATCATCATCACCACCACCACCACCATCATCATCATCGCATGTACAGAAGTCTACTGAAGGCTAAGTTCTCAAGGAGACCAGCGGAGTAAGGAGATGGATTGGATTCTCTGAAACTCAAGAGAAGCAAAAGAACAGACAAAACCTCAACCAACTAAAAACAAACAAACAAACAAACAAACAAACAATAGAATTACAGGAGTCAGGGGCTGGGGAGATGGCTCCACAATTAAGGGCACTGGCTGCTTTTCCAGAGGACCCAGGTTTGGTTCCTAGCACCTATGTGATGGCTCACAAGCACCTGTAACTCCAGTTTTCAGGAGACCCGATGCCCTCTTCTGGCCTCTTTGGGCACTGCATGCACACCATACATTCAGACAAAGCATGCATATACATAAAACAAATATGTATTAAAAAGGGAAAATGGATGAGTTTCACTAAATTAAAAAATTCGGCCCTGAAAGATGTCACACAAGGAGGCTGAGAAAGTGAGCTTTTTTTTCCTCTTTTTTTAAAGACAGGGTCTTACTATGGAGCTCTGGCTGTCCTGCAACTCACTAGGTAGACCAGGCTGGCCTCGAACTCACAAAGCTCTGCTTGCCTCTGCCTCCTGAGTGCTGAGATTAAAGGCGTGCACCACTATTCCCGGAAAAAGGTAAGCTTTTGACGGGGAGAGGCTGTTGAAGAATTTTCATCTGACAAAGGATTGGTACTTGGAATAGCAAGCTCCGGAAACAATGGTAATGGAGCAGGGACGGTATCTCAGTGGGTAGACTGCTATCAGCACCCGCAAAGTCCTGTGTTCACATCCCTCCACTGCACTGAAGAAATCAATGATCCAATTATAAACGTGGGAAGAGATGAAAACGTCTTGAGATGATGAGATACAGATGGCCGACAGACACAGGGTTAGTGCATGCTTCATCTCTGGTCGATTTGCACTCAAGTCACAATTCTTTTTTTTTTTTTTTTTTTTTGAGACAGGGTCTCTCTGTGTAGCCTTGACTGTCCTAGACTCACTTTGAGGACCAGGCTGGCCTATGAACTCACAAAGCTCTGCTTGCCTCTGCCTCCCGAGTGCTGGGATTAAAGGCGTGCGCCACCACGCCCGGCTCAAGTCACAATTATAAATTACTTTTCAGTTGCTACCTGCACAATAATGATGTGACCAAACAGTAACTTTATAAAGAAAAGTGGCTCCTTCTGGTTCCTGACCCTAGAGACACAAGGGGAAGGGATGTGTGTGTGAGGGTGGGCTTTGCATGTCCTGCTGCTGGCCTTCTGCTGACAAGAGTCCTGAGGTGCTGCATCATGTGGCAAGTGTCAAGGACCATTCGTGAGTATGTGTTTGTCTGTCCTCTCTGTCCATAACACGGTTCAGTCATGGTGGCTTCACCCTGGGGACTTATATCCTAATCTTTCCCCAAAGACCCTGCCTCTAAATACCAAAGTCAGATCATGTTTCTACCCTCTTAACAGTTCACACTGCAATACACACTCAGCCATATTCAAACCTTAGTACCATACACATATCAGGATGGCCCAAATGAACAACAGGAACAGCTCTGAACACTAGGGTGATGTGGAGAAACTGGCCCCCTTACTCATTGCTGGTTAGTATATGAAATGGTACACCATTCCAGAAATGAGTCTTTATCAAGTAACCTCACAACCAGCTTAAACCTCCAATCACACCTATTTATCTCAGATACATGAATATTAAGCTCATCAAAAAAGTATACTTGAATATGCAAAGAAGTTTTAGATAAAACCCAGCAGCAGCAGCAGCCAGGTGCCGTGCTCACGCTTGTAATCCCAGCACTCGAGAAGCAGAGGCAGACAGATCTCTGTGAATTCAAGGCCATGGTCTATAGGGCAGCCAAGTTTACACAGAGAAACCCTGTCTCGAAGAACAACACCAACACCAACACCCCCCCCCCAAAGAAACCCCAAACAAATGAGTACAACATTGAGGCATGCAGAATAAGATTTGCTGGCTCTCTCAATATCAGTGTCTTGGGTATGAGTCTTATTGTTATTTGAATGAAAATGGTCCCCCATAGGCTCTAGGGATTGGCACAATTTAAAAGGATTAGGACATGTGGTCTTGTTGGAGTAAGTGTGTCACGGGGAGTGGGATTTGGGGTTTCAGATGCTCAAGCCAGGCCCAGTGTCTTTCTTCTCCCTGCCGCCTTTGGATCCAGATGTAGAACTCTTGGCTACTCCCCAGCATCATGTCTGCCTGCAATCCACTCTTCTTCTTCTTGCCATGAGGATAATGGACTAACCCTCTGAACTATAAGCCAGCTCAAATAAATGTTTTCCTTTATAAGAGTTGCTGTGGTCAGCCATCTATTCACAGCAATAGAACATTGACTAAGACAAGGTTGTACCTGTTTTTCATGTTATGGGAGAAACTGGATAAAAGGTTCCTGGGAGCTCTCTGTTATTCCTGGAGTAGTAGTAGTAGTAGTAGTAATAGTAATAATAATAATAATAATGATATCTCAATAAAAATTTCATCCTAGAAAGTAAGTGAGAAAGTATCTGTGGTGGACTCAAATCCATGAAGACACTGGAGGAACTCAATTGTGCTTCAGATGAAAACAGGGTTTCCAAAATAAAAAAAATTAGAGTTGGCATTTCTTTGGCACACAGGACACTGCAGGATGCTGTTCTGGCTTGCCCATGCATGGCCTCATTTCATCTTTATCACTTTTGTCTTTCTGATATTTTCCCCCTTTAGAGATGCTACCTCAATCTCCTCAGCTGTATAGGGTGATACTGGCTGTCTATAGCATTGATGTGAGGTGCTAAATGGATATTAACACATTATATGCATAAACCAGGTTCTGACATGTAGATGGTACGGCAGCAGAACTAAGTGCCAATTGGGGAATACGTCCCTAGTCTCAGGCCATAATTCTGTCTTCTTTATCTGAGCTTTGAGGTGTACACAAATGTGCTGTAGGCCAAGTTATTTTAAAATAGAAAAAGTATGATGAAAGGCAAAACACGAGGGCATGAGAGTTAAACTTGGCTTCAAATAAATACAAATTGCTATGTAGGATTCTACTGATCCATGGGCATCGGCGATCTTCCCATCTTCTGATATTGTCTTCAGTTTCTTTCTTCAAAGATTTGAAGTTATTGCTGCACAAGTCTTTCACTTGCTTGCTTTTCCCTAATTTCTTTCTCAGCCCATTTATCATTTGTATATAGGAAGGCTACTGATTTTTTTTAAGTTAATTTTGTATCCAGCCACTTTGCTGAAGGTGTTCATCAGCCATAGGAGTTCTCTAGCGGAATTTTGGGGTTCGCTTGTGTATACTATCGTATCATCTGAGAATAGCGATGTTTTGACTTCCTCCTTTTCCAGGTTCTGTCCCTTTCATCACCTTTAGTTGTCTTATTGCTCTAGTGAGGACTTCAAGTACCATTTTGAATAGATATGAAGAGAGTGGACAGCCTTGTCTTATCACTGATTTTAGGGGAATTGCTTTAAATTTCTCCCCATTTAATTTGATGTTGGCTATCAGTTTGCTGTATATTGCCTTTATTGTATTTAGGTATGCACCTTGTATCCCTGATCTCTCCAAGGCTCTCCAAGACTTAACATGAAGGGATGTTGGGTTTTGTCAAAGGCGTTTTCAGCATCTAATGAGATGATTATGTGGCTTTTCTTCTCAGTTTGAAATAACTAGAAATTAAGGATATGAATGAAGCAATGGGTGTGTTAAAATTTTTGGGCAAAGTTCTTCTGTAGTTAAGGGACATTAGGAGATGATTTTAAGAATAAAAATTAACACTAGAATAGGTTTAGATTTACAGTGACATTGGGAAAACAGAACAGAGGGGACCCACTTGTCCTACATCTATCTTCCTCTATTGGTAAATATTTCAGTCCTATAGGATATTTGTGTTAACCAATAGATATTGATACATATCTATTGAATTCCCTGGCTTTTTCCTCTCACTTTCTCTCCCTATCCCACAAGTTCACCCACATGGTGTCAGTCATGCAGTCTCGGCCTCCTCCTGACTGTAAGAGTTTCTGGAATGCTCTGTAACTTTGGCAACATGAGGTCAGATGCTATGCTGGCATCCCTTCTCTGTTACAGAACACCTGAGAAACCAATAGAGAGGAAAGATTTAATTTGGCTCCTGGTTTTAGTGCATGCTCACTTGAATCCATTGTTGCTGGGCCTGTGGTGGGGCCAGGCATCATGCCAGGAGGCTCATGGAGGACGGAACTCCTCACCTCACGATGGACAAGACCCAATGAAAGTGAGCTACTTTATTATTTTTTATTTTTTAAAAAGATTTATTTATTTATTATTATTGCTATACAGTGCTCTGCCTGCATATACACCTTCATGCCAGATGAGGGCACCAGATCTCATTCCAAGTGATTGTGAGCCACCATGTGGTTGCTGGGAATTGAACTCACGACCTCTGGTAGACCAGTCAGTGCTCTTGACCTCTGAGCCATCTTTCCAGCCCCGTAAGCTACTTTATGAATCCATAGTGTGTCAGTCCATTCATAAAACCAAAGCACTCATGATCCAATCTCTTCCTAAAAGCACCATTGAGGGATTCACCACATGGATTTTGGGGAGTTGGTAAAAGTATGAAGTAGAAGCTAGATATGGTGGCACAGACCCATAATCTCAGCTAGTTAGGAGTCTGGGAAAAAAAGATTTCATGTCCAAGCTATCCTGGACAAACTCATGAAATCCTGTCTCAGGGGAAGAGTGTAGTAGAAGTTTTGGTGTCTTTAAAAACTCACAGATGTTATGTAAACATGGTTTTGTTTCAGTCTCAGGTGTGGGATGTTGGGCGCCTCCAGATAGTCCATAGCAGCAGACTGTTTGCCTCGTGCAGGCTCTGAGAAGAGCGTGATCTTTGCCAGCTGCAGATAGTTGAATTCTGAGGACTCTGGAGAGGGAATAAATGCCAGAGCCTGGAGGGAGATGGGCAGAGTGCTCCAGGAAAGAAGAAGGAGGCTGCTGGTCCCCCCTGATGCTCCTGGTTGCTGTTGATACAGTTTGATAAGAAGAAGTCAGAGATATCCTGAAATGAAGATGGGATTTGCCCCAAGGAACCCAACAACCCTAGCCAACAGGAAGTAGCTAAAGAGAACTACGCCCCCTCTCCCCACTAACCTTCTTTCCCTCCTACCCAGTGTTGGGGTGTTGGGAGGGATGGGGGTGGAGTAGGGAGGTAGAGGGATAAGAACCCCAAATAAAATAGATTAAAAAGTACATCTACAGAAGAGTATTTATATAGCGGTATGAGGGCCTAGACCCAGGAATTAGTACTAAGAGAAATATCAAAACCTCAAGTTAGGAGACATGGTACATGACTAGCATTTGGTCAGCTAAGGCAGGAAGATGATGAGTCTGAGGTCAGCCTGAGCCACAGAGAAAACTATCTAAGCAACAGTAGCAGCAGCAGCAGCAACAACAACAGCAACTATAAACCTCAAAACCATATCAGGGATTTTAAAGAAGGTCCTTCAGTCAAAGTTTGAAACATAAAAATTCTTCTGGACAGGGACTGCATTGGGCGACACCAGGAATGCCTATAATCATTATGAGTTACCACGCTGCTTTGGAGACAGGGCTGGGTAATTGTTTTAGTTAGGTTGCTCTTGCGATAAGGACGCTGGCCAACACCAAGCTGGGGAGGAAAGGATTTACTTCACCTCAAAGATTACAGTCCATTGTGGAGGGAAGTCGAGGCAGGAACCTAGAAGGCAGGAGCTGGGGCAGAAACCACGGAGGGGTGCTGCTTACTGGTTTGTCCACCATGGCTTTCTCAGTCTGCTCTCTAGTACCATCCAGGACACCTTCCCAGAAGTGGCACCATTAACCATGGCCTGCGTCCTCCTATATCAATCATGAATAAGAAAATGCCCCACAGGCTTGCCTACAAGCCAATGCGATGGGGCCATTGTCTCAATTAAGAGTCCTTCCCAGGTGACACCAGCATGTGCCAAGTTGACAAAAACCAGCCAAAACCAGCCAAAACAGTGAGGTCTGACAATTTCTTCTCTAGAACGTTGCCCCCCCCCCGCCTGCCATGTCTGCACACACATACACTCATCCATCTGTACCTTTATTAGACTGAAAAGAGTTGACAGTTATGAGTTTTCGTGAATTCACGGAAAGTGGCTTCAGAATTGTTAGGCAATGTTGCTCTGTAAGAAGCAGCAGGTGTGAGGGGGGCTAACCCCCAGAGACTAAGTACGAATGTGTGCATTTGCTTGTGTCTTAGACTTCCAGGAGGTGATGAATCTGAGTGTGAGTTTGGCCTCGGGTGGGTGGAATGAATTTGAAGGCTGTCATTGTAGTGACAGTATTCAAAGTCATGGTCCTTCTGAAATCACTTCATTAAATCATGCCACTGAGAGGAGGATGAGGGGCTTATTGAGCGGTTAGAGATGTCAGGCAAAGGTAAAAGACTCTTCCAGGGACAAATTCCTGAAGCTACCAGCAGAAGGGTTGAACAGCAGTTCGAAAATGTCTCCTGGACCTAGGGAACCAGAGTGGTTTTGTTGTTGTTTGTTTGTTTGTTTTTTGCTTAAAAAATTTTTTTTTGAGACAGGATTTCTCTGTATAGCCCTGGCTGCCCTGGATCTCGCTTTGTAGACCAGGCTGGCCTCAAACTCCCAGACATTCACCTGCCTCTGCCTCCCTGAGTGCTGGCTCCACCGCACCTGGCTTAGGAACCAGGGTGTTTTATAATGACATTTTGGAAGAAGGGAGAAAAAAAACCATTTGTACTAAATGTATGTATTTATAGCCAGACAGACAATGCAAAGTAGGCTTGGTATTCAGGTCACCTAGGTCCATAAAGTCATCATTTCAACATCCCTGTATTTCAAGAACTTTTTACCTGTACAAAACATAGCTCTCACCTCAAGGGAAGTGAAAGATCACTTACTCTGAGCCAAATATGAGTGATGATGGTCTGGGAACACAGAATCAGGTTTCCCAGAGTGACACAGAATTCTTATCTATCTATCTATCTATCTATCTATCTATCTATCTATCTATCTATCTATGTATCTATCTATCTATAAGTATGTATGTATGTATGAATGTATGTATGTATGTATCTATGTATCTATCTATGGTGGAACCATGGATTGCATCTAGGGTCTTGGATATGCTAGGCAAGTGTCTTATCACTAGCATACATCTATCCCCCTTTTACCTTTTATTTGAGACAGGGTCCCAGTTACTTGGGCTAGACTTGAGCTCCCTCTGTAGCTCAGACTGGTCCTTCCTTCCTTCCTTCTTTTAAAATTTCAAAAATAATTATTTTTTCTTTCATTATTACATCCTGACTGCTGTTTCTCCTTCTTTCTCTCCTCCCAGTCCCTTCCCCATTTCCCTTCCCCCTTCTTATTCACTCCTTCTCCAGTTCCCTTCAGAAAAAAACCAGGCTTCCTAGGGACATCAACCAAACATGGCACATCAAGTTGCAATAAGACTAGGCACCTCCCTCATATTAAGGCTGGATGAGGGAACCCAGTAGGAGGAAAAGGGTCCTAAAAATGGACAGAAGAGTCAGAGATAGCCCCCAATCCTACTGTTAGGAGTCCCACAAGAAGACCAAGCTATACAACCATAACATGTATGCAGAGGGTGTAGGTCAGACCCGTGCAGACTTCCTGATTGTTGGTTCAGACTCCGTGAGCCCCTATGAGCTTAGGTTAGTTGATTATAGACATAGGAAAAAACCCTTAAATAAATATAGTTACTAAATACATTCATGGGGACAAGATGTAGCAGGTCACAGCAAAGCAGAGAAATCCTCTCCTTGGGGGTTCAGATGATATCTGATGATATCAGCCTTTAGAACAGTGGATCTAGTGGTCTCCTAAGCTAATTCACCCCAAAGATTCAACCTTACAGTCAAAAGGATGTACGGTCAGGTACAAAAGGTGGTGATAAATGGCTATTAATGGATAAAAGATAGCCCAAGGTAGCTTAGGAAGTGGATCTACAACACTCCAATTCTCCACAATCAAGATGCTTGGATCACTCAGTCAGCCATGTAGAGACTTTAGCTAAAGTCTGGCTTTTCGGTCTGGAAGCTTCAGACACACTACCTGCTCTTGAACAAGCACTACATTTGGAGCATGTGGAAGCCAAGTCATTATATCCATATTAGGCTCCTTCCTGGGATCTGATGAAGATGATGGTCGAGGTGGCAGAAAAGCAGTGTGGAGGGGAGGGAAATACTTGCCAAAGTTATTAAGGAAGAGGGATTTGTATCATGTTCGTGACTAGCCTTTGTGACCCAGGTCTGAGTTTTTTTCCTTGGTTGCCATCTGGATCTGACATATCATTAAGATGTGACATGCAATAAACTTTTTACACCCAAAGTTAAAATAATCAATATTATAGTAGCTCCAAGGGAGTAAAAGTATCAGATAATGGTAAATAGGCAAATAGTTTGTATGTACTATATTTTGTAACCAGACTAAATATAAATATATACATATGTATGTATATATAAAAATGAATACGGATGTTTTGTCTGCATGCATGTCTGTGCACCACTTGCATGCCTGGTATTTGAGGAGGTCAGGAGAGGGCATCATAGTCTCTTGAAAGTAATACAGGGAAACACTCACTGATTTAGAAAATGTGGTCTTGGGTGTAGCTCAATCAACGAAGTGCTTTCTGTGGAAGCACAAAGTCCTGCAAGTGAAGTCTAGCACCCACGTGAAAAGCCTGGGATGGTGGTGTGTGACCTTGTAATCCCAGTATTGTGGAGGCAGAGGCAGGGTGAGTGCTGGGCCTCACTGGCTTGGTTGGCATACTCAGCTGAGGGGTTTTGCCAGTGAGCCCTGGGCATTTCAGTACTTGATCTCCAGTTGGTGGCTGTTTGGGGAAGCTTAGGAGTGTGTCCTGGCTAGGGGCAAGCCTTGGGTTTTTCAAAAGACTCTTGCCCTTCCAAAGCAACTCTTTCTGCTCCCTATCTGTGTGTGGTTCAAGATGTGAGCTTTCAGCTGCTGACCTAGGGGCCTGCTGCTTCCACTTGCTGTCAGGGACTCTGACCCCCTGGAACTGCAAGCCCCAAATAACCTTTCTTTTATAAGTTTCTTTGGTTATGGTGTTTGATCAGAGCAATGGAAAGAGCAACTGAGATATGAGCCTTGTCAGTCAGCAACAGGCTCCAGTGGGAGATCTTGTTTCAAAAAAGGGATGACATCTGAGGTTGACTTCTGCCTTCCACATGGCTACACAAACATGAAGCACCTCCCATATACAGAGGTGCATTGAATCTAATTTTATAAAAGAATGTAATAAATTAAAGTCACCTATTTATTTGGTCAAACAATAAGACCCTTTGGTCTTGTCTTATGTAAACCTCACAGCAGCTTGGATTTTAAAATCTCTTTCAAACATTTTTCCTTAGTTCTAAGCAGTTTAAGGATTAACTTTGTATGTCTAGACTTTAGGTAGGAAGCATTTGAAGTAGAAAGCTTACCATTTGTCTTAAAGGAAGCAGTAAGAAAAAAAAAATACAGACATGCTGAGAGACAAAAAAATTCTCTGTGTTGTAGTCTCTCACACATATATTTACATAAAACTATGGCATCTTAAAGCACTGCAAAGATGAGACCAGCAGACAAAATGACAAATAAACAAAGATCTGAGACCAGTTGCCACCAGCACACACTGAAGGAACGCACAATACGACTGCACTAAGTTAGAGTGCACACGTAAAAACAAGGCAAGTTACGCCTCTCCATCTGTGCCGTCTAAGAGGAGTTCCGACCCCCCCGACCCCAGTTCTGTTTTGCAAAGGAAAATACAGAAGAATTTGATGCCAAAGAGGTCCTACTAAATAAGAGTAGCATACAAAGCTATAATTATGATGAAGGGAAATGAGAACATTAATATCATAAAGCTTGCTAGCTGCTTGCATGAACCAGGTCTATATCGAGTTAGGTAATATGTACAATTATTTTCAGGTCGATTACTTACATTGCTGTAACAGCGTTTGTGTCAGTGTGTTGTTAGACACAGGTATGTTCCTTTCCGACTGCAGCACACAACACGGCCACACACGAAGCTGTCAGTACCAAATGGCCAGTGAGTGAAAGGAAATCAAGAGTGGGAAAGCCTCCTTGTGAGGAGATGTCACAGGTATTAGAAAGCACGCAATCAGATCTTTTCATCAGCCAGCGAGTTTGCCCGCACCCAGCCTGGTTTCCGCCGAGGAAGGCTTGGGGGGGGCGGAGCAGGATGTGGCACTAGCGGCCTCTGTCTTCTTCGAGGCTGCTGGAGGAAGCTGCTTTCACCTCATCTTTGCTTTTGCCATTCTGCCATCACTGGAATGTGAAAACGCTTTCCCGTTTCTGCAGTCATTCACTTGGAGTCTGAACCGCCAGGCTTTTGTCCCAGGCAGGGATCCCTTGCTTGTATTTTTGTTTCTTCAGCTTTCTCTGGACAGTTACTTTGTGTTCCATCCATTTCCTCCTCTCCCAACTCCGCCCAGGGGACGTCCTGACTCTCCCTCTGTCTCTGCACTGTGCTTCTGGAGTCTAGGAGCTAGTTAGTTATAAATGAGGCAGCTAGGGAAGGAGGCCTCGGGACCAAAGTCAGATGAACTCTTGCTACTTCCGCTTTCTTCCAAGATGTCTGACTTCCAGGCTCATTTTTTTTTTTTTGATGGCTTCGAAAACACTTATTAATTTCTTATAAAGTAACAATTTCTCACTTGTTCTCTTAAATGCTTTAAAATTCTAGAGCAGGCTGCATATTTATCATCATTTTTTCTATTGCCTGGAACGTTTAGTATAATGTACAAACACTAATTTAGGGCTATCAACTGTTCCCATTTCTGAGAATCATTTCAAGCTGAATTACCACTGTTACCATGCACTGGCGTACAGAGTGGAAGTTGTTTTCTCAAAACACTTCCTCCTTCCGTGGACTTGTTTCTTGCTTTAGTGTCATTTAAAAAGCATTTTATGAAAATTGCAACTCTCTGTGCCAGGTGATGGGGGTCTGTGCTTTGAGTCAGAGTTCTGTGTTGCTCGAGGGAGTAGCGTGGATTTCCCACCCACATTGTCCCATATGGTCTAGGGCTAGTCTCAAGTGTTTAAGAGAATATGACAGAGCTCAATAAACTGGGCGATCATTTCCCTGGCTTAGCCAGTGAGGTAGAAATGCTGTCTTGGGCTTTCCAGTGAGGCCATTGCATGTCCTAGGGAGTCCCCACTACCCTGTTGAACTGGGGGAAAGAAGCACCATTTATTTATTTATTTATTTATTTTTGGTTTTTCGAGACAGGGTTTCTCTGTGTCGCCTTGACTATCCTGGACTCACTTTGTAGACCAGGCTGGCCTCAAACTCACAGCGATCCGCCTGCCTCTGCCTCCCGAGTGCTGGGATTAAAGGCGTGCACCACCACGCCCGGCACTTCCTCTGGTTTCTCTTCAGATCGTATAAATCTTTCGCCTTTTACTAAAGAAGCACCCTTTAAATGTGGTATTTTTATGATGAGGCCCTCACAAACCTTCTAAACCAAAAGAGGCAAGATTACAATAAGTAGAGGTGGCAGCAAGCATGTATAGGCTGAGTGTCAGCAGACAAAGGCTTCCATACGATTACTCCCTGGCGAATGCTCTGAGACAAATAGAGGAACATCCACGCTATCAGTTCAGAAGGGAGGAATGGACCATCAACCAAACAGAAGGGAAGGGCTGGGCCTTTGAATGTGCTTCCCAACACCTCCCTTAGGAGGCAGCATGGACAGCTGGCAGAAGGGATCCAAGATCATCTTGGCTTTTAATCTGCACCTTTCCAACGCTCTACAACCAGGAAGTCCTCAGCAGCCAGGCCACCTGGTGGATTGTGAGCAGAGATCCTCAGTAGCCAGGCCACCTGGTGGATCGTGAGCAGAGGTCCTCAGCAGCCAGGCCACTTGGTGGATTGTGAGCAGAGGACCTCAGCAGCCAGGCCACTTGGTGGATTGTGAGCAGAGGTCCTCAGCAGCCAGGCCACCTGGTGGA
>OU015747.1:45760755-45777102 GCA_907169655.1 Acomys percivali | reverse complement strand
TATATATATATATATATATATATATATATATATATATATATATATAGTTTTATGAGACAGGATTTCTCTGTGTAGTCCTGAATGTTCTGGACTCACTCTGTAGACCAGGTATGCCTCCAACGCACAGCGATTCACCTGCCTCTGCCTCCCAAGTGCTTAGATTAAAGGCATGTGCCACCACCACCCGGCAATATTTTTATTTTTTACATATACATTTATATTATTACACGTATATAAAATAAACTACATACAGCAAGAAGAACCATGAAACAATTAGGAATTATATAAATGTTACATTTTCTTAGTGCTTTGGCTATTTGTATTTGACAGCCTTGAAGAAAACATCGTTCCTATCTTGGTGCGTCTAAAATTCTGAATGTAAATCAATATCTATCATATCTCATCATTATCAACTTAAAACATCTATCTAGACCTATAAACATCTTTACCCCTAAACAGCTAAGCTTAATTATGAAATTAAACCACTTGGTCTTCAACCCCATCAGGGACTTGGGAAGGAGTAAAATGAATTACCCGAGTAAACAGGAAGGGCAGGTTAGCAGCTCCCAAAGTGGAAAAAAAAAATGACAGAGACAGTTTGCTGCCTGAATAGTCACCTAAAACTCTTTATAATGTTGGAGCATCATCTTCAGCCTTCTGGCCCAGTATATCTGACAATATATTCGTGTGGCAGGAACTATTGAAGACTTGCTTACTCTGTCTTGGCAGAGTCTGCCTGCATCCAAACTTGCCTATTTGAGTATTTTTGTTCTGGGCTTCTTCCCTCTTTTTGTTGAAGGGCTTTCTCACAGTGTATTGGTGGATGTCATCTTCTTCTCTAGAGGGACTGGAAATCTTTGGAAGTCGGCTAGCTCTTTTAGACCCCAACTGGCAGGGCACAACATGATCTGTTAGCCCAGGAATGTCTTTCTCGCCTTTACATATATATAAAGGATAACCAAGTTGAGAACACTCAGATTGGCATCCGCAGTGCATTGGCCAACAGACTCACGCTTGCGCTCTCTAGTTCTCCTTGGTCTATAATAAGAATGCTCCTCACTCAACAGCAGGGGCACACTGCCAAGGGTCATGGTACCTTGCTTCATGGGAAAAAGGTTCCCACCGCCGGTTGGGACCACTTAACCCTTTCACCTTTCACCCAGAGCATCAGCAGCTGCTCCTGTGGCTGTGGCTATTCATAGACAAGTGTGAAGTGTGTGTCTATCGTCCACTTCAATGCATTTCTGACAGCTGGTATCTGGGAGGGAGATCTTCATCTTGACCAGCCAAAAGCCATAAAAAAAAGAACCACAATCTATTTTTGAGAAGAGTCAGGCAGGACCTCAAGGCAAGAGTATGGAGGAGAACCTGAAGCAGCAGCCATGGAGAACTCTGCTCCCCAAGCTTGCTTCCAGACTAACACGCAGTGAGCAGCTCCTCACTGAGCTTGCAGAAGAGCAGGGAAGTGTGCATGGTACTGGTAATCCAAGAATGGACCATCTGAATTGGGGGTTGGGAGTGGATCCTGAAATGGACCATCAGAGATTGTGTGTGTGTGTGTGTAGATCCTGGAGTTTTGCATCCTGATTCCTGAGAGCATCTGAGGCCAAGCAATTTGTGAGAGGTTGAGGAGGCTCTGAGGGTGCCACGAAGCTGTGATGGTGAAGCCTAAACTGAACAGAGAAGCACGTGACCATCTTACTAAGGAATTCCTTGCTTACTCAGAGCTTTTGGATCACTCTGCCTTATCAGCATTGCTTTGGACAGGATGTATAATTGGAACACTTTATTCTAATGACTAGGGGAAAGACCAGCAGGGATTGAGAGAATCTCTTTCTAGTTTGATAGCTATATTATTTCTGTATTTTCTGGTACTTCATTTTCGACTTTGCAGTGCAGTTACAAATGATAACATGGGAACCCTACAATAGGAATATCGAGATGGTTGATGTCACAACTGAAAGCTGAATCCCTGTGAGGGGCCTAGAACCATCATCTGTTATGATGAGACACTGTTTTTTACATATATTGGTTGGTAAGGATTAAAAGATGGATGGATCCTCCTGATGAGAACTCCCAGGCACTCTTCTAGACTAGTGGGAACTGACTGTTTATGGGGGCAAGCTGGCGGTGCCTTGACCACTGTTCTACTGGTGAGGAGAGACACTATGACCAAGGCAACTCATAAGCAAAAGTATTTAGTTGTGGGCTCGCTTACAGTTTCAGAGGCTTAGCCCATTATCGTCATGGTAGAGAGCATGGTGGTGGCAGACATAGTGCTGGAGAAAGAACTGAGAATTCTACATCCAGCTCCACAGGGAGAGATACTGGGTTTGACAACTTACAGCTCACCCTCAGTGACACACCTACTCCAACAAAGACACACCACTCAATCCTTCTCAAATAGTTCCAAACTCTGATGACTAACCATTCAAATGTATGAGCCCATGGGTGCCACTCTTATTCAACCCCCCCCACAGGTAGTGACATTGTGTCAAATACATATCAGTAGCCTGGGATTGCTACCTGCCTCTCCAGATATTGCATTTCCGGGAGTGTTTCCCTCCCAGCACAACGGTGGAATTGATTCAAAGTATATGCATGGGGATTTTTAATCATGGGGCTAGCTACAAGAATGGAATATTCCAAGTTATGAATTGTCTCTGATTCTGACAAGTCATATGGTACAGATTAAGTCAATTGTGTGGTTGTTCTTTCATTCAATGAGATAGCCATTCATGGGATGAAGATAAGGAGACACTATGATGAGCTGGGAAGAGGTTCATATTCTTGTGTCCAGTTATACAGAGAACATGAAAGTTGTATAGTTGGGGATGGAGTCTCTTTTCTTCTTGGCTACCAGGAACCTGAGGGTCAGCTTCAGTCGTGTGTCTCCTGGGCACTCATCTTTGCCACTGGTATATATATATATATTTTGGCTTCTGCTTTTTCTGTCTGATTTTGCATAGACCTGATGGTTTTATAATGATCTCATCTACACCCTCATTGGTCTAGAACAAATTTGGGTTTAAAGTTGCTGATAAAAGGCCAATATTTAATGGGCATTCAGAGTTGTATGAAGAAGCTAACTTAGATAGATTCTCTTCGTCCCCAAGAAGCACTGTTTTTAAAGACAAGGTCTTGCTATGCAGCCTGGGCCGGCCTGGCAGTCACTGTGTAGACTAGACTAGCCACAAACTCAAAGAGATCCACCTGCCCTTGCTTCCTGAGTGTTGGGATTAAAAGTGTGAGCCATCATGCCTGCTCTTTCCCCGGATGATTTGATGAGTCCCTTCACTGGGCCTTCATGTCCTTGCCTGCTGAAGAGACAGGCAAGCAAGGGGTACTTGATGAGTCGCTGCTCCCTTCTGAGGAGGTGGCCTGGATGGTTGTCAGTGAGGGATACTAGCCTTTCTTACAGAGGAGGACTGTGATGCCGCTTGTCAGCTGTCTGGCCTTGAAGAAGCAGCTCATAGATTCCTGTAGTGACTACTGGCAGCTGCTGAAGTCTGGCTGGTCCACACTGCTGGTCCACAGTGCCCAGGAGACAGGGATGCTCCATTTGGGGCTGTCAGTGATCCCTGCAGAAACCAGAACCGCTCTGGCACTGTCACTATGACCTCTTTTCATGGCCTTTCCTGTGCCTCCTAGGACCTGAGGTCAGAGAGGGGTTAGCAATACTTCACCCAGAGTGTGTCACTCCTGGGAGGCTACAGAGCCTCCCCAGAGGCTTTCTTTGATGCCTGGGGACTTCTTAGCAAATTGAGCATACAGGATGGGTGCCTGACTGTCTGCCTATGGCTTCTGAAAGAAGGCATTTCCATGAACTGGAGAAGTGCCTGCTTATTGCATAAAAACTGGGCTGGGAAAGATTCGTAGTTGTGTGGACGATCCTGAGCTATCCTGAGCGTAGGGACAAGCATCAAACGGATCTCCAAAACTGTAGCATCCAGGCTGCAGACTGAAATGAAATGGCTTTCTAGACAAAACAGAAGCCCACTGTGTTTTCTCCCAGGTCCTGCAGCAAAGAAGAGCCAGGGAGACCCCTCTCTTTCAACTGTCTTTGTCTCAGGGGTGGTGAGACTGAGTAATCTGGATGAGGAGCAGCTGTACCAAGGGCGACTGGAGGATTCCATGAAGTCCTTCCTGGGAAAAATCCACGTGTTCTCAAACGCCTGGTTGGAGGGGCTTTTAATAAGTCCGAGAAAACAAATAATAGTTCTTTGGCCAGAAGGCAGTTTTGAGTGGCAGCTGGTTATCAACATTATGGTCCTAAACACTGTGTCCTGCCAATAACCCTGCTGAGCACCTCCCGGGCCACCTGTCCCTCACTCTGCACCTGCTGTCTCTGACCTGCTTTTGTTTACAGGTGTACTCTTGTGTCTGCACTAGCCTGGTCTATTTAAATCCTATTCTTTCCTAAAAGGCAGTGCCCTCCTAGTGTCAACACAGCCGGGCCGAGATGTCCAGTTGTTGGGTCACACAGCAGTGTAGGCGTTGCTTTGAAGATGTTATTTGATGAAGTTAACCTTCATTTTTCCAAGACAAGGTTTCCCTGTGTAGCCCTGGCTGGCCTGGCACTCACTCTGTAGACCAGGCTAGCCTCGAATTTACAGAGATCCGCCTGCCTCTGACTCCCAAGTGCTGGGATTAAAGGAGTGCGCCACCACGCCTGGCTGAAGTTAACATTTACTCACTGAATAAAACAGGTTGCTCTCTATAGCGCAGTGGGTGTCACCCAGTCAGTTGAATACCTCCTCGCCCTTATTTCTGTCACTTCAAAGAATGAGGAGCTGGTTCCACCATCTCCCATGCATTTAGTAAGCTGCTTATTTTGGCGAGCACGCGTTGTGATTCAGATCTGTTAGGCTGCACTCTTGACCATGGTCTTAGCCAGGACATGGTGCTGACGCACAGGCCCCATTGCATTGTAGTGTGAAAAACATGTCACACTGCTTTCCATAGGGACTTGGGCAGGGTTCTTACCAGCCCTTTTGTGCTGATCCTTCTGTTACCATTAATGTCCCCTTTGGCCCACCCACAGCAAGGCTCACATCTCCACCAAAATGAAACTCACAGCTCAACCCACATTGAGGCCTACCTATAACCTGCAGAGAGGCCCTCAGCTTGCCACAGGGCAGCCCACACAGTTGGATGACTGGGAGCTTCATAGCTCACCCATAGCTAGGTCTGCAGTTCTTTCACAGTGAGGCTGGCAAGTCACCATGGTGAAGCCTGTAGCTCACCCACTGTGCGGGCCACAGTTCTCTTATAAGAGGCCCAGAGCTCAGCACTCTCACCTACACAACCTACTGACAGTGAGGCCCACAGTTCACTCAGTGTGAGGTGATGCACAGCTTACCCACTATGAGGCCTACAGCTCACTCACCATGAGGTCCAGAGTTCACCCACAGTGAGGTTCACAGCTCATCAGTTTTAGGCCTACTATAGCTCACCACTTGTGAGGTACTAGGTTTCCTACTCTGAGGACCATAGCTCACCAACTATAAGGACCACAGCCTACCCACGATGAGGCCCGTAGGTCACCCACTGTAAAGTTCATAGGCCATCCATTGTGCATTTCACAGATCACCAAATGAGGTTCATAAAATAAAATTCTGTGTTCTACCATTTACCACTATGAGACCTGAGCTCACCACTATGAGATACATAATTCATCCATTGTGAGGTCACGACTCACCACTATGAGGCCCACAGTTCACTCAATAAAAGGTTCACAGGCCACTCCCCATAAAGCTCATAGTTCTAAGCTCACCACTGTGAGATCCACACATCACCCTTGTGCTGCTCACAGCTCACATTGCGTGGTCCACTGTGAAGTCCTCAGTTTACCTCTCTGAGGTCCATAGCTCACCCACAGTGAGATGCAGAGCTCACATTCTGTAAGACCTGCAGTTTGTACTGTAGGGTCCACAGATCACTCTCTGTAAAGTCCCCAGTTCATCATTGGCTGTGAGTTCTACAACTAACCAACTGAGGCACACAGAACACTGCAGTTCGGTCCACAGTGCATCACCATGATATGCACAGCTCACTTGCCGTGAGGTGCTGACATCACCGTGAGGCCCATAGCTCACTCACTGTGTGGTCCACAGTTATCCACTGTGAGGGCCACAGGACGCATACCGTGAAGCTTACAGGTCACCCATACCAAATGAGGCCCATAGTTTACCGTGACGGGGTCCAGGGTTCATCCATTCTTAGGACCTTACTTTACCACTATGAATCCCATAAGCTCACCAATAAGGTCCATACTTCATTCCATGTGAGGTCCATGGTTTATCACTAGGAAGTCCCTAGTTCACTGAGGTGAAACTCACATGTCACCACAGTGAGGACCACAGCTCACCTCTGTCCAGTCCTGAGAACAACTGTGGGGCCTTATAGCTTACCCCAACTGGGGGTGGTCTAAAGTTTGTCACTGAAGTTCACAGATCACCTACTGGGAGATCCACAGTTCACACACTGAGGGGTCTATAGCTCGCTATCGTGAGGCCCACAGCTTACTGAGAATCCAATAGACCAGCTCTGTGAATCAGGTAGCTTGCCCAGTGTGAGGCTCTGTAATCACCCACTGTGAGGCACGTAGCTCATGATTGGGGGCCAACAGCTCGCCACTACGGGGCCCTTAGCTCCTCCACTGTCAATCTGATAGCACACCACCATGAGGCCCAAACTCACCCATTCTGAGGTCCACAGTTCACCCAGAGTGAGATGTCATAGCTCACTGCTGTCAGGCCCTTGTGAAGCTCTGAGTTGATCAATGTGAGACCCACAGCTCATTCATTCACCTGAGGTGCACAGACTTACCTGCTGTGACGTTCACAGTTGACCCACAGTGAATCTCATTGCTCATCCACTTTGGAGCCCACAGCTCACTCTCTGTGATGCCCAGCTCACTGCTGTGAGGATCACATGAGGCCAGTAGCTGAGGAAACAAGTGTTCCACCGCCTACCCAATGTGACCAATCAGAACGGTAAAGATCAACAAAGCAGTCGACAACAAATACTGGAAGGGATGTGGGGAAGAAGGGAACACTCATTCACTGTTGGTGGAATTGCAAACTGGTGCAACCACCGTGGAAATCACTGTAGAGATGTCTTAAAAAGCTAACTCTTCTCTATGACCCAGTTACACAACTCCTTGGCCTATGTCCAAAGGACTTGACATCCTACTCAACAGACACTTGCTCAGCTGTGTTCATTGCTGCTCTGTTCACAATAGCTAATAAATGGAAGCAACGTGAATGTTCTTCAGTCAGTGGAAGCATAATGAAAGTGTGGCACATTTACACTAGGTAGTACTATTCAGCTACAAAGAAAAATGGAATCACCAACTTTGCAGGCGAATAAATGGGTAGAACTAGAAAATATCATATTGAGTGATGCAACCTAGACCCAGAAGGACAAATGTCTCATGTTCTGTGTCTTTGGAGGCTCCTAGCTCCAAATCTTTAGATATGAGTATATGTCCTAAAGTAACTACAGAAACCAGGAAAGTAAAATTGGACTGTTGCTGGGGTGAGGGAGTGGGGGAGCAATATAGAAGGGGATAGCAGGGTACCAGTGATCTGGGAAATCTGGGAACAGAAGAAGGAATAAGTAAGTAAAAACAATAAGGATGTCTGAAAAAAGCCATAAAGAATCATATTATTAATTATTTACCTAAACCCTCTATAATTCCATGTACAAATATACATATATAGTTTTAATACACTTTTCTCATTTGGGTTGAGGCACTCCCTTCAAGAGCCAAAGTCCACCTAACAGAAACTTGAACACCAGACACGAGGTGTTCTCTTTTGAGTTGTTGGCCAGGGCTGTACAAGAGACTCCCCAAATATACAGCGTGTTGCTCTTAGTTACTCCCAGAGGTGTAAGGTTAGTTTCTATTGCCAAAGACACCATGCACCTCAGACACAGGGCCTATAGGCCTCTAAGCTGGAATTGACCTGAATATGACCCCTCCTTGAGGACCAGTTTTCATGGTACCAGAAGTCCCAATGCAAGATTCAAAAAGAAGGAAGCAACCAATAGTCTTACCCAGCTATGATGCTTATAAACCACGTCAATGACCAGCATAGCACAATAATCTTGAGGGTGTGGCAGTGGCACACATATCTTGTGGCAACCAACAGCTCTGCAGTGGCACACATATCTTGTGGCAACCAACAGCTCTCTAATTGGACTTAAGTGCTAGTGAAGTAATGGTCATTGGAGGAAAGCAGCACAATCCCCAACAACAGCCTATAAACATTTGTCCTTATACTCTTGTATGGGTGGTAAGTTAGTCTTCACCCCTCACCAAGGAAATGTCTTTTTGCAACAGACAGAGATTCCCTATAGAAAATCCAATTAAAATGCAGTGTTGTGGACCCAGTCTCAAATATCTACAAAATACTCCTACACCTAAGGCTCATGGAACATTACGGAAAAGGGATCAGGAAGACTTTAAGAGCCAGAGGATTAAGGAGTTTGCTATGAGACTCTCTCTTCTAGTAATCAAAAGCTGCGCCTATAATGACTTACCAATATGGCTGTCTAAACAGGAACTGAACAAGGAAGATAACCAGTGGATGTGCCAAAACGGATAGGGCAAAGTCCGCGAGGCCTCCACTGTATACAAGGAGTAGGGAGGTGATTTTCCCACGGAAAAGCACATGAAGCCTCAACTTTATACAGAACTGTAAGTAACTGAGAAAAGCTGGGAGTGGGAGAAATGGTCTTCCCCAGGGAAGAGCACACCGATTGGCTGTCCAGTGCTGAATGGTCAGCCCTGGAAATATACATACAAGTAACATTATATGAATCAAGTAGGTTATACTTAGGAATATATGTGTATATATATGTATTTATATGCCTGCAATAACAATTAGTAGAAAATATGGCATAACTTTTTACATTTTTATTAAAAATACATATTTTTCTACAATATATTCTGATTAAGGTTTCCCTCCCCGACTCCTCCAAGATCCTCTCTAAGTCCGCACCCACCCAAATCCACAGCCTTTCTTTCTTACTCTCACTAGAATACAAACAGGCATATAAAAAACAATAAGATAAGATAAATAAACAAACCAGAATAGGATAAAGCAAGTAAGCTACCAGGGGAAAAAGAGCCAAAGCAAAAGCCTAAGAAATATGTGTCAGCACAGAGACAGACACATTTGCACATGCACAAATCCCATTAAAAAATACAGCAGCAGAAAACATAATATATGCACAAAAGACCTGTAAGAGGAGAGGGGAAAAAGGGAAGAAAGAAAGAAAAATAAAAATAATGTCCAGACAAAGTATTGTGAGACAAGCAACTTTAAAAAATGGCATTGAGTTTGTTTTGTGTTGGCTATCAACTGCTGGGTCATTGGTACCTCTAGTGAGACTCTGCGGAACTGCTTTTTTCTTTGTCAGTAGTCATCAATTGGAGATAGCTTCTGGGTTAGGGATGGGAGCTTGTGTTTACTTCTCCTCTCAGTGCTGGGACCTCATCTGCCTTAGAAAAGGGAATGTGCATGCTGCCACAGTCTCTGAGAGTTTATATGAGTGGCAGTCCTTTGGCTGTCCTTCTGTGCTTAGAAGGCCTTGTTTCCTTGGTGTCTTCCATGCCCTCCGGCTCTTATAATCTTTTCATCTCCCATTCCACAAGGTCTCTGGACCTCTGAGGGGGTTTGATGGAGCCTGAGTGTTCCAAAGCCTCTTACTCTTTGTGCTTTGTTGCATTGTTGGTCTCTGTTTTTTGTTTCCATCTGCTGCAGAAGGAAGCTTCTTTGATGATGGCTGAACCAGGCACAATCTCAGCATAACAGAATGCTCTAGGAGTCATTTTACTGCTACATTCCTTTAACAGCAGTATTTGGTTTTCCTCTAGCTCCATGGATCATCTAGTCTCAACTTGTATGGGTTCCATCTCCTGGAACTAACCATAAATCCAATCAGATATTGGTTCATTACTACTCCAATAACATTTGTACTACTTACTCCATCGGTATGTCTTTCAGGAAGATCATGGCTGTAGATCAAGTTTGCAACTCAGTTGGTATTTACCTTTCTCTGTGTGCAGAAGCCTGGGTTGTTTGGGGGTGTCCATGGGTCCCTTTGGTCAACAGCTTGATTAGATGTAACCCATTCCCAGAACTTGAAGTTCTATTTGGTGGCGAGAGATGTCTAGTTGGGGCTATCTCTCCTCATTATTTGGCCATTCCATGTAGATTTCTTTCATGTATGTATGCATTTTAAGAAGCTTATACTGTAGTAGGTTTCCATAGAACACTCAAATGGTCTTTAGTTTTAGCTGTACCTCCATCTCTCTCCTCCTTTCCCCCACTCCATGTTCAATCCTTTTGTTCTATCCTCTCCATCCATCCACCCATAACTATCTATTCTATTTCCCCTTCCTAGAGATCCATCTGTGCCCCCAAGTCCCTTACTCTACACCTAACCTCTGTGGTTATATAGATTGTAGCCTGGTTATTAAAGCCTTAACAGCTAACTTTCACATATAAGGGAACACGTACCATATTTGTCTTTTTGGGTCTGGGCCACCTCACTCAGAACTATTGATGCTAGATCCATCTATTTGCCTGAACATTTCATGATTTCATTTTTTATCAGTTGAGTAAATGTGTAAAGGTACCACATTTTCTTTGTTCATTCTTCATTGACAGACTTCTGGGCTGTTTCCAGTTCTGGCTTTTATGACTATAGAGCTGCAATGACCATAGTTGAGCAAGTGGCCTTGTGGTAAGATGTAGAGTCCTCTGCATATATGCCCAAGAGTGGTATAACTGCATCTTGAGGTAGATCTATTACCAGGCACACTGATTTCTATAATAGCTTATATAAGTTTGCCCTCTCACCAGCAATGGCTGAGTGTTTCCTTGACTCCTCATCCTTGCCAGCATGAGCTGTCATTTGTTTTATTGATCTTGAAGGCCATGAATGTGAAGGAGAGTTGGGGGGGGGGGAGAGGGAGAGATATATGAGAGGGTTTAGAGGGAAAAAGGGGAAGGGAGAAATGTTATAATTATATTATAAGCTCAAAACAAACAAGCGAACAAACAACCCTGCAAAACAAAACTGAACGGGACTGTGAGAATGCCGGAATTAGGAAGGAGACCCCCAGCCTATGAAGGAGAGAAATGAACTGAATGGAGGGAGGAATAAAGAGTGAGGACAGTGCATGATAAGTAGACTACAAGAAATAGGCAAGGCGGTAAACGAAGTTCATGGATATAAGTAACTATAAGTGTATTAAATTCTTTTATTTTAAATTAAACAAATAAAATTTAGTACTTTGCAAATTAAAAAAGACACACATAAAGAAAAGTAGCACTGAATAAGTGTAATGAACAGAAGGGAAAAAGACCCCAAAAACTCATAAGAAGAAAGCTATTGTAAGAAGAAGGACGGGGGGGGGGGGAATGGGGAAGGTGGGTGTGAGTGTGAGTGTAGGCCTGGGAGGAGAGGTGGGAGGAGGCTGGGATCAGGCTGTAAAGTATTTAAATAAATAAAATTAACAAAGAACAAAGCCATTGTAATATATTGTCAAATGTAGCAATGCACAGAGCACATCACTAGCACTTGGACTAAAGTTCCCATTATAAAGATGCAGGGGAACAATGGACCAACTAGCGTGGTGTGAATTACAATCGTCTACATAAGGGATTTGTGGTACCATAGACTCACGTGTGTGAGTGTTGGCGCTATTAGGAGGTGTAGCCTTGTTGGCGCAGGTGTAGCCTTGTTGAAGGAAGTGTGTCGCTGTGGAGGTGGGCTTTGAGGTCTCCTATGCTCACGCTAGGTGTAGTGACACAGTCTCCTTCTGCTGCCTTCAGACCAAGGTGTGGAACTCTTGACCCCTCCTGTGCCATGTCTGCCTGCACGTGCCATGCTTCCTGCCATGATGATGGTGGTCTAAGGCTCTGAAACGGTAAGCCAGCCCCAAGGAAATGTTTTTCCTTTTAAGAGTTGTCGTGGTCATGGTGTCTCTTTGCAGCAATAGAAACCCTAACTAAGACAGGATTCAAAAGGTCATGCTGAAATTCTATAGTGTCCTGATGATGGACCAAAACACTGGGGAAGGGAACTAAAGGAGTTTGGCAGCCTTGCTGCGGTGAGGGAGCGAGAGAGAGAGAGAGAGAGAGAGAGAGAGAGAGAGAGAGAGAGAGAGGCTGGAGCAGACAGAGACTAAGGGACAGAGTCTCAGAAGGAAAGGAAGCCTAAAGATCCTCTTGTCTTTTGCTGGGTAGTAGGCTGCAGCTTTGCAGGGCACGGTGGCGATGCCAACAGTGACCAGGTAGCACTTAACAGAACAAGACCTCTACCTCACACGGCCACAACTATCAGATCATCCAATCCTAGCTATCATACTGGGCATCAGATCCTCTCAGAGGGGCCTTGACATAGATTCAAGCTCAGCCATGGCTGACATAAAGATACCCAGCTCAGATATGAACTGTGACCTCTGCCCCAATGTAGTTCTTCATCAATTTGTGTTCATCCATGATGTATAAATGGGTTTATGTTTTCAAATACTCGAAGAGGTTTGAAGTATAATGACTTTCATGACAGATGACAACTATATTAAGTTTATGTTCCCGTGTTCGTGAAGTTGTGTTGGATTGTGGCAATTCTCAGTGATTTACATACTGCCAGCGGCTGCTTCTGTGTTCCAAAGATCGAGCTGAATTACTGTAAAAGAGAATATGGCTGCACCATCTGCCGGGATGAGTCGTAGACTTGTTGCCCATGCGGCTTCCATTGGAAACGCTGAGGGTATTTCCAGCTCTGTGCCTGTCCTCCTCCTCGATGAATGTTGGTTGGCTGAGTCCTACCTCTGTGTCTCTGGTTAATAGCAGGCTACCAAGAAGAAACTTGATACCCTATGAGCATATACAGGGGGAGGTAATCCCCCTCAGTCACAGACATAGGGGAGGGGAGTAAGGGGAAAGCGGGAGGGAGGGAGGAATGGGAGGATACAAGGGATGGGCTAACAATTGAGATGTAACATGAATAAATTAATAAAATATTAAAAAAAAGAGAGAGAACAGATGAATCATCAGGGCAGCAAGACCCTTTGAGAGACGTCTCACAGTTCCCTGGGACAGATTTGGAGGGCAAATACTGTCCTTTCATTGGCTCGACTAGCACTCATTTTATCCCTCTGTCCATATTACCAAAGGTCTTGGGGGTTGTGCACCCAGACAGGAAAGTTGGATTTGTCTTGTAGTTTTAACTTTTGGGTAACATTTAGATAAAGCTCAGACAGAAAACTAAACAGTTTAAATAAATTTTGATTAGACACAGATTCTTTGGTATATAAAAATCAGTTTTAGTAAATGCTACCAAGAGCAGATCAATAACCCAAGAGGGCTCTATTGATTTAAACAGATGTTTGGTATCAATGTACTTAATTAACTTGGACTTTAGAAAATTTACTATCCTTTTGTTATCTTACATATATAATCTCTAAGTTGCACCTTTTAAGCATCAAGTAACCTGAGGCAAGAAAGCCTCTGAGGGTCTCAAAGACTTCCAGGTCTCGTCTCATTAATATGTCATTAAAAAGGGAGGCTGACTATCTTTTTTTTTGGTTTTTCGAGACAAGGTCTCTCTGTGATAGCTTTTGCTGTCCTAGACTCACTTTGTAGACCAGGCTGGCCTCAAACTCACAGTGATCTACCTGCCTCTGCCTCCCAAGTGCTGGGATTAAAGGCGTGCGCCACCATGCCGGGCTCCGCTATCACAGAGAGTCCTTGTCTCGAAAAACCAAAAAAAAAAAAAAAAAAAAAAAAAAAAAGGGAGGCTGAAAGGAACCATATAGCATGATTTATGCTTTCCAGTTAAAGGAATAAAATCAGATATTAAAACAATCACTAAAAGTATTAAACCAACATGTTAATAGATTACAAATGATAAGTTACAATGGATAATTAAAATAATGTTTATAGGAAGGATAGAAAAGGAATGGAAGCCATCCCACTTAGTGTTTTTCTTCCCCTAATCCTGAACACAATACTTTAAGAGCCGGTACCAAAGTCATTAGGTAGTAAAATGCAACCCCTCCCCACCCCCCACCCCCCCCCCCCCCATCCCTCCACCCCCCCCCACCCCCACCTCTCCACCCCCTCCTCGCCCCAGAGAAATCCAGATGTTACATTGTTCCAAAATGCCCTGTTCTAAATGAGAGGGTATTTCCTTAAACACACAAAACCACAAATAGGACAGTATAAATATTCACAAGGACAGAGCTTTTGTTATTGGGGTCCTTTTAAAACCTCTTTATACTGCTATCACCTTAATTCCCACTAATAAAAATAATCCTGAGAGACACATCATTTTCATTTATAAAACAAGAGTATAAAAATTCCATAATCAGGAAGTCATTGTCTTTTGGAGTTAGCGAAAAGCAATTTGATCCTATTTGTTGGGTAAAAATAGTAAGTTAAGAGAGCAAACCTATGAGCATATACAGGGGGAGGAAGTCCCCCTCAGTCATAGTCATAGGGGAGAGGAAAAAAGGGAAAATGGGAGGGAGGGAGGAATGGGAGGATACAAGGGATGAGATAACTATTGAGATGTAACAAGAATAAATTAATAAAAAAAAAAAAAAGAGAGAGCAAACCTATAATGGGATTTTGTTTTTGTAAACTAATGTGCCTTTCTTTACCTCTGTTGGGAGAGACAGGGAATATTAAGGTTGAATAGCCCCAATACATTTGGGTTAATTGAAAGAATCTTTGACGTTTTTATTTTTTGGAGACACTTAATTTCTAAGATAAAGGGACTTTTAAAAAAAAAATTAAGAATTTCAGTTTAGAACATCTTTAGATTTACTAAATGTGAAGAGGGCATGAGAGTTCTCACACCCTGGAGGAGGGGCATGGAAACTTAGACCCATCAGCAGAGCAGGGAGCAGCCAGCTCCTTGAGGTTTGTTCCCCAGTGCTCCAGAAGATGACAACTTTCACAGATTGCTAAAGGATTGGTGGGAGGAATAGAGCCTGTCCTGGGCATCATGACCCAGGCAGAACCAAAGAGAGAGAACAGGAGGGCTCTGGGAGTCTATAAAGCATCGAACCCAGAGTCCTCAGTCAACTCCCAGCTCTGGACTCCCTCCCTTCAGGGAGGGAGCTGTTTGCCTGCTCTAAGGAAACTGGCCACTTCCCTATTTCATTCCCTCTGTGTAGCTTTTGCCTCTGTGCCCCCTCTTCTGCGGCCCCCAGGCTCCCGCAGCTGACTCTCTCCTTCCCAGTGTTCTCCTGCCATGATGAGCTCTATCCCCTTTGCAATGGTAAGTTGGTGTAGCATAATAATTTCCAATGGCATGCCATGATTTCATCTTCCTTTATGGGTACCTAAAGTTTCACTGTGTGTCTGTTGATGGACATCCAGGCTGGGCCCGTTTCCTGGCTATTGTGGAAGAGCAACTGCAAACATGGCTGTCTCTATATCATAGCATTTCTGATTTTCTCTCTCTTCCCTTGACTGATGTCTGTTCTCTCGCCAACACTGCATGGTCTTGGCTTCACTTATTTTATATTTTGTCTTAAAGTTGAGTGAAGTGGGTTCTCAAACTTTATTCTTCTGTGTTCCAGTTCTAAGCCCTGGCCAGGTGCTCTTAGGAGGTAGAGATGGGCGGATCTCTGTGAGTGATAGGCCAGCCAAAGTTGCACAGTGAGAGCCTGTCTCAAAAAAAAAAAAAAAAAAAAAGAAAAAGAAAAGTTCTTTTGCTTTCCATATACATTTTGAAATATTTTTTCTTAGAAGGAGAAAGTAGGCTTTTAAGAGTCAAGAAACTCAGGAAACTTACAAGGCTCAGGGAGTTCATAAACTTACAAGATTCACGAAAGCCTACCCTATAAACTAGTGATTCTCAACCTTCCTAATGCTGTGACCTTAATACAGTTCCTCATGTTGTGGGGACCCCCAACCATAAACCATTTCATTACTACTTCATAACTGTAATTTTGTGACAGTTACACATCACAATGTAAACATCTGGTATGCAGGATGTGTGATATACACCCTACGAAGAAGTCATTTGGCAACAAGGGGTCACAACCCTCAGGTTGAGAATCATCGCTGTAAGTGCTATGTACACAGTGACCAATTGCTGCTGGCATAGGAACTCTTCCCCCAGGAGGCAGAAGCAGGCAGATCTCTGTGAATTCAAAGCCAGCCTGGTCTACAAAGTTAGTCCAGGACAGCCAAGGATACACAGAGAAACTCTGTCTCAAAAAACCAACCAAACAAACAAACAAAAAAGAAGAAGAAGAAGAAGAAGAAGAAGAAGAAGAAGAAGAAGAAGAAGAAGAAGAAGAAGAAG
>OU015747.1:45746841-45757158 GCA_907169655.1 Acomys percivali | reverse complement strand
AGAGAGAGAGAGAGAGAGAGAGAGAGAGAGAGAGAGAGAGAGAGAGACTGAACATATCAAGGGGCCATCCATGCTCACAGATACAGTATTAGTTTCCCATAGCCTTAACAGTATCTTGAGAAAAGGTTTGTCTTGATTCAGTTTTGGAGTCTCTAGGCCATGATGTGTTGGTCTTCCTGTTTTGGACCTGAGGCAGTGCAGGACATCTGAGCAATAGTGTACACAAAACAAAAAGGTGAAGCCTACCTCTCTGTGATTGAATGAGCTAGAAAGATCTAGCAACCCTCAGCCCCCACCAAGAGAATGCACTGGAGACCTAAAGACAAGATGTGCCTGATAGGGCTCCATCACCTTCCAATGGCACACCACTCTAGAGCCTTTAGCACGAGGATTAGTTAGGGGATGTTCAGAGTCCAAACCGTAGAAGTTACGAATACATTTCCATGATAGCAAAAGAGCCCATGGGAGACCTGTCTAAATCCCAGTGTCCTTTACTGAAAACATGAAAAACTAGCCTCAGATTTGAAATGGATGCTGAATGGACAAAATAGTCTTGAATGCATGGTAAAAGTCCCGAGCAGGCAAAATAAACTCGAAGAAATATGTTTGAAGAAGTTCACAAAAGCTGTAATCTTTTATGTAAGAAACCCTAAAGACTCATAAAAATCTCTTAGAACCTTATTCCAAAGTCAGTAGAAGTGTAGGCTATAAAGCCAAAGAACGAAACGGGTGCATTGTGTGTCCATGGAGCATCTGAACATCCAATTAAAGGGAAAACTGATCAATAAAGATTACAGAACTATAGACTCCGAGGTAAACTTAAACATTGTACATTAAAGACTAAGAAGGCTCCGGTGATGTTCATAGACAAGAAGAATTAATGCTTGAGATTTTCATACTACCAAAGTGACCTACAGATTCAGTTCAATCTCTATCAAAATGCTAAAGCCATTCCTTACAAGTACAGAAGAAGACAATCCTAAAATTCACATGCATAAAAAAAAAAAAAAAAAAAAAAAAAAAAAAAAAAAAAAAAAAAAAAAACTCTAAACAGCAAAAGCAATGCTGAGCGAGAGGAAAAACACAGGAGTCGTCATACTTCTTAAATTAAAAACATGTTTCAAAGTTATAGTAGTTAAAACACCACGGGGCTGGCAAAACTATAGATACAAGAGGAACAGGTCAAGCCCAGAAATAAGGCCACATATTTATAATTAGCTGGTGCCAAGAACACAAAATGGCAGAAGGATAGCATCTTCTCTAATGGTGTCAGAAGAGCTGGGTGTCAGCCTACAGAACAAACCTTCACCCTCACCCCACACCAAGGACCGCTATGGAGTTTTAGTGGCTTTGGCTGAGCCTGGGGTGGGATCTGGTCATCATGGGCAGGACAGGCTGTGGCAGCGGGATGAATGACTTAGATTGGCATGCAGATAAAATCTTAGAGCAATTAGGAGGAGTTAAAAACGATGAGGGGAAAAGTGGACAAAGTGATCAGAAGATCACTTGAAAGCAAAGGTGGCAAGATTTGTATCTAGCTAGAGTTCCCAGAGAAAGACTGTGAGGAAGCCTTGGTGTGGCCGAGGCTCTGCGGGCCTAAAGCTTGAGTGTGACCCATACAGTGATGCAGGAAGAGAGAGTAAGCTTGATCCTGGTATGGGCCCCTTTGCCCAGGAGTATATCCTGTGCACCCCTCTCCTACAAGAAAGGACAGAAAGGTGGAGACTGCTCACTCAGCCAGGGACCCTCTCAGTGGTCAGGCATGGCTGCCACGCCAGCCTGGACCTGTTAGACCTGGAGAGTCTGTGTGAGCACGGCAAGTGAGAGTATGTTCTATAAAAGCCTCCTCCTACTTGGTCCTGGGATGGACAGAGCATCGTGAGTCAGCTCCACCTACCCACTTCGAGAGCATAGCACCCACGGCAATGCCCCGGGATAAGGAAAGCACAGCACGACACATCACAGAGAGGGATTGTAACTGAGAGGTAATGAAGTCATGCGTCCTGTCTGCAGTGCTGTGCCCAACATGTTCTTTTAAGAAAAGAGTTGACACAAGTGGGAAGACCCGCTCGTACTGAGTTGAGCTTGCTGACTTCTTTTCTAGAATTATCTGTTTAGCTTCTGGATCACAAGACCAACTCATACTTACTTGCTTAAATGGATGCCTGAGGCTCTTTAGGGAGCCTCCCCGTGAAAACACACCCAAAGAAGTGAGAATGGAAAACTTATCAGCACAGAGGATGTGGTGCAGTACAGCCAGAAAGGTCTTGAGAATTTTATTGGGTAAAGACACAGATGATACCCAACAAGGCAACTGAGGAAAAAAAAAAAAACCTTAAACATCTGTGCTTTCAAGGGCAAAACATCAGTAAGGAGTTTAAATGCAGGAGGTGCCCCCAAGTACATGGGAAAAAGCTTGTCTATAAATCATATATTTATTGAATAAAGATCCTAGTACTAGGGAAGAGGTCACTCCACTATGCATCAGTGGGCAATGTATTGGTTTGTATAAAAGATGTCCCCCACAGGCTTGGCTGTTTGAGTGCTTGGTCCCCAGTTGGTGGGATCTTTGGGGATGTTTAGTAGATTCTGCCTTCCTGGAGGAAGTTCATCACTGTGGAAGGCTTTGAGTTGTATTGCTTTGCTTTACTTCCAGGTCATTTTCTGTTTTCTGCTTGTGGTTGAAGAGGTGACATTTCTTCTGATATATGAGGTGGGTCATGAGGCTCTGCATACACAAATAGCTAATGATTGCTGGCTGGGGGAGTCTTTGTTGGTAGTGTAGCTACTCCTAAATCCCCATGTTTTAAACCCATGTTTCTGTAAACAACCCTAATTAAACTCACTGCTTTCACCAATCCAGACTTGAGTAAGATGACTTCTTTGGCCTGTGTTTGGTACCCAGTCTGGGGTAGTAGACATTTGTTCATATCTACTGGTGCAGCTTTGTTGGAGGAAATACACCCCTGGGGGAGGCTTTGAAATTAGGTAGCCCCAACCTGGAAGCTTCCCCCATATTTATGTGCCACATCATCAGCAGACTGGCTAATAGGCCAACCTGAAGCTTACGTGCCCTCCAGAGACATCTCTTCCTGGCAGCCATGGTGAGAACAAGGCGAGAAGAGAGGCTAACTGAGCCCTGGGCTCTTTCGTTGTTATTATGGGAGGTAGTGTTTCTGGTGTCCACACCCTCCTCATCTCCTCCCTTAGCCCTGCCTCTTGATTTACATCTCTTGGAGGCAGCAGCGCCCATCATGGAATATGGCAGCCCACTTGCAGACTGTCCATACAAGAATGCGGGACTGTGGATGGGAGTGCCTCTTGACTATGCACCACACTACATCAGTGCTCATCTCAGATATGAGTTCTTTCCATACCTCCTGAAGCCAACTGGCCTTGCCAAAGTCCTTGTAGTTTTCTCTCGTAGATTCTATCTTGAGAGATTTGTCTAGCCTAGCAAAGCTTAATTTAGTTCCCCTGCCCCTCCTCCCCCCCCCCCCCCCCCGCCCCATCTCAGACTGTCTTTACTGACTTGATGGATACTCTTGTTGGAATAAATGTGCTAGTGCTGACGTGACCTGGGGTAGCACCCAGCGGTGTTCTACTGCAGTTTTTCCATCAGGCTAACACAGGCTGCTAGTTAGTGTACGCCTGATGGAGCTGCCTGGGGTGGGGGTGGGGGGGCATTCTAGAGCTTTGGATGAACTGGACAAAAGCAAAGCTATCTCCGTCCCCCATTTTTGGGGGGGTCGCTCTGTCTCTTAGGAAAGACCACAGAAGTCTACTCTGAGGACATTTTAGGGCTAAAGGGACTGTTAATTCAAAGCTTATTAAAACCATATGTGGCTGCATGCACACGAAGTCAAAATAAATGGCGGTTCCCTGCTGATCTCTCTTGCGTCATGCCACAAGCGTATGGTGAGGGGAGCCGTGTGTGGCTGAGCTAATTACCAAGACCATATGGTGTGGGGAAATCAGGCAGTGTTATTAAAAACATGCTCCTGCTGGAGCTTCTGAGCCTCGCTTCTACAGGATGGCAATTTTGGTGTCTGTTGACACTCGAGTAATGTGACTGTCCACGCATATTTTTAGATTTCTTTGCCACCAGGCAGTTTCTCCAAACATGTTCCATCTGCTAAGCCCAGCGCTGGGTCTAAGGAAGGAGCCCAGGACTGGTTCATACAGGCCTGGCTCTCAAGGCCCTTCTACAAAGGTGTGTTCCCTAGCCGGATGCTACATTTCCAGCATTCTTATTCTAGCAAACTCCCTGCTGGTTTGACAAATCTCTACGCTGCAAGTACCAGGTGCCAGGTGCCATCCTGGGTTCAGCAATCTCAGAAATGTGTGAAGTGGCCACCGTCCTCACCTTCAGGCAGTATGGTGTCTTAACTTTTCACATCCACTCTGGAGTCTTTGTGACATGGATATTATGTGGCAGAATTAGGCTTCCCCCAGTGCCTCCTATATGGAATCACGGGTAAGAGTGAGTTTTGCAGTTATATGAACACACTGGCTGTGCTACCACAGTATTGTCAGGATGTCCTCACGCCATGTGCGAGGACCACCACAGATGCCCTGTGAGATGATATCAAGGCAGATGACGTGGCAGCTAATTCTCAAAGAAGATCAATAATTAGACTCACACTCACAGGTAAGCAGGTCAGAGGTGGGCATCTGAGTAAGCCCGCCTGCTCACACGTCTCTCCTGGACTAAGTGTTCAGTGATCTCAATGACTTCTGTTTGCTAACTTGAAGCACATCATGTGAAGTCACATGCTGTATAATTCACCTGCAGGTTTATATGTGTGCCCACGTGCAGGGAACCATGGAGTTGGCTTGCCCTCGCTGCCTTGAGAGGCTCGGGTCATAGGTTTTGCAGGTTAGAGTCCATGGCTCCCATGCTTTCCTGAGAGAACAATGCACTCCCTCAAGCATCCAGGCCTCTTTGTGTTTTCCTGTATGTTCTCTTGGTAGTCAAGGAAGCACGGGAACTTGACAGGACAATTGGTCTCAGACATTAATCTTGTGGACCTTGTATTGCAAACATCATTGTATCCTGGCAACTACCATTATATTCTGTTTCTGATAGAGGTATAAAAAGTTTGTTTGCTCTCACTAAAGTTGTCCCAGCCTCAGTTATGCTGTGGCCCCTCCCACAGCCTGATTTAATTTCTCACGGCCGTACCAGGTGAGCTTGGCCAATAAGTAAGCTTTGGGTGTTTACAGCCACAGAGGTGGCCAGCCTTTCTAGATCCTGGAGACTTTGATCTGGGTGGTTCTCCCATCATGCCCTGCGTGAGACCTCCAGCCTGCATTGACCTGGGCTTCCCTGTGAAGCACCATTTCTCCAGTGCTGTTTCTCTGTTCCTGTCTCCTGTCAGCTTCAGCCGGTCTTAGGCTTTTTTCAGATATGACCCAAGGATGTCCACACTGTGAACTCAGGGACTCAAACCACATGATCTTTTCTGCTGAGGGTTCCACACCAGGCTTCCGAGTGATTTCTATCACAGAGTTATAGCCTCCACATTCCTACCTTAAGTTTCTGCCTTGATTTCCTTTGATAACAGACTATGACATGGAAGTAAAAGTAACCCTTTCCTCCTCAAGTTGCATTTTTTCCTCCCCAAGTTTATCACAGCAATAGAAAACAAAGACATCCCCCCCAAAGGAGAAGGAATTTGGTCTCCAGAATGTCTTTGGACTCAAGGTATAATCGGGCTCCTCCTGGGCTTATCTTTTAGCATGCTCTGCACAGTTCAGACGTGCCAGCCCCACTATTGCAGTGCCAGTTCCTTAACACATCTTTTCCTCTACACAGGGATGCATCCTGCTGGTTCCACTTCTCTACAGCAACTAAAGAGGATGACTATTGGACCATTCGAGTCTCCTGTTAGCTTTCCATTCCTGTAACAACAAGTATTTGAGATAATTCAACTTATAAGGAAGAAGAGTTGATTCAGGCCCATGGTCTCTGTCTTCCTTTTCTGCTTGTTGTGCTCAAGATCCCTGAGAAGAGCAGCTCAAGAAAAATGGTTGACTTCAGCACAGAGTTGAAGGGTGCAGTTTATGGAGGCGGGAAAGTCAAAGCAGTAGGGGCTGAGGCAGCTGGTGTCATATCGTAGCCACAATCATAAAGCTGAGGGTGATGACTGACTGCCTGTACTCAGCTGGCCTTTTCTCCCTTACACAGTCCAGATCCCAACCCAGATCACCACCAAGGCCACCTAACAGTGTGTGTGGGGTCTTTCCACCTCAGTTAACCTAACCAAGATAATTCTACTCTGGCAGTCTCAGGGGACCATACCCCAGATGACTATAGATCTCAAAGTGACAATAGACAGTGACCATAGCAGTGTCCTTGGTGCCATTGCTTTGGGCCTGTGGTTAGGCTGCACATCGTAGTGAGGGACATGTGGCAAAGCAAGAGGCTCGGCGCATGTTTTACAGGAAGCAGAAAGAAAATGGATTCCAAAAGTCTGACTACCTCCTGAGGGCTCACCTCTCCTAAAGGCTCCACCTCCTCCTCCTCAAAGAACACAGGCTGGGGACTGAGCTTCAAAGATGGTGGGCCTTTGGGTGACTTCTAAGACCCAAACTCTGGCAAATCTCACAGTTGCTCATTGGAGGAGGTGGCCCTTGAGGGCAAGGATTCATCTGATTTGCCTCTGGAATTTTATGGCTCAGCCGCAGGCAGATAATAAATGGTGGCTGACTGAATAAACAGTGGATGGGTGAATTCACAAGGTGTGCCCAAAACAAAGCTTTCCTGAGGGCATTGCCAAGGATTCTTAAAGATGTGGTAGAATATTTAATGTCCAGACGTTGGGGGTTGGTCTGGTGGTATATGTATCCACTTGCTAAATTCTGGGGCCCGAGATCTGGTTGCAGTCTGGCTGTGGACATTGTCATGTACGTCAAACAGTGTTGTGTAAGCTTTGCTCCCCAATTATCTCTGACTGGTTAATAAAGGCTGAGCAGCCTGTAACTGGACAGAAAAGTGGTAGATGGGGCTCTCGTTCCTGGGCTTGGGGTCTCAGCTAGGGACTGACCATGAGGCTAAAGGAGCAGAAGAAGAGAAAGGAAGAAGATGGAGGGAGAGAGGACGCGGCCGGATGGAGGAGATCCAGCCTAGACAAGATGACTATCAGCAAAGGAACTTGGGGAATGTGGGCGGGAAAAACAGTTTAAATCAGACCTGTCCAGTTACTGTGCTAAAGCTTGATCAACAAATCCATAGGTCTCTGTCTAGATTGTTGGAGAACTAAGCAGAGTAAAAGGGCCTTTAGAATTAATAAATATTCTACAACATTCAGATACTTTTGAATGTCCAAGAATAGGTAAGCCCCTCCCAGCATGAGGTCCTGACTGTGGCCAGGGCCGGCCAGCTCCTTCTCTTCCTCCTTTTAGCAGTAAGGTCTTATCCAGCATCTCTTCTCTGCCTACCGCTGCAGCTGAAAGACCCTCCTCGCGGAGTGCCCTTTGTCAGGGAGACCCTTCCCAAGAACCAGCGAGACCAAAGTCCGGTTGCAAACACAAGAGGCTTTATTAGTTACACACGGGTACCCGGGCGACACAGTCTTTCGGAGGACTGGCGCGCCTAGTGAAGGGGGGGAGACCCTCTTGTAGGGTGGAAAGCAGGAAGCAGGGTTACAGAGGCGAGAGGCATGGTTACAGGGTAGGGCTTTGGAATCAGGAAATGGTTACAGAGGCGAGAGGCCTGGTTACAGGGTAGGGCTTTTTAGGTGACCTCCCTAAATCATTGTACAGGCCTTGCAAAATAGCACCACACAGGCCTTAAACTATTTGACTAAGCAACATTTAGAAATGGGGTCTTTCACAGCCAGCCTCTCCTCTTTAGAAGTGATGTCCTCTCAGTGTCCGAGCTTACACATTTCTTAGTGTCAAATAGGACTTTCAGGAGGCCGGTGTTTTTTTGGACGAGGCTCTTGCACTGGATCCCCTTAGATGAACTGAGGATATCAAAGTGGAGTTATGCATGCTGAAGTTCCTCAGCGTCGGAGGATGACCGAGCTTTTGTCTGATTCTTCAGGAAGCTAGGAGAAAAGAAAGATGAGTTTCCTTAACAGGCCAGGTTCGCCTGCATGCTGGTGAGGCCCTCTGTGCTTCACTCCTTACAGAAACAGTACGTGGGCAGCCCCGTTACCGACCAGGGTTCTATTGCTATTTCTCTGTCTCACCTTATAAAGAATCTAACATCGAATTGACCAACCCACTTTAATTTTTTGTTTCTATATTTTTCCCTTTCCTCACTGCCCATTTCTTCCTATAAAACCAAGTTTTCTGTGTAGTGCATTCTTAATTTCCAGAAGAAGAAGAAATAAAGTGAATTAAGATCTTTAAGTCCTTAACTGCGAGCATGGTGGTTCCAACCTGGTCAGGGTGAGCATGCACACCCATGCACCTTCTCAAGCACCTATGCACATGTACACATTTGCACTCTCATTTTCAGATGTACACACTCACATTCACACAGCAGTACACACAAACACACTCTCCATCACAGATGCCTTGTATGTGAACACACAGCTGGGTCCACCTCTCTGGCTCCTAGAAGGATCCTGTTTGAGGGCCTGAGGGGTTACCATAGGGGTTACTGTAGGGGTTACCATAGGGGTTACTGTAGGTGTTACCATAGGGTTACCTACTTGGGTCACATTCTATACCTACTCCAGACTCCCTCAAGGGGTAAAAGGCAGACCTGGTCCACCCTGGCCTTGAACCTGGAGCAGAAAGATGAGTTTATGCACTTAAGGCCTACTTTTTGAACATAGAGACTCCTTTCTAGTGGCATGAAGTGTTAGATGTGCTGCTTGTCTCACAGTCTGGTCTGTCCCAAGCTTGAGTAGAAGACAGACTTCCCTGCCCCTCTCCCCCCATATGGCTCACTCCTTGAGAAAGGAGCTGGAGTCTTCCCTCACAATTCTAGTCCCAATGGGGGAAGCCAGGGATGAGGATATGGAGGTAGACAGATCACAAGCCCTCCGGGGGGGTGGGGTGGGGGGTGCATCACAGCGGTTTCCTCAGAGCTATCTGTTTGCTGTGACATATTTGAGTTTAGTTTGGTCTTTACAGGAGCCGTGCATCACCTACTTAATTAATTAATTTGGAAGACAATCACATTGGGAAATGTGCTGACTGCCCTCTGCCCTCCTCAGACCTCCTCACTGTGTCGGGCCTCTTCAGCTACAGGACACTCCCTCACAGGTGCTGAGTCAGAATAACCTGCACTTAACCTTGTCACCAGCCCGTGTCCCATGTCCCATGTCTCAAATTAAATCTTTTGAGTTAATTATCAAGCAGAGAGACCACCGACTGTGTTGTGACTACTCTGAGCCTGACCTCTTCAATCAATAGCATGTGATCCTACTGACCAACCTTAGACCCACAGGAAAACTATGCAGACTTTTACTCTGGTGCAATTATTCGTCTATATATTCCAAGTCATTGCCAACAGAGAGTGGAAAGTCCTCAGCACATGGGGCTATATGCCCAGCGCTGTGTTGTACAGTCCTTTCCCTCACAGGGTGATGGGCACTAAACGCACAGTGCAAACTTTCAGAGCAGTGTGTATCATTAAATAATTGAAGAACATGGCTCCATAAAAGCAGAAGGCGTTCCCCTTTCCTTTCAGAGAACAGGTCCAGCGGCATTCCGAACAGATGACCCTCTCCCCCCCCCACCCCCCGCTCTGTTTCTCTCAGCCAGTGGAGCAGCCCCAGAAGCTCCATAGGGCTCCATGGGATCTTGGCCCAGCATCAGCTCTCATGAATTCATCTGCTCCTGGCATGGAGAGTCCTGGAAATCTTGATGCTGCTTGAGGGAAACAATGTGAAAGTAGTCTGAGAGAGGCCAGACCCACCTCCAGAGCATGCGCCCTGAACTTGGACGCAGAGCAATTAACTTTCTGTGCAGTTCTGACATCTGAGAGAGGCCAGACCTACCTCCAGAGCGTGCGTCCGGAGCTCGGAGGCAGAGCAGTTAACTTTCTGTGCAGTTCTGACACTTGCCTCCTTGTTTGTGGAAGTCCTCTGCTGAGTGACAGCACATACTTCAGGCATGGAGGGTGAGGGTGAGGGTGAGGGTGAGGGTGTGGGTGAGGAAGCAGGCACAGCTGCTGTAGACACAGTGAGCAGGGGCCTGAAGACGAGGGAGCACAATACAGAACTGCCTCTGCAGTTAGGAACACTTGGAGTCTGTGACTTTCTTGTATGTGTCTAGGAACTTGTAAGGAAGGCTCTAAGAGTGAAAAACACACACACACACACACACACACACACACACACACACACACACACA
>OU015747.1:45701181-45746831 GCA_907169655.1 Acomys percivali | reverse complement strand
CACACACACACACACACACACACACACACACACACACACACACACACTCACACACACAAACAAAACAAAACAAAAAAATCACATGTGGCTCTGGGGAGATGGCTCAGTGGTTAAGAACATTTATTCCTCTCCCAGCACTGTCCAGCTCCAGAGCATCAGATGCCTCTAGCCTCTGCAGACACCCACGCTCATGTGCCTATACCCATTTACCTACATGTAATTAAAACTAAAATAAGTCTTTAAGAATTATCCAAAACATCTTAATTTAATTTAAAATCTCTGAAGCTAGGGTTTGATTCTGTGGAGGCAAAAGCCAAAACAATGATCAAGATATTTTGTCACTTAATAAAAATTAAACCACAGAGTTAAAAAAAAACCCAACAACAGTTTGGATACCCACTGAGCAGGGTAGCGTTTATAGTTTTAAATAAACATGGAAGACAATGATATGACTGACCGAAGGAGTTTAAGTCTCAGAAGCGAGGGATTCACTCCGTGCTCCTGTTTGCAGTGAAGGACATACGTGTCACTCGGAGTACAGACATGTACTTGGTACATTCCTGAGGAGTCTCTGTCACCTGGGAAGATTTTTTTTTTAGGAAGTAAAAAAGCTTCTATGCCCGAAGGTCAGACTACATGCTCTAAGCCAGCCGTTGTAATGGAAAAAAAAGAAATCCAACTTGTAGTCTTTCAACAACATGTTAACTGGCAGGAAATGATTGACAAGCTCCCTTTTCAAGCTTTATTTTAGAAATTAAGTCCAGGAAAGGCTGGACTGATGTGTGTGGCCCAGGGTGAAGGCACAACATGAAGTCATTTTCTTTTCTTTTTTGGTTTTTCGAGACAAGGTTTCTCTGTGTAGCCTTGGCTGTCCTGGACTTGCTTTGTAGACAAGGCTGGCCTCAAACTGACAAGAGATCCACCTGCCTCTGCCTCCCGAGTGCTGGGATTAAAGGCATGAGCTACCATGCCAGGCCTGAAGTCATCTTCAGCCTAACACACAGGCATATGGTCAGATGAGTGAATGTTAGGTACAAACAGACAAATATTTAATAGAGCAGTGTGGGTACGTGTCAGTATACACATAATTCCTAGCTCTGCCTCTAAGAGGGCCTAGAATAAAGGCACCCCAAGAGCAACAAGCAAAGCCAGTGCCCAGCTCTTGGCTTCTAATGTGACTCTCCAACGAGAAGAACTAGAAATCTTGGGAGAGCAGGCTCACTAGAGCGCACACAGGAGGAAGTGGGAGCAACAGACAGACACACAATAAAAGTGGGGGACAAGGCAAAGAGACCCAGGGGTCAACTGGAGGCTCACAAGTCAGAGCTGGAACCACTGGAGCAAGAAAATGAATGACCCTCAGCGTATAGGTGAAGCTCTCCAAGTCCATAAGAAAGATAGAGATAGTAAAGCTAAAATGGACAGTCTGTACCCAATTAGCACATAGATGCTCCACCGCAAGGCAGTGATGTGCACTTTTCTGTTTCTCAAGGACGTGCTGTACCTAGTGTCTAGAAAGAGATGCAGGGCACAACTGCACAACAACGAACACTGACAATCACATCCCACCTGAAGATCAAGGCTGACACCATTTACAATGCTATGGTGACAGTGGGCACCCTGGTGTCATACGGGGAGGTGACAGGTATATTACCTTTGTGGTCTTCCTCCTAATAAGTCATAATCCCCAGCTAACCGCAAAGAAAGCACTAGGCACATCTCAAGTGAGAGACGTTCTACAAATACCCGAGCGACTTGTCACATCTGTCAAGGCCATCAAAGGCACAGAAAACCTGAGCACCTGGTAGAGCCAAGAGGATCCTAAGGACACAAGATGACTGATGTAATGGAGAATCTTTAATGGGGTCCTGGGACATGAAAGGGCCTAGGGTAAAAGCCTGGACTGCTCTCCAGTACTCTAAACCTTGGCTGCATGCTGCCCTGTGGCACACTCTTGCAAGAAATGGAACCCAAATGTCCCACACCATTCAACACATGTGCGCATGCATGTAGTGGGTATCACAAGGACAAAGAGGCTGTGGTGATGCCAGGTCAGGGGGCCATAACAGATGTTAGCATCTCCTTCCATCCTCACATCTCAGTGAGGCCCTCTCAAGCTCTTTTGGGTCACTGAGAGACTAGTGCTCTGGAGGGGGATAGGGAGAGAGGTTTTACAATGAATAACTAGACATGAATGAATGTTCTGGCATAGGGGACTCACGTGACATTTCTCCACTCTACATGTAAGAATAACTCTCCTTAAGTTCAGGAGTGACGTGAACATGTGGCGAGTTTGCATCACAATCAGAGGGAATGGCAGTTGCATATTGATCACAGACACATCTGGACATGCCAGCATCCGTGGCACCAGATAAACATCCTTGGCCAGCTGGGGGCCGAAGACATTGCCTACAGCTGGACACTGAGGCATGGGAAAAGGATGGATCAAAGCCACTGTGCCACAGGTCGACAAGGAGCAGCACCCCCAGACAATGGAGCCTCTTTAAATCCTACCCAAAAGAAAATCGTTTTCTGTTGTAGTCTTTACTCATTCACAGTTAGCTGAAAGGAGAATTCCTTCATTGCCTTTGCTTTGAGCGTTAGCCACCTCCTTATTAACTCTGTTGGGTGAATTTTCAAACCAATGGTTCTAGTTCATGCCAGACCCACTGGGACGAAATGCCATCACCTCCAGACACTAATTCAGAAAGAGTACATGGCTGTCCTGGAGACACATAGCACACAGGTCCTTATGGTGCAGCCTCAGCACCAGGCCCGCAGGGAACAGGGGTGGGGTGGGGGTGGGGCTTCAGTGACGATTACAGAGTGCTAGATGCCTCTCATCAGCAAAAGCATCAAACACACGATATGAAGCATCAGGAGCAAGGGGAAGACCGACAGAAGGAGGCACGACCCTGCCTGTGATGAGCAAAGTTCCATCACCCCTTCCAGATTAATGATAGAAGGATCACACTTGTCACGAGGACAAATGTCTGTGTCTGTCTTGGGTGGTGGGCTGGTGGTGTGTGACACAACAATCTTCTCAGGAATATCTGCAGAAATCAGCAAACACTGGCTACCTACCTAGAGTGCCCAACTGCTTTCAGCCCACGAAGCCACCACCTTCTGCCATCCTGTTGCCCTTTGGCTCCACCCTACCCCTCACAACACCTTCCTTTCCAAGGCCTAGGGTGCCAGTTCCACGTCTCTTCAGATCAGGACCAGAATAGCTTTCAGCTCCAGATGGCTGGTGCACTTGGCCCAGCCTTCCCCCACCCTTCGCCAATCCTTGCAGCGCCCGAGAAGCACTGAGATGTAGCTGCCTGTGAGGAGCCAGGGAGAGAACATGAGTGCCGCCCCCAAACCCTTCTCAGCAAAGCTAGGATTCTAAGCATCCATTTGCTCCCCACTGGCCCCTTCATTGACCCCCCCTTTTTTTTTTATCATTGGAGGAGAAAGCAGATAAAGTTAGTCATCTCCTGTTTAAAAATAAGAAGACAGAACCTGGGGCGGAAAGAGTCACACGTTGCCAGGCGTTTCCTCTTCTGGCTTTACAGGAGTCTCTTTTTTATTTTTTTTAATTTTTAAAAATTTTTAAATTTTATTAATTTATTCTTGTTACATCTCAAGTACATTACAGAGTGCTAGATGCCTCTCATCAGCAAAAGCATCCTTTTGTTATCCCATCCTTTGTATCCTCCCATTCTTCCCTCCCTCCCATTTTCCCTCTTGATCGTCTTCCCAAGGGACTGAATGGAAGCTCAGAGCATCTAGACGTGCGCCTGGCGTGTGGAGCCTGGTGTTTTCACCACGCTAGAACTTGCACCTCTCTAGTCTGTGCACAATGCTCCTCTTGGAACAGAAGAGGTCCCTAGAAGGAAAGGGCACTGCTAGGGTGTGAATATAGAGCATGCAGGAGTTTAACCCCCAAGGTTGGCGGTGTCGAGAATGGAAACCTCTGCATTTGCAATGTTGGGAATGGAACCCAGGGCATCCCACTTGGGAGGCAAGAGATCTACCACCAAACTACACCCCCAGCTCCAAGAAGGTGAATGTTCAGCCTATGGCGTGGGGAGGCGGAGCCTTTGAAAGCTGACTAAGGTAAAACTAGGTCATTAGAGTGAGTTTATAAAGGGGCCGGAGGCCACACAGAGACATGCACAAGTGTGCTTGCCGTGATGTGATTGGTATAGCTTGGGCCACATTTAGTTTCAGCCTCTACAAGTGAGGCAAATAGACTTCATTCTTAATAAAATGGCCTGCCACGAGCACATCATTAGAGTAATGAAAAGCAGATGAGTACAGGGCAGAGACAACACAAGAAGAGAAAGGCGTCTTGCTCTTAAGTAAGACATTCAAAAAGAATCATCCGTATGCATCGTTGGTTTCAAGTCTGTGGGAACAAGGAAACCATCTCAGCAGCCAAGGATCTATAAAGCTCACCTCATAAAAAGATCAGGGTATTTCCCCGGAGTCAGCTGAGCGCACAAATGGATTTTCATAAGGCTTAAGCATCAAAGGCGATGCCTTCAACTCACCAGGATCCTATTAAGTATCACAAACATTTCAAGTCTCAGTAAATACAAAGATGTTTCTGCTGCCTTGCCTTTGATTTCCTACCGTGGTTTGCATGTGTAATCAGCCGTCCTGGCTTTTTAATTCTCATTTCCCTTGGCACAAATTTCCTGTGGTGAAATTGTCAAGAGAGTCAGAAAACGGGAGAGGCGCGGCTAGACACTTGGGATGTGCACAAACCTCTGGGCAGAACAGCCCCAGTTCTGGAGGATCTGGGGACGCATTCTGCAGGTGAAGGAACAGTAAGGAGCATCAAGGAGGTGTTAGGACTCTGAGCCAGTCCGTTCTTCATTACACTCAGCTGTCCCTCGTGGTCCCCAAGGGGACTGGTTAAACACAGCTGTGTCTTCTAACCACCTTTGGCAAGATCTTTATAATCCAGATTGTGTATGTTTTTTTAAAAAATTATTTATTATTATGTATACAGCACTCTGCCTGCATGTACACCTGCAGGCCAGAAGAGGGCGTCAGATCACATTACAGATGGTTGTGAGCCACTATGTGGTTGCTGGGAATTGAACACAGGACCTCTGGAACAGCAGACAGTGCTCTTAACCACTGAGCCATCTCTCCAGCCCCAGATTGTGTATGTTTTGTCTGCCTGGGTCTCACAAAACCGTTGTGGGCAGATGGAGTCACCAAAGGCCTTCCCAGGGCACTTGGCTGGACTTCAAAGTCATAAGTAGTAGAGTGAGCTGAGCGCTGGACTTTCAGGCAACTACAATGGCCTAAGTGGAGAAGTGGGTGAACATCAGACACAGCTTCGTTTTCCCCCTGGCCTGGACTTACCCTTTATTGGAAAATCCTTTGCTGGAGTGTTTTGCATGCTATATAAGTCTCCTAGGGTTCTCTTAGCAACTACCTCAAACGGCCTGTCTAAAAACAACAGGATCCAATTTCCTGTTATGGAGCCTGAGAGCCCAGGTCAATTCATGGGCAAGGGTGTGCTCCCTCCATAGGCTCCAGGGGAGGGCGCCTGCTTCAGTCCTTTGAACTTCGGGCAGTTCCAGGCCTTCTTGGTTTCCTTGCAGGGGAGAAGTGCCTCTCTACCCTCTGTCTCTGAGACCATGCGGCTTCTGCCCTGTGTAGCTCCAGGTCTCTCTTCTCACAACAAAGACCATTCACCAGACTAGGGCCTCATCTTAACTTGACTCTGCCAGGAGCCTACTTCCATATCCATAGGTGCAGAGACTGGACAGATATTTAAAGGGGTACAATTTATATCCAACATCTATTTTGGCATGGTCCTGATACTAATTTTGTTACAATCATTTGAGAGTCTGTACTTGTCATATTTTCATACTTTAAAAATTGCTACTTGTGGCGTACTTTGAATGCCTAGTCATATTCTGAAGTATGTGTGTGTGCGTGTGTGTGTGTGTGTGTGTGTGTGTGTGTTGGTGCCCTTGCACGTGGGTGTGTGAGCACACAGGCATGTTCACACACATAGTCATTTGTGTACGTGGTGTGCATATGTCTGCTGAATTGGAAGGAATCGATGACAGTTGGGGAAACTTCCCTCATCAAATTATGGCATCATTTTGCTTATAAGAGACTTCAAACAAAATATCAAATTCTTTATTCAAGCATTGTTTCATTGTTAAATTAGAAAACACAAGGTAGTGCCACCTATTATCTATGAATACATCTACTATTAAACAACAAAAACAACAACTGGGCTGGCAAGATGGCTCAGTGGATGAAGGTGACTGCCACCAAATCTGCCAATCTGAGATCAGTCTTAGGGACCTGCACTGTGGAACGAGAGAACTGATTCCCAAAAGTTGTCTTCTGACCTCCACATGTTTGCTATGACATGGCGACAATGTGTACACAGACAGACAGACAGATAGACAGACAGACCACACACACACACACACACACACACACACACACACACACACACACACGTACAAAAACATTTAAAAGACTATAAATGTGAGCGGAGCTATGGAGAAAGCAGACCTGTGTGCATCGTTGATGGGGAGGTAAAATACTGTGGTCATTTTGAAAACAATGTCGTTATTACTGAAAAATTAAAAGTAGAATTACCATAGATTCAGCAGTTTTATCTCTTTGTATATACCCCCCGAAAAACTTCTCTTTCTTTCTTTTATTGAAAATAGATTTTTCCATACAATATATTCTGATTATGGTCCCCTCCCCCAACTCCTCTAAGATCCCTCCCATCTTCCCTCTCTTCTGAATCCACATTCTTTCTGCCACTTGTTAGAAAGCAAATAGGCATCTAAAGAGTAACAGCAAAATAAGTTAAAATTCTAAACAAAATAAAATTAAAACCAAACCAAACAAACCATAACAGGACAAAACCAACCAACCAAAACAAACAAATGGAAGAAAAAGAGCCAAAGAAAAAGCTCAAGGCGCACACGTAGACAAAGAAACACACTTGTTTGCATACACAGGAATCCCTTAAAAACACAAACCTGGAAGCAATAATAAATACCCAAAGGACCTGTAAGGTTAAAAAAAAAAAGCCCTGTCAAAACCTTATGAGACAAAGCACCTCCAAAGATGACACTGAGTGCATTTTGTGTTGGCCATCTACTTCTGGGTGTGGGGCCTCACCTAAGAATGGTTTGTATGCCCAGTGAGAACCTGTTGGAAAGAACCTGACTTTTCATTTGAGGGTGCTTATCGTTTGGACAGCATTTCTGGGCTAGGGATAGGGACATCTGTCCACTTCCGCTCTCAGTACTGAGACCCATCTGATGCAGACCCATGCAGGCCTGTTGCACGAAGCTCTCATCTCTGTGAGCTGGTATGTGTGTTGTGTTGGTTCTGCCATGTTTAGAAGGCCTGTTTCCTTTGTTTCCCCTAAACCTACCAGGTCTTACAACCTCTCTGCCTCCTCCTCTTCTGAAGAGTTCCCCAAGCCTTAAGGAGAGGAGGATGGAGACATTCAATTCAGGACTGAGCATTCCAAGGTCTCTTACTCTCTACTGTTCAGCTGTGGGTCCTTGTATTTGCTCTCATCTACTACAGAACGAGGCTTCTCTGGTAATGGCAGAGCAAAAACTGATCCATGAGTATAGTAAAATGCTATTTAGGAGTCATTATATTGCTGTATTCCTTTAACAGAACAGTAGTATTTGATTTTTCTGCTCGATCCCTGGCCTATCTGGTCTCTGGTTCTTGGCCACCAGAGCAGGTCAGTGTCGGGTATGGGTTCCCTTAAGTCTAATCAGATAGTGGTTGGTTGCTCCCATAAGCTTTGTGGCACTATGGCTGTAGCACATCATGCAGATGGGTCATCATTGTACAGTGAAGACTTTGTGGCTGTGTTGGTGCTTGCCTTTCTCCTTTGGTAGCATACAGAGCACTGTGAACACTAGTTCATAGGGATGAAGGATCTAGGTAGGCACCAGCTTGGCTCCTTCATGTTCAGTGGTGGTGTCTTCAGAAACAGGACTTTCTGTCCGTTTGTGAAGAGCAACCTTTAGCCTGGGTTTTGTGGAAGTGTTCATGGCCAACAACTCTACTAGATGTAACCCGTTCCCAACATTGGAAACTTCATCTGGTGATGAGAGATGTCCAGTTGAGCTCCTTCTACCCTGTTATTTGGCAATTTTATTTAGATTGCCTTCATAATGCATATTTTTTAGGTAGTGTCTACTGTATTAACTTTCCATACTATTCTTCAAATGGCCCTTAGTTTTAGTTAGCCCTCACCATAATTCCCCCCCCATCCAGTTTGATCTTCCCATTCCTGTCCCCCCCATACTATTTATTCTATTTATTCTTCCTAAGGAGGTCCATCTTCCCTTCTATTCCCTTATTCTTTACCTAACCTCTGTGGTTATATGGATTTTTAGCTTGCCTTTCAAAGACTTGTCTTCAAATATCCACATATAAGTGAATAATACCATATTTGTCTTTTTTTTTGGGTCGGGGACACCTCACTCTGCTGGATAGCTTTATGTCAACTTGACACAAGCTAAAGTCAACTGAAAGGAGGGAGCCTCAGTTAAGAAATTGTCTCCATAAGATCACACTGCAGGCAAGTCTGTAGAGCATTTTCTTAATTAGTGATTGATGGGGAAGACCTGAGCCCACTTTGAGTCGTGCCATCCCTGGCCTGGTGGTTCTGGGTTCTATTATAAAGCTGGCTGAGTAAGCCATGGGGAGCAAGCCAGTAATCAGCACCCCTCCATGGCCTCTGCATCAGCTCCTGCTTCTGGGGTCTGGACCTGTTTGAGTTTCTGTCCTGACTTCCTTCAGTGATGAACTATAGTGTGGAAGTGTAAGGCAAACAATTCTTTCCTACCATTATTGCTTTTGGTTATGGTGTTTCATCATAGCAATAGTAACTTTAACTAAGATTCTCAGGATGATTTATTTATTTATTTATTTATTTATTTATTTATTTATTATTTTTTACATTTTCGAGATAGGATTTCTCTGTGTAGCCTTGGCTGCCCTGGACTTGCTTTGTAGACCAGGCTGGTCTCAAACTCACAGTGATCTGCCTACCTCTGCCTCCCATGTGCTGGGAAGGATGATCTTTTTTTTAAAGTTTCATCCATTTACCTGACTATTTCATAATTTCTTTTTAATGGCTGAGTAATATTCCATTGTATAAATGTGCTACATTTAAAAAATCTATTCATCTATTGATGAACATCTAGGCTGTTTATAATTTTTGCCTATTATGAACAGGGCAGCAATGAACATGGTTGAAAAAGTGCCTTCGTAGGTTGATAAAGCATCCTTTGGGTATATGATAAAGAGTGGTGCAGCTGGATCTTAAGGGTAGATCTTCCAAGCTTTCTGAGGAAAATTCACATGGCGCCTTAGTTAGAGTTTCTATTGCTTCAAGAAAACACCAAGACCAAAAAGCAAGTTGGGAAAGAAAGGGCTTATTCGGCTTACACTTCTAGATCATAGTCCATCAGGGAGGAAGTCAAGACAGGAACTCAAACAGGGCAGGAACTTGGAGGCAGGAGCTGATGCAGAGGCTATGGAGGAGTGCTGCTTACTGGCTTACTTCCCCTGCCTTGCTCAGCCTTGCTTTCTTATAGAACCCAGCAACACCAGCCCAGGGGTGGGACCACCTACAGTGGGCTGGGCCCTCCCCCCATTGATCACTGACTGAGAAAATGCCCTACAGCTGGATCTCATGGAGGGATTTCCTCAACTGAGGCTCCTTTCTCGGTGATGACTCCAGCTTGTGTCAAGTTGACACATAAAACCAGCCAGTACAAATGGATTTCCACAGTGGATGTACACGTTTACATTTACACCAGCAATGGACAAGTGCTCCCCTTCACATCCTCTGTCAGCATGAGCTGTCATTTGTTGTATTGGTCTTAGCCATTCTAACAGGTGTGAGATAAAATCTCAAAGTAGTTTTGATTTGCATTTTCCTGATGGCTAAGGATGTTGAACTTTAAGTGCTTTTCAGCTATTTGTGTTCTCTCTTTTGAGAATTATTTGTTTAGATCTGTACCCCATTTTTAAAAAACTGGGTTGCTCTTTTGATGTCCAGTATTTTGAATTCTTTATATATTTTGGATACTAGTCCTCTATCAGATGTGTAGTTGGTAAAATCTTCCATTATATAGCCTGCTGCTTTGTCTGAATGATGGTGCCTATTGTCATATAGAAGCCTTTTAGTTAAATAGGGTCCCATTTATTAATTGTTGGTCTTAGTGTTTGTGTTATTGGTGGTCTGTTCAGGCTTTTCCTAGGTCTGTTCAGGCTTTTCCTATGCCAGTGAGTAGAAGGCTTTCTCCAACTTTCTCTTCTGTCAAATTCAGGGTATCTGGTTTTCTGTTGAGGTCTGTGATCTGTTTGGAGTTTTGTATGGATGGATCTATTTGGATCCTTCTACATGCAGCCATCCAGTTTTTCAAGTACAATATGTTGAAGATGCTGCCTCCCTCCCTGAGTGTGTATGTCTGGCTTCTTTATCAAAAATCAGGTGTCCAGAGATGCGTAGACTTATATCTTGGTCTTCAATTCAATTCCATTGATCAACATGTCTGTTTTTGTGCCAATGCCATGATGTTCTTATTACTATAGTTCTAGTAAAATTTGAGGTCAGCGATGGTGATACCGCTAGCATTTCATTTATTGTTTTGTTTAGGATTGTTTTAGCTATTCTTCTGCTTGTTTGCATTGCTGTGTTCCTGTATGAAGCTTGAAATTGTCCTTTCAATTTCTGTGAAGAATTGTGTTGAAATTTGATGGGGATTGCATTGAATCATTAGATTGCTGTTGATAATATGATCATTTTTACTATATTAATCCTCTGATCCATGAGCATGGGAGAACGTTCCACCTTCTGATATCTTTTTCAATTTCTTTCTTCAATGTCTTAAAGTGTTTATCATATATTCTTTTGCTTGCTTGGTTAGAGGTACACCAAGATATTTTATTTTATTTTTTGAGGTTATTGTAAAAGTTGTTGTTTCCCTGATTTCTTTCTCAGTCTGTTTGTCACTTGTCTGTAGAAAGAATACTTATTTTGGGGTATTAATTTTGTATCATGCTACTTTGTTGAAAGTATTTATCAGCTGTAGGAGTTTCCTGGTGGAATTTTTAGGATCACTTATGTGTACTATCATATCATCATGCAGATAAGGGTACATTGACCTCTTCCCTCCTCCCTCTTTGCATCCCTTGATCACTTTTAGTTGTCTTATTGCTCTAGCTAAGACCACTAGCACTACATTGAATAGGTATGGAGAGAGTGGGCACCTTTGTTTTCTTGCTGTTTTTAGTAGAGTTGCTTTGAATTTCTCTCCATTTAGACTGATGTTGACTTTGAGCTTGATGTAAATTGTATGTATGATTCTGAGATATGTCCTTCGTATCCCTAGTTTTTCTAAGACTTTTTATCATGGAGTGGTGTTAGATTTTGCCAAGGGCCTTTTCTCCAGCTAATGAGAAAACCATGTTGTTTTTGTCTTTCAGTTTGTTTATATGGTGGATTCTATTTATCATTTTATGTATGCATGTACCTGCATCTCTAGGCTGAAGCCTACTTGTTCATGGTGGATTATCTTTTTGATGTGATCTTTGATTTGGTTTGCAAGTATTTTATTGAGTTTTTTTCCATCTGTGTCCATAAAGGAATTGGTCTGTGATTCCCTTTGTTGGATCTTTGTGTGGTTTGGGCATCATGGTAACTGCGACATTATAAAAGGAACTGAGAAATGTTCCTTCTGTTTCTATTTTGCGGAATAATTTGAGGAGTGTCGGTGCTAATTCTTCTTTGAAAGTCTGGTAGAATTCTGCATTAAAACCTAGCTTTCTTGATTGGTAGATTTATAATTACTACTTCTATTTCCTTAAGGATTATAGATCTGTTTACATTGATTATCTATTTTTGATTTAACTTTGGTAAGTGGTATATGTCAAGAAAACTATCCATTTCTTTTAGTTTTTTCAATTTGGTGGAGTACAACTTTTAAAAGTATGTCCTTACGATTCTCTGAATTTCCTTGGTGTCTGTTGTTATGTACTTTTTTTCTTCTCTGATTTTGTTAATTCAGATATTCACTTTCTGCCTTTTAGTTAATTTTGCTAGAAGCTTGTTTATCTTATTGATTTTCTTGAAGAACCAACTTTTTGTTTCATTGATTCTTCCTATTGTTTTTATTTTATTGATTTTAGCCCCAAGTTTGATTATTTATTTTGCTTTATTTCTTTTGGGTGTTATTATTTTTCTTCTAGAACTTTCATGTATGGTGTTAAGTTACTAAAATGGGATTTCCTCCTCCTCCTCTTCCTCCTCTTCCTCCCCTTCTTCTTCTTCTTTTTCAGGACAGCACCTAGTGCTATGAATTCACGTCTTGGAAATGCCTTCATTGTGTCTCATAAGTTTGGCTATATTGTATTTTCATTCAATTCTAAAAAGGTTTAAATTTCATTCTTGACCCATTTTTCATTTGGTAGTGAGTTGTTCAGTTTCTATGAGTTTTATAAATTTTCTGTTGTTGTTGATATCCTGCTTTAATCTTTGGTGGTCAGATAGGATGCAGGTTGTTATTTCAATTTTCTTTATATGTGTATTACATCTGTTGAAACTTGATCTGTGTCCCATTATGTGGTCAATTTTGTAGAAAGTCCCATGAGGTGCTGAGAAGGTATATTCTTTTGGTTTTGGGTGAAACATTCTGTAAATGTCTGTCAGGCTTTTTGGTTTGTGATGTCAGTTAGCTCCAGTATTCTCTGTTTAGTTTTTATCTGGGTGACCTGTCAATTGTCAAAAGTTCGGCACTGAGGCCATTTACTATCATTATGTGAGGGTCAATATGTGATTTAAGCTGTAGTAGCGTTTTTTTTTTTTTTTAATGAATTTGGATGCCCTTGGATTTGATGCATACATGTTTATGATTGCAATAACTGTTGGAATTTTCCTTTGATGAGTATGTAGTATCCTATTTTTTCAGATTAGTTTTGGTTTGAAGTCTATTTTGTCATATATTAAAATGATTTCACTGACTTGTTTCATGGGTCCATTTTCTGGAATATCTTTTTATATCCTTTTTACCCTGAGGTGATGATGTATATCCTTGATGTTAAGATGTGTTTCTTAGATGCAGCAGAGGGGTGGATCCTGTTTACAAATCCAAGATGTTCATCTGTGTCCTTTTATTGAGGAGTTGAGACCATTGATGTTGGGAGGTACAATGGGCAGTGTTGCTAATTCCTTTTATTTTGTTGTGATGGTGTGGGTTTTTACACCCTTTTGATTTACTGGTCCAAGATTATTTAATCCTTGTGTTTTCTTAGGCATGGTTAACCTCTTCAGGTTGAAAGTTTCCTTCTAGTGCCTTCTGTAGGGCAGAATTTGTAGATAGATATTGTTTAAATTTGTGGGTTTTAAAAAGCATGGAATCTCGTTCTTTTTCTTTTCTTTTTATTTGGGAATCTCTTTCTTTTTCCATCTATTATGACAGAAAGTTTTGTTGGGTATAGTAGGCTGAGTTGTCATTCTTGGTTCTCTTAAAGTTTCTAGAACATCTGTTTAGACCCTTCTAGCTTTTAACGTCTCCATTGAAAAGTCCAGTGCTATTCTAATAGGTCTGTCTTTATATGTTATTTGGTCTTTCCTTCTTGTGGATTTTAGTATTCTTTTCTTGCTTTGTACATTTAGCATTTTGATTATTCTGTGTCATTGAGAATTTCAGAAGTTGGCATCTAGGACAAAGAGATGGTGTGGTGGAGGAAGGCTGGAGGAGAAGATTTGTATGACCTTCTGGGTATGGGGACAGAGAGGAAGGGGAGGCCACAGCAGCTGGTCTGGCACACAGCCGGGGATGAGACTGGGGCATTGGAATTAAAGGGAAGGGATCCCCAAAGAATTTTAAACAAGTTACAAAAAAAGAGACATTTTTATACCTCTGTTTATGGTAGTGTTATTTGCGATAGTCAAAGGTGGCAGCAGCCCAAGTGCCATCAGCAGGTGAGTGGGTAAGCAGAGTGTGGTATGCTTATGCAGTGGAATATTATTTACTCTTAAATGAAGAAATTTTAATACATGGATGTTGCTCCTTCAGACCAGGTCCAGAAACAGTGAAGAGGAGAGAAGAGAGGTGGATCCACAGTAGGGAGAATTAAGCAGGCGGTGAACAGCTGGTTAAGGGAAACCAACTATTGGTTGAACAACTAGTTAGAAGAACTAGTTGTTGAGGAGAAGTTGAGGAATGGAGGAAAAACAAGTACTTGGAGATTTAGGCATATGCAGTAGAAACTGAAGGGCTTAAAGTCCAGGAGAAGTTCTTGCTGTCACCCATCTTTCTAACTTTATTCTTGTTTGCTGTCACCCATCTTTCTAACTTTATTCTTGTTTGCTGTCAGTCATCCATCTATCTATCTCTCTTGCTGTTTGTCTCACTCTAGCTCGCTCATGTCTGTTACTTGCTTGCTGTTCTCCTTGGGCCAACCCAGTATTTATTAAAGTGAAGCTTAATTTTTCATTACAGATTACATCATGATTTTTCTTATCTTTTACAATCAATAGAGCATTAAAAAATCAACAAAGCAAGAGAACGGTCTAACAAGGAAATACAAACAGTTCTATATAACCTACAATAAAGCATACAGCAAAAATCAATAAATTTCCAAGCAATGGTCAGCGTAACCTGATTATCATTTCTTTTTTATTTTTAAATTTTTTAAAATTTATTTTATTAATTTATTCTTGTTATATCTCTATGGTTATCCCATCCCTTGTATCCTCCCATTCTCCCCTCCCTCCCATTTTCCCCTTATTCCCCTCCCCTATGACTGTTCCTGAGAGGGATTACCTCCCCCTGTATATGCTCATAGGGTATCAAGTCTCTTCTTGGTGACCTGCTGTCCTTCCTCTGAGTGCCACCAGGCCTCCCCCTCCAGGGGACATAGTCAAATGTGAGGCACCAGAGTACATGAGAAAGTCATCTGATTATCATTTCTTAAACAATACTCGGGAAAGCTTAATCATAAATTCCTTTGAGATAAAGCTATTGTGTTTACAGGATTGTTGTAGCAATGTATCTTGAGCTAAATGTTCTTTCATAAAGAAAAAACTTGGCTTACTCCCAGTCCCAAACCGACAGGCATGATGTTTAAGCCTAGGCTAATTGCTAAGGCGTCCTTTATTGTAAAATATGAGTAAAGCATGATGTTCCAAGGCCACCTTCTATTGCTCTCAAAGCATATTTTAAAGAAAATTTCTACAAGAAACAGTATCTAGCCAGGTACTGTTATGTCTTAACTTTCTTTCATGCAGTTTCTGCTTGGGTGCTCACAGTTGAGCAAAAAACTCTATCATTGTCTCAAGCCTTTGACCAGATGCCTTCTTTCAACATTCTCTGTGGGAAAAAGTTTTCCTTGTATAAATTTACTTAGGGCTGAGAAATAAAGAGAAAAAGGCAGTTTTAAGAAAAAAAGGCATATTTTTAGACAAAATTACACCTGGACCGTATATAATATTTAAGGGCAGTGGTGATCTGCTGGAAAGCTTCAGAACTTTGTCAAGCAAAGCCTCAACAGCTGTCCTGGATGTCTAGAGATCATGCTGGACAGCTGGAGGTCTCTGGAACTTTGTCAAGCAAAGCCTCTATGACCTATCCTCAGGTCTGTGACACATGGACAAACTCTGAGAGCATTAAGCTAAGTGAAATAAGCCAATCACTGAAGGAAATATGTAGTATTATTTCATTCATATGATAAAATGAGTATAGTCATGTTACAGAAAGTAGAAGGGCAGTTTCCCCAAGCTAGATAGAGGTGAGAATAAATAATATTTAATGGCTTCAGAGGGTCAGTTTGGCAATGGAGAACACTAGAGCTGAACAGTGGTGGCTGTCACACGTAGTACAAACACACTCGTACCACTGCACTATCATAAGCTCACATGTGGCTGAGATAGTTTCAGTCAATTCCCATCACCGTGCTGAAGTGCCTAGATACTTATTCTGAGAAGAGGGCACGTTGCAAACCGTGTGGGGGTTTGTATTCCACATGTAACAGGCCTCACTGCTTTGGGCCTGTGTGAAAGCAGCAGTCCTCAGTGGGTGCCTGAGAAGAAAACTGCTCCTTTCATGGCCAGAAAGAGAGAAGAGGAGGTGGGGAAGATAATTATGATGGAGGGCAGGAAAGATATATATATGTCTATACACATACATACATATGTATGTCCATATGTATATATGGACAGAGAGTGAGAGCAACATTTGAGAGTGAGAGTGAGAGTGAGAGTGAGAGTGAGAGAGAGAGAGAGAGAGAGAGAGAGAGAGAGAGAGAGAGAGAGCTGGATTCCACAGCCTCCTTCAAAGGACCACCTTTAATAACCAAGGACCTCCCCCAGACCGTCATCTTTTTAAAAAACTTTTTGTTGATTATTAGTGAGTTTCATATCATGTATCCTAATCCCACTCATTTTCCCTTCCCCTCATACCCATCCTTAATCCTCACCCGCAGCAGAGAAAAAAATATTTCATTGCAGAAGCTGCAGTGTGTCACAGTGTGTCCCACAATACATCCTTTAGTCCACACGTCTTTGCTTGCCAGTGCTCATTACAGTGAGTCTGTGGTACGAGGCCTCTGGCTTCTGCTGCTCTATCAGTACCGGAACCTCACTGGGCCTCATCTTGGATATCTTGTTGTTGCCCTATATTGTGGAGATTCTGCAGTTTTCTTTCTGTAGGACCAGCCCTTTTATGTACTCCAGCAGTTCATTAATAAGGGTAGATGTTGAGGAGGGCCAATTCAAATCCCTGGATATGGGACTGAGAGTATCTGATCGGGCCAGCCTGCTGTCTCTCCCCACTCTAATACCCTCAGGGCTGGCTCATCGGTAAACCCTTACAACCATGGCCAGTTCTATCCTGCTGCCCAGGTGAGGTGCAGGGCCCCACTCTCCTGAATGTTGCAGCGGGTGAGGGACATGGCCAGTTCTCCTACTCTCATGAGTGGGAGGCAGGGCCAGCTCTCCTGCCTGTCATAGATGGTGAGGGATGAGGGAGGAGAGGAGTGTGTTTCTCCCTTGTCTGCACCGCACCATCAACCTCCCAGCTGACAAGAGGAAAGGTCAGTTCTTCTGCACTCATGCCCTGGGGCCAGCTTACCTACATCCAAAGCCAGCACTATTGTGCTGCTCAGGAAAGGTGCAGAGCCAGCTCTCCCACCTGCCATAGCAAGGTGCGAGGGTGTGTGTACGGGGAGGTATCTTTTTTATTTTCCATGCTTCCAAAAGATAGACAAGTTGCTGGGCTTTCTCTCTTATTAGCCACACCCACATCCAGAGCCATTTCTACTGAGCTGCTGAGGTGAGGAACAAGACCTGTTCTCCCAAGCTGCAACAGGTGAGGGGCAGGAAAGCTCACCTGCTTTCATGACCCCTTGGGGCCAGCTCTACTGCCCACTGCTAGTGGTGAGGATAAAAGGGAGGGGAGGATATATTTTCCTCACTGACTCCACTGCATAGCAGACAAGAAGCAAGGCCAGCTCTTCCATGCTCATACCCTTAGGGCCGGCTCACCCACAACCCCCACATTCAGGGCCAGCTCTACTGTGTTGCCCAGTGAACAGACCCCACATTTTAAGGCCTTCAGTGCCCCAAGAAAGTTCTACTCTGGAGACCAAGTTTTCAATACAAAGCCTTTTGGAGGAACATTCAAAATCAAACTGCAACAGACAGGAATTTGCATGTTATATGAATATCATTACAATCAATATTTTAAAATTAGTAATTATAGGAGTGAGTTAATGAGAAGTTTGGTCTGTTGTTCACATTGCTTGGCAAGCACCGGTGCAGTTTAATATGTTTTTAAACTAAACAATGAGAAGGAAATTTGATTTTGATTTACATATTAATATGTCATTCTATGCACATTGTTAAATATTTTGTCTATCATAATTTACTTCCCCCACATTGTATGATGAGACCTTGCCTCTGAGATGTTTAAAAAATAGATTTATATTATTTTGGTGATGTGTATTTGTGTGCATCTGTGTATGGGTATAAACACTTGAGTGCAATGCCTGAGGAGGCTGGAAGAGGGCAAGCTCCTGGAGCTGGAGTTACAGGTGGTGGTGAGCCGCCCCGCATGGATTCTGGGAATCTAACTCAGGTCCTCTGCAAGAGTGATACATGCTTTTAACTAATGAGACGCCCTTCTTGCCTCTCTCCCTGAGATCTTACAGACCATTTCTGACCTGGAGGGGCAATGACCATGTTTGGAGGTACAAGCACTTTCAGCTTTACTGAGTCAACACTTGAGGCTGTGCTTTCACCTCTATAGCATTATAGTTGCAGCCCACTAAGCCTGATCAGTAGTGGCCTTATCACCCTTCAGTTCTGAGCCTCTCCATTATGATCTCTCCTTCTTCAGATGCAGAGTGAGGCTATTTCCAAACACATAATGCTTTTTATCATTTTCTTTTAGTCATCAATTTCTTACTTAATTGAATTGTGGTCACTACTCACCTTTTGAAATTTGCTGAAGTCAGCAATGCTCAAGGAGACTATGCCCCATCTAAGTGTGCACACCGTTCTATAAATGCTCATTAGCTCTAGCCTGTTAATTTTCTTGTTCAAATCTGCCACATCCCCACTGACTTTTGCCTTGTTTGGTCTGTGTATTAATGAAAATGTGGTTTAAACCCTTTGTGGTGGTAATGTCTTTTGTGTAGTGTGTCTGGTCTCTTGGCTGTCTCTGCTTTGGGCAGTTTGAGGTACTTAAAAGTTGAAAGAGCAGAGCTTTATCTCAAAGCTGGTTAACTCGGTGTGTAGAGGCAGCATCAACTGTCTACTGCGTAGAGACTGTTTGTTGTGTGGTTTTAGAAGTCCGTCGTGTCCTATGTTTTGTTGTGTCCCTTTGTATGTTGTCTCTTCATAGAGTCAGAAGTTTTTAGGCTGAGTTTAAAAAGTTCCTACCCAGCATCTTCATCTCGCCACTACTGTTCAGCTGCTCCTTTCTTTTGGCAATGGACATGCTTGGGTGTCATCTCATCATCCTGTCAGTATTTCCTGTTCTCCCTTTCATTTCCTCCTGATTTCTGTTCTTTTCTGGTTCTATTTCCCCCACATCATGTATTTGAAAATAATAAGTTCTGCCTTTAAAAATAGTGTTTGTGTTGGACACATTAGGTGTGTTTCTGTGTCTTATTTAATCTGTGGTGTCACGCTGTAAGACCTTCCCCCTAGCAATGCCAAGAACTCAAAATGGCTCATTGACTTATCAATTTGACCAGCTCATATGTTCTTGTTTTAATTTTAATTTTCTTAATTTTAATTGTTTAATTTAAAATGTTTTAATTTTAATTTTTAAACTTTGTCCAGACACAAAAAGTCTCTTTGGGAAACCTAATTCATCATACCATAATACCAAAACTCAAATCCTTTGATCCTTACTTTCAAAGGACTCTGTTTGGCTTGCATAGAAGAAATCATAGTAACAGTAGTCTATATTTTGTGCCATTGTATGTAATCTGCCTTTGACTTTACAGGAGGTACAGTTAAGAGATAGGTTTGAGTCTCAGAAGAAACTCTGAAATTTCAAAGTGAAATGGACTGTGAGAGTCCATGGGGACTTTGGAAGTTGGACCAAATGCATTCTGTTTTATGATAAGCCCACATGTCTATAAGAGTGAAATCCCTCCCACCCATATTCTTGGGTATTTGGACAGTTTGAGGAGGTTTTAAAGCTATGACCTTGTTGGAAGAGGTTTGCCACTTGGGGCGGGTTTTGATGCGCTTACAGACTTGAGCCATTTCGAGCTTGCTCTCTTTGGTTCATGTTTGTGGTATGAGGTGTGAGCCTTCGGGTCTCAGCTTCCAGCTCCACCTGCCGTGCCTGCTTGCTGCCATGCTTTTCCCCAAAATTGTGAGCCCAAAGCAAGACATTCCTTCTATAAGTTGCCTTGGCCCTGGTGCTTTATCACAGCAATGGAAAAAAACAGACATCCAGGAGCAATACATCCAGCCACACAAGACCCATTTGCATAGTAACCAGTCCCATCCCACCAGAAGAATAATTATCTTCTGTAAGAAAACATTCATCTCCCTTAAAGATGTCAGCCCTTGGCAATGCTGTTACTTTATGGGTTGGATTTTAACATGCATTTTTATAGGCTAACCAAACCATTGATCATCTCTTAACTCATAGCATAAGTGTACATTTTAAGGCTGATGATAGATCTAAATGTACTTAAACATATTAAAACTCTTAGAATTTGCCAGTGGAGTTTTCATGACTTGGTTCTACTGAGAAATTACTTAGTTAAGGAAAACAATGTGCCCATGAAAAATTAGACCATTAAACCACAACCTTTTCTCCATTAAAGAATGCCAAGAGAACGTAAAATAGCAAATTAAAGGAGGGAAAACAATTTTTGCAAAGCGTAACTGACAAAATCCATGAAAACTAATAAAAGAAAAACAGATAATTCAATAGAGAGAATAGAGAGGCTGTCTTCAAAACAGAAAATTCACATGGCCAGCGAGCATCTGGTGATGTGCAAATCTCACTGGCTGAGCAGGCGAAGCAAGCAGATACCTACATACACCTGCCATTCAAAAGATTGATAAAACCAAGCATGACATGTCCTGCCTCTGGTTCAGCAAGTGGCAGACAGAGACAACACTCAGGAGAAAGTTCTAGAAACACCCTGAACACCATATTCTGTTTTAGTTCCTTTTGCATCACTGCTGCAAAATATCTGACACAGCAACTCAAGAGAGGAAGAGTGCATTTGGATCCCACTTTCAGGGGTGTCGGTTCCTCATGGCTGGGGGTAGGGGTGGGGGTGGAGGGGGTGAGCAACAGGGCCCTTCACATCAGTATGGGCCAAGGATCAGAGATAGGGCAGTGCAGTCTGTTGGCTCTCTCCCTCCCCCCTTTAATCCTCCAGTTTTCCCAGCCTACAGAATGCTGCCACCCACACCCAGGGCTACTCTTGTCTCTTCAGATAGTCCTCTCTGGAAACACCCTCACAGGCATACCCAGAGGTATTAGTTTTCTAGGTGACTCTGAATTTAATCATGATGACAATGGAAATTAATCATCTCGATATTTAAATGAGAGGTTTTCAAGTCCTCATCACAAGTAGAAAGGGTAAGTAGATTGTAGTGTGTGGATGCGGAGCAGTACTAACTAGTGATGATAAAATGAAGGAATCACTGTAGCACCCAACAAAAATGAGTCTCACCAAGATAATAAAAAGAGGGGGGGAAACCAATACAAAAAGAACGATGATTTCATGGTGAAATTTATATAAGGTTCAAACAGAGACACAGCTAGTCTGTTGTGTTAGGACTTAGAAGGGTTAGTAGGGAAGGTGTTGGTGATGCGATGAAGAATGATGGTTTCTTGATTTTGTTCTCGTTGCTATAATAAACACCATGACCGGAAGCAACCTGGGGAGGAAAGGGTTTATTTCACTGAAGGAAGTGAGGGCAGGAACCTTGAGGCAGGGTGTAAAACAGAGGCCACTGAAGAAGGTTGTTTACTGCCTTGCTCCCTGGCTCCCCTCAGTTCGCTTTCTTATGCACCCCAGGATCACCTGGCTAAGGGTAGCACTCCTCACAGCGGGCTGGGTCCTCCAACATCAATCATTAATCAAGAAAATTCCCCCCACTCTTGCTACAATTCTTTCTGATGAAGTCTTTTATTTTTTCAGTTGAAGTTTCCTCTTCCCCAATGACTCTAGCTTGTGTGAAGTTGACAAACAAACAAACAAACACCTAAACTAACGAGAATAGATAGATACCTTTTGCTTTGTGTACATATTTCTCAAGTTGAATATTTATTTTTTCTCATTCTTCCATTCTCTCTCTCTCTCTCTCTCTCTCTCTCTCTCTCTCTCTCTCTCTTCTTTTCTATACAATTTACCTGAAATAAATAAGTAACTATTACAAAGAACTGTATATCAGAAAACTTGTTTGAAATAAATAAATTACCAAGGAAAATAACTGAAATCTCAGCAGTGTTGTATGTAATCAAATTAGTAATTTAAATTTTGCCCACTAGAAAATATCAGACCCGGAGGGTTTTAGGAACAAGTTCTAAAGTATCAAAGAACAGATCACTCTAATCTTAGCAAAAGCATTCCAGTGAGTATAAGCATAGAAAATGTGTCTGGAGCTTTGCATATAAAATCTGCATCCTGATTAGTCATGAGATAGAAAAATTCATTAGTAAACCTTGTTCTCAAACTTAGGTGCAAAAATGCTAAGCAAAATATGAGCAGCGTCTATCATCCAGTCTCTCTGGGTAAACTGGAAACTCATGTCAGTACCCGGAAGAGGAACTCCATAGACCCTTTCATCCACTCCTCAATGCACTTTGTGAAGTCCTTTTTCTCCGCTTTTCACCTTGTGTCTTTAATTAGCATACTAGGTGGAGCCTAGCCCTCTGCAGCTGCTGGTTCACTTACAGTGGGAATATTTAGTTACTTCTATGGGAATCACAAAGTGTCATCTTCACTTCCTGCCATTCATAATGATCAGCTATGCTTAATCCAATTGTGAAAAAGTGTACTTTGAAACACACAGAAGGAAAAAAAAAATTACATTCACTACTTGTGAGTAGGGGGCGTTTACTTACATTTTCCCGGCCTAACCACTAGGATAAACTGAATATTTAAAAAAAAAATTATGTGCATGAGTGTCCTGCATGCACATATGTATGCACACCGCACGTGTGCCTGATGCCCGCAGCTCAGAAGAGGGTGTGGAATCCTCTGGAGCTTGAGGCACAGGTCTGGGAATGGAGCTTGAGACCTCTGCAAGAGCATCGAGTGCTCTGAACTGCTGAGCCATCTCTCCCGCCCCTACATTAATATTTTAAACTTAGGTTAGAAAAGGATACCACTTAAGAAGTGAAAGTGGACAGGTGAGATGGCTTGGGGGTGGATTGCACATGCAGGCCAGACTACCCAAATTCCATCATCAGCTCTCTCAAGTAGCAGAAGAGCGTCATCTTCCGTGAGTTGCCCTCTGACCTCCACATGCACCGCACTGCACACGACCTCCTCACAAGATGAAAGGGACGTCTCCGTGCTTCACAAATCATGTGAAATATGCAAAGGGAAAGTGAAAGGCCTCGTATGGATTGAGGGAAGACAAAGAAACACTTCTCAGACACACGGTTGGTGTCGTTAGTGCAAAACTACAACTCTCATCTCAAGGGGATAAGAATTTATTTGGGAGTCAGCTATAAATGCCTGTGGACCAGGAACACAGATTCAAGCGGCTCCAAATTCTGGTTCCAATGGGCTCGGAGTTTCATGAAGTTTTTATAGGGACAGAGAGTTAGAAATCAAGACGCTTTCCAAAGACATTGGTGGGAGCAAAGCAGGGAAAACTTGGTTCTAAGTTTCAGATATTATCTGATGGCATTCTTAGCCTTTTGGTTGGGGGAAGCTAGATACCTTCTAGATATACACCTTGTGGGAGGTGTAACCTCCTGGATGTGGTCGTTGTACATTCTGAAAGATTTACCCAATGGTCACAAAGATGTCAGGATGCATACAGAGATGGATAATAAATATCAATAACTATTTATTAATAACACCGATTTTAATGAGGCTCTGGATGTACAACATTCCACTCTCTCCATTAATCATAGAAACTCAATCAGTTTAGTGCAAGGTACAATCATTTTTTCTGTGTGTGTGGTTTTCTTTTCTTTTCCCTCTTTGTTTCTTGAATTACTTTATATCCTGATCCCAGCCCCCTCTCCTGTCCTCCCAGCCCCAGCCTCCCCTCCCCTCCCCCTTTTCTTCCTTCTCCTTCTTCTCAGAGAAGCAGATGCCCCAAGGGATACCAACACGTCCTAGCACAAGGTAGAGTTCCTTCCAGGAACTTTTGTTCATAGTATTTGTATATGTAATTCATACAAGCCAATCACACAAATATAAACCACTTCATAAAATAATGGACAAAAGATACAAACAGACAATTCATAGAGGGGAGAACTAATATTTACTAAATGGTAGAAAAGATAAGACATTTCACAACATACAAAAGACATGCATGCTTTTGTGAGATACATATTAGGCAATGTATGTTATTCCTGGGTGTTGGCATATGGGCCCTACAGTGTCTGAATACTCTGGAGTGATGGGTATCTTCTGTATGTTGATGACTGACAGCTGGCTGGCAACACCCAGGTTGCTGGTCACTGGAAACAGCAGGACAGGATCAGAGGGTGTTAGGTCCATTCCCAACCTTTGGGGAGAGGAGGAGAGCTGAAGTCTGGGTTAGTGACCAGTGGCTGATGATGTAATCCACCATAAGATGTAATAGTTACTATAAAAAGCAAGCAAACAACAGAATGGGTGAAGGAAGTTTCTGGATTGCTGAACAAATTGGCTGTTCCTGGAAGAGGAAGTATCCAGAGAGGGCATGGAAGCTATGGAAGCTTCCTTTTACCTCACACCTGGCCATCAATCTGTGTCCTCTGTGATAGGTCCAACACAGAAGTAGACACTGGAGTTTCCCTGAGTTTTGTCAAGTGGTTTTACAAATGCTTGGGACTTGTAATGGGAGCCTTAATTTATACTTGGTTGGTCAGAAGTTCTATGAGCTTCAACTTTTGACAGTTTGGTGAGCCTGAGTCCTTGGTTTGCTTCTAGACTGATAGTATCAGTAGTGAGTTAGATAAGATGGCTGGTGTCAGCTGAACAGACTGGTTTCTGGTGGGAAAAGAACCCCACATACATTTGGTTTTGAATATTTTCTATAAGCTCAGCACTGCCGGTGCAGCTGTTGGAAAGGGTTACAGGGGAGGTATGACCTGCTGGATGTAGAGGTTTGAATAAGAATGGCTCCCATGGAGGGGTCAGGGACTGCACAAGAAGACTAACTAACTAACCTGAGCCCACTGCAGCTCACAGAGACTGAACCACTAAGCACACAGAGGATGCATGGGTGGGGCTGGACTTAGGCTCGCTGCCCAGATGTAGCAGATGCACAGCTTTGTCTTCATGTGGGTCCCCCAACAACTGGAGCAGGGCCCTTTCTGACTCTGATGCCTGCCTTTGGATCTCATCCCACCTTGCGCGGCCTCAGTGGGAGAGGATGAGCCTAGTCCTGCAGCCACTTAATGTGCCAGGGCAGGTTGGTACCCACGGGAGACCTCCCCCTTCTGTGAGGAGGAGAGGGAAGGGTGAGGGGAGTGGTGTGTGTGTGTGTGTGCGTGTGCGTGCGTGTGCGTGTGCATGTGCGTGTGCGTGTGCGTGTGTGCGCGTGCATGTGCGTGTGCGCGTGCGCGTGCGTGTGCGTGCGTGTGCGCGTGCAGTGCGCGTGTGCGTGTGCGTGTGCATGTGTGTGTGCGCGTGTGTGCGTGTGCATGTGCGTGTGCGTGTGCGTGTGTGTGTGTGTGTGTGTGTGTGTGTGTAACTGGGAGGAGAAGAGGGGGAGCTGCAACAAGGATGTAAAGTTAATAAATAAACAAATTAATGGGGAAAAAAAAAGAGAGAGAATGGCCCCATAGCCTCATATATTTAAATGCTTAGTCACCAGAGAGTGGCACTGTTTGAAAAGATTAGGAGGCGTGGCCTTGTTGGAGTAGGTATGATCTTGTTGGAGGAAGTGTGTCACTGGGGATGGGGCTTTGAGCTTTCAAATGCCCAAGACAGGCCCAGGGGTTTTCTCTTCCTTTGGCTAGGAAACCAGATGGAGACCTTGCAGCTGCTTCTCCAGCACCGTTCCTGCCTGTGTGTTGCCATGATCCTCATGATGAGAATGAGCTAAACCTCTGAAGCAGAGTGCCAGTTTTCTTTTCTAAGAGTTGCCGTGGTCATGGTGTCTCCTCTCAATAACAGAGCAGAGACAGAAACGTTGGAGGAAATATGTCACTGGGGGCTTCGGGGGGGGGCAGGAGGGGCAGTGTTGAGAATCTAAAGCCTCTGCAGAGTGTGTGGCAGTCTAGTAGAAATCTAGTTTCTGTGCTGCCATTTCAGAACTTGGTAATGGAAAACAGAAAGATCTATGTTTTATATCTTTTATGCCTAAAATGAAAGTCTGATAGTATCGTGTATTGGGAAGGAGGTTGAGAAATAGGACTTGGGGAGAAGCGTTATCTCCCAACATCACAGACTAGAGTTCTCACCTCAGGGCTCCTGGATGGGTCTGTTTTGGAAAGATATAGCCTTAAAGAGGAATCTCAGTTAAAACTGGGGGATAATCTAGTCTGGCTGCTATCCTTGTAACAAGTGCAGACTAGGACCCAGGCACAGAGAAAGGACACAGGGAGGCAGGAAGAAGAAGCCACCTGCAGCCACGGACTGAGAGTCCAATCCTGCCCATACTTGATCCCTGACTTCCAACCTCTTGTTTGTCTTTGTCATGGATGCCTGGCTTAACTAATGCAAGGAGGGTACAAGAAGCTGGCGAAATAAAGCACGTCGGTTATACTCACACATAGGCCTGAAAGTTCTAATTTCTTTGAGAAACACCAGCAGACAAGTGGGACTCCCTCCACCCCAGCTGGGCTTATATTATAATGAAGGGAAAGAAAGAGAAAGAAAGAAAGAAAGAAAGAAAGAAAGAAAGAAAGAAAGAAAAGGGGGAGGCAGGCAGAGAGGGAGTGGCACCTGCTTTGGTCTAGGTTGAGTTAGAAAGGAAAAGTGACAGAGTTCCTAAAGAGGACAGATTTGCACTGAGCTCAGTGGGGACAGAATGTCCCAGTTGCCACAATGATAGATCACAGGACTTGTCTCTGTGGGAGAAACTAGAGCCCTACTGAGACACAGCTGAGGCCTCTGCTGGGGGTGATGTGGGGAGGGGAGGAGGAACAGCATGGGGCAGAGGTGGTGCTGATGAATGCCAGGCTGGGTAGGTCTCCTCTTTGACTTCAAGAAGGTAAGTCAAAACAACACACCTGACTTCGGTATGATGTGAAGTGAGTTTAGGTTCAAAGCTTCCAGTTACTGAATGCTGAGAAAAATCAGTGAGATGTTGTCAACATTGGTTTGAGAAAGACGTTTAATAGAGTGTTTTAGTTAAACAGTTACCGAAGTGAATTTCCTCAGAGGTAAAGACATCCTGTGAGGGGGTGAACTGAGCCTTTTGGAGTCCCCTTTTCCATGTGGTGCAGATGCTTCCCACAGCTGCTAGAAAAGAACCGTCTGCATCGCCAGCCACTCTACGCTAAGCCGCACTCTTGACAGAGTGGCAGACAGCAACCTGGCAATCCAAGGGAAAGTCAGATGAAAGAAGGAACCAGAGAGATAGGACGCCTAGGAAGAGAGGCTTGCGCACCTCACAACACCTGACCGACAACACATGCAGCCTTTGTGTCCGCCTTTGGAAAGGAGAATGGACAGGGTAGCTCTGTCTCTCATCCAGCAATGCAGCTGAGAACATGGCAGAGGGACGGAGAGAAGAGATGTCCTCTGTGACTCATTTGGGGACATCTTTATGTACACAAAGGGCCGGTGATCCCAATGTCTTCCTAACTCTCTGCGTCCCCCTCTCAGGATAAAATCAAGCCCCCCTACCCCCCCCCCCATCCCCGGAATGGCCTGAGGAGTATTCCTTCTCATGCCTTGCATTTACATGGCTGCTGGACTAGAAAGCATGTGGGTGCCCTTTAGGATTGCCCCCTATCATCTCAGGCATTTCAATACTTGATCCCTAGTGGTGAGGAGGTCTAGGAGGTGCTGGCTTGCTGGAGAAAGTATGTCACTAGGGGGCAGGTTCTGAAAGCTGAAAACCTTACCCTTCTTCCTGGTTGCTCAGTTTGATGATGTGAGTTCTCAGCTTCCAGCTCAGTTGCCTGATGCCTCACCATGATGGATTCTTATCCCTCTAGAACCGGAAGTTAAAACAAGCTCTTTCTTCCAGAAGCAACTGCTGATGGAGCTTTATCACAGCAGCAGGAAAGCAACTCATACATTCTCACGCACCCTTTTCCATCTTCAGCTGGCACTATGTGGGCAATCTATACCAGGGCCAAGAAAATGGAGTTGGCATATACTGTCCCCCTTCCTCACAATGTCTGCCCCGCTCTGTGTTCCCAAGGACCCCTTCCTCCGAACCGCCTGAAGTGCTGCTTTCCAGCTGTGTCCCCAGCGTGTCATTCTCCACCTCTTCTTCGTTCTTTTTCTCCCCACACTATTGCACTTTCCTGCTGCTTGGTCACTGGATTCTACAGTGGCCAAGGTCAGGGCCATATCTTATCCATGCAAATCCCCAGTGGTAAAGTTGTATCTGGCATGGAACAAAGACTTAATAAATATTCACTTGGTTTAGTTAGATTTGAATCATTGGCCCTGTATCAGGCATAGGGAAAAACAAAAACAAAAACAAAAACAAAAACAAAAACAAAACTCCAAACTAAAACAAAACAAAAAAAAATCCCAAACCCTGAGACTTCTGCTCAGATAGGGCCGGGTTTGTGAGACTTATTACAATGGTATGAACTCTAAGCCGGTGTCAGTTGGTCTCTATGATAGCACCCAGCCATCAAAGCAGACTTAGTGCATCTTTCAGCATCAGCCTTAAATTTACAGAGTTAGGGATTCATGTATTCCTTAACTTTGTACTTTTTTTTTTTTTTTTTTTTTTTTTTTTTATCGAGACAGGGTTCCTTTATGTAGCCTTGGCTGTCCTAGACTTGCTTTGTTGTAGACCAGGCTGGCCTCTGCCTCCTCGAGTGCTGGGATTACAGGTGTGCTTCACTGTGCCTAGCTTAGATTTGTACTTTTAAAAGCATCTTTGTTTCAAACGTCACCAACTTCACAGTAGTAAACAACCATCCACCAAAACATAAGGTTGGATGGTCTAGAGCCGGCCATGCAGGTGCCTTTCCCCAAAGGGCACGTGATAAGGCTGTTTCTGTAGTTACTAATGGACTAGGAGCCTAAAACTTCCCCCAAATAATTCACACATGAATTTTAATGGGGACTGGAAACTAACTCTGCCCTTAAGCAATATTCCCAAGCTCATGCAGTATTAATGCCCCCATCAAAGATGTATGCCTACTTAGAAAACCTCTCAGAGACAGAGGTTCCCACCGAGCAAGGTGACATCTGCCACCCCAGGGATCAAATTCTTTTCACAGTGCACATACATGTGGGGAAGACGATTTACATACAGGGGCCACCCCCCCCCTCGGAGCACTAATGCCAAATGACGAGCTGCAGAGGTCTATTATACACAGCAGTGAGCATCATAAATTATGGAGCCGCTCGAGCTCCGCGGGTGCAATCTGTCTTGACATAACAGGGAGATGCAATCAAGTGGCAGTGCACCTTGTTAGTCCTGGAAAGGCCCCTTTGATCTCAAGATGATCCCTTGCAGATGTGGAGGCGTCTATGCCCCCGCCCCCCAGTCATTTGATTGTGTTTTGGTTTGTTGTTACCTCCGTTACTCAGGAAAGAATAAACAGATCCACAGCTTTGCAGATTCGTTACAGCAGGAGCTCAAGGGACATCCTTAGGGGTGGATGATGAGGCAGAGCCCCAAAAGGCTCAGGATAGAATTGTGTGCTGTGGGTAAGCGTTCATAGACCACATCTTTAAAGACACACACATGGCAGTGACTGCAGGGTCCAGGTTTCCCTTGGCAATCTCATGCTGTCTTGATGCCAGGCTTTCAGGGACAATGCGTTATTAAAAATGATACATGAAAACGTGCTGGCCCGAGATAGGTGGATTGGCACCTTGTGTTTCCTGAGACTGTCCTATGCTTGGCTAACCAAGTGTTGAGTGAAGAGCTCCTACGGTGGGGGGGTGGGGGAGGGAGCAAAACAAAGGGCCACGCAGTGTCCCCGAGAGCAGGCTTCCAGCTTCCACTTCCTGAAAGGAAAGTTAAGTGTTGGTTTCAAAGTTAGCAGTCATTTTCAGAACACAGCATGTGAAAGAGAAGCCTCCAGAATGCAGCGAGAGAAGCCCCTGGGGACGTCTGTGTGAGAGGCCTGACTGTTAAATCGAGCAGCTCCGGATCCCCATCAATTTTCATGGACTTCCCCAGATTCCCAACTGCAGGCAAAGTTGTGTCTGCCATTTCCCGATATCCAGCTGCAGAAAAGAGAGTTTAAAAATGAAGCTCAAATGGATGGTTTTTGTTGGGACCATTGAGAGCTTTCAGTCTGGTGCTTGGGAGGCAGAGGAAAGGTCCCTGAGGTTGAGACCCTCCTCGAATACAGAGGACTTCCAGAACAGCGGGGGCTATACAGGGAAATCCTGTCTCAACCGAAACAAACAGTAACAGCAGAAAGGAGCTTTAAATAGGCTGGTGGCAGTGGTGCACGCCTTTAATCCCAGCACTCTGGAGGTGGAGGCAGGGGGATCTCTGTGAGTTGGAGGCCAGCCTGGTCTACAAAGTGAGTCCAGGACAGAGACTACTACAAGAGAAACCCTATCTTAAAAACATTTTTTTTTAAAAATAAGAAATTATTGGTGGAACTACTTCTCATCTGATATGAATACAAAGTTTAGTGGGGTGCAGCATAGAAAACCAACCTTCCTGTTCAGTCTAGGAAACGTGGGGACATATTAGCAGGAATGCTAACAGGGTGCTCTAGTTCCTCCTTGGTTGCTGTGACAAATATCCTTTCCAAAAGCCGCTCAGGGCAGGAGTGGCTTATTTGGCTTAAAATTCCAGGTCCCAGTCTATTACTTGAGGGAAGTCAAGACAGGAGCTTGAAGATGGGTCTCCTTCTACTACACACAACATTACCTCCAACCAAGTAACTCACTTCATGGCTGAAGGAGCATGGCAGCAGCCATGGAGCACTTTGGCAGCAGCCATGGACAATGCTGCTTGCTTGTTGACTGGTAGGCTTCCACTAAGCTAGCTTTGTTATATAGTTCAAGACCACCTGCCTAAGGAATAGTGTCACCCACAGTGGGCTGGGACTTTCCACACCAGCCTAGTTAACTAACAGTGGTCAATTAGCAGCCAAGACAACCCCGCCCCACAGATATGCTCAGTCTGATTTTTGCAATTCCTGAACTGAAGCACCCTTCTAGGGCACACCATATTGACAGTTAAAACTAACCAGAACTCAGGCAACTATAATTCAGTCAAGAGAAGTGGGTTCTGATTCGGTGGATTATAACAAAGAAAAAGAAAATATGAAGCTGGGAGGGAAAGTGGTGGGAGAAAGGGTAGAAATTGGGGGCAGGGCATGAAGAGTGGATTTGATGAAAACATTATACGCCCATGTGGAATTCTCAAATAATAAGGAAGGAAAAACAAATCAAAGCAAAGCAAGTCCTGACAAACAGATGCACAGAGAACCCAGATGCCAGGGGCAGCATGAAGGATTTTGAAATGCCTGTAATATTCATGCTTTTATAAATTCTACAGGGATAACGGAATACAATATAAGATGGGGTGGGCAATTGCTAGAAGCAATTGAAAGCTAGGAAAAAAAAAAGAACCCATGTGAAAAGCTAGAGTTGAAAGCACCATGTTTGCAGTAAAACGCTGCTGGATGTCACCAGGGAGACAGTCTGCAACAGAGGGGAGCACCAGGGAGACAATCTGCAACAGAGGGGAGCACCAGGGAGACAGTCTGCAACAGAGGGGAGCACCAGGGAGACAGTCTGCAACAGAGGGGAGCACCAGGGAGCTTAAAGATGGGAAGAGACCACCCAGACCACAGCACGGCCTTCAAGAAGACAAGACTGAAAGAATAGCAGCTCCCCAGAGACCACACGTGGCCTGACATGAGTGATGGCGCCCAAAGGCAGGCTAAAAGGGAGAAGATGGAACATATGTAATGAAATATGCATATATTTGACAAAAAATTTGCAAATTCAATGAAGCTCATCAACTCAGTAATTTAAGAATCATCACAAGCTCCAAGCGGTCTAAATACATCCGTGGTACCCTCTCCCACGCCAAACCCCAAGGCTGTCCACATAACAACTGCTGAAACCAAAGGCATCTTTTTAGCTGGAGGAAGAAGAAGACATGGTATATATTAGGGACAATGGAAGGAGCGACCTCTCATTCCTCATCAACAATGGGAGAAAATGACACACGTCTAACCCACTTGGGAAAGGGGAAGTCTGGAATTCTGTATGCAGAGATTTCCAAAAATAAAAACACAGTGGAGTTGCTCTCTGAATAATAAAATAGAAAACCCCTTCCTCAGCAGACCTCACTGCCTGGGAGGACAAGAGAGTCTCAGGCTGATAGGAAGGTGTGCCAGTCACACCCACAGGAAGGAAGGAGCAGGTAGGTATGCTGGTCATAATATCAGACCGTATCCTTCCTTTTAAAACTAGCCAACTTATTGATTAAAAAAGAAAGTAATAAAATGCATTTGGGGGATTATAATACTTCAAAATAAAGGCACACACTGACAGCAGAGGAAAGGATAAAAGACTTGTATATAGAATTCTGCTCCTGAAAGGATCATTTTTCTATGAAGTGATGTGTGTGGTTAGGTCAAAGTAGATGCTAAAGGTGCTACAGAAGGCTATGACAGGGCACAGGTAAAAGAGTTACCTACAGGAGTGTGGGTACTCCTTTCTAAACCAGCTCTCATGGAAAGCCTTACCAGCAGGGATGAGGACTCAGTATAGCTACATAGGTGGAGCCCTCATCTGCTAATAAGACTAGGTGGGGTGATCTTTTGTAAAGGACACAGCTAAATGCTGCAAAGGCGGCAGTTGTTCTGCTCAGAGGACAGTCACTGATGACAGATAGATTATACTATCAAATTACATAGAGACAATATATATTAGCTGCATGACAGATTATATTGAAATATATGTAAAGTGGATATTACCAGACATATGGAAGATTCTGTAGAGGAAGAGCTAAAACACAAAAGAAAGATGTGTTCAAGGAGAGACTCACTCTCTAAGAAAGGCAGGAGCTAGTGAAAAGATGCACAGTAGAAAATCCTCAGCACGGTGGTGGAATTAGCTCTCATTTTGGATAAAAACTGCTTAGAATTTAATAGATTAAAACACCAATAACTATTCATTATCCCTCAAAAGGGTGAATTTGGCTAAGGAACAATTTTCAGATGTGGACACAAGCCAAGCCAAGTATATATTCTCTCTCTGTCTCTGTCTCCCTCCCTCCCCCCCCCCCCCCCTCCTTCCCTCCCTCCCTCCCTTCCTCCCCCCTTCCTTTCTTTCTCCTTAAAAGAGGTACACAACGACATAGAGTAGCCTAAAATCCACCAGGCTAGCCCTGAACTCACTGGTGTCATGTCTCAGCCTCCCAAGCTCCTTAGATTACAGAAACACACTACCCTGTGTGGCCACCAAGAACTTTCATATTATTATCTTTTTAATCTTTCAAGTGAAGGAGTCTTTTAAATTAAAAAAAAAACAGTAGTAAAGTTTTTATTTGGGTGTAGTATAAACAAATGCTTTACTTAAAAAAAAATTCACAATGTTTTATAACAGGAAATCTTCTATAAGACTACTATGTTCTTTCACCAGCACACAACAACGATACTCAGGGTTTCCATAAAAATGCAGCTGATAGTGGTGAGAAAGTACGAAAGAGTCCTGCCCCTGCTTATCTGGACATGCCGAAAAAGAGAGCAGCAGGCGAGCCTCAGGCCAGCAGCCCTGCCTGCAAAGTAGAGGGGATTGGGCCCCTAGCCTGGGAAACTGGCCACAGGGACAAGATGGATCAGGAGGCTGACTGCCAGGACAGGCCCTTGAAGCTGTCCCTCGGGGCACTCCACGCCTGTCCTGTGATCTCTCTGAACAGGTCTCTCATCCGCAGCATCGCCGGTCCCTTCTGTACTTTCAAGACCTTTTATCTGGAAGTCCTGATGATGCACCAGAGACTTGAACACAGGTACAACCAGGACATACCCAAGAGCTGCAGCAGCAAGTCTGTGCCAAGAAACAGGAGGACGGGGTGCCCTCCTGCCTTGTTGGGCAAGAATGTGTTTCCCTTGGCCGGTCTGCACAAGTCCAAGGCCAATGCCTTCTTATCACTGGCCAAGTCCCTGCACACAGAGAACATTGGGCAGAGGACCTTGGGTCCAAGCAAAGCTCCCCAGACTTCAGGACTGGACAACAACACTTTAGCCCAAGTAACCCAAAGTCACATAGGTCACACAGCATAGTGCTGGGGTGGCGGCCTGGGGGGGGGGGCGGGTTCTAGTGCCACCAGGTAGTAGCAGTCAGAGCTGTTTCCCAAAGGTGCCATCTGTGCTGCTACTGGTAAGGTGAAAAGACCCGAGGCAAAACTGAAGGCCACATCAACTGCCTCTTCTCAGTGTCCCCTCAGCAGCAGTAATGGCAACGGTTCCAGGGAGTAGTCCGTGAAGGTTGATGGCCCAGGGAGAGACTACTACTGCCATCACAATGCTGGCAGTGCCACAGCAGAGTTCATAAAGCCACTTCCCCAAAGACTCAAGTCCAGCATGCTGTCTCCAGACTCAGAGCATCTTGGACCCAACAGCAGAAGGGGTTTCTAGCTCCTCAGGTATCATGTGGTCAGGAGCATCAGGTCCTTGTTACCAGAGCATGTGTGCCCACTGCCTGTGCTGCCCCGTAAAGCCCGTTTCCTGAGCCTCGGGGAGGTGGAGTCACCCTGTTGTTGTGCAGAAGGCCTACAGTGTTCCTGGACCGCTATACACCTGTGGACCTGTGGGACACACAAGAGACAGGCCAGCCCTTGAAGAAAAGAGGCCGGTGTCATGCCAGAACCTAACAGCATACTGCAGAAGAGACCGACCAATTGACAAAAAGACTCGACTTCTGATTTTGGGGGGAAAAGGTCTCTGGATGCAAGTACACACTTTGCATGGAATCACACTTTGGTTATCTTCCAAGCACCTGGTGAGAGCGATTGAACAAGCTGTGACTGGATTGTACGCAGACCGTACAGGAACAGAGAAGGAACACTGCATTCTAAAGTTCTGTTAACTTTTGTACCAGATAGTAATAAAAAATAATGGGAACAGTTGGGCCGTACACAAAGGGGGGACTGCAAATCTCTTTTGTCCCTAAATATTTTTTTAAAAAAGCAATTGACCAAATAAGTTTTTGCAGACTTGAGTGCTGCTGAAAAGAAATCCTTGGGGGTGGGGTGGGGTGGGGAGTGTTGTAATGCTTGCACCCCAGGTAACTATAAAGACTAACGTTGTAAACTTGCTTAAGTAGTGAGCATTTCTTTCCTTCATGGGGCTCAGTAATTTGAGCCGTTTCTGCTTTTTGATGCTTTTTCCAGTTGAAAAGCGTCTTAGGGCAAATTCTCACTAACCTGTAATATGTTGAGTCCTCTACAGTCTATTGTTTGTCTTAAAATTGTTGATGGAAGTATTGACACACTGAAGATGGGCTGTGCATCTTGAGGTCGGCAGGGCTGAACCTGGCCCCTTTAAGTACAGCTGTTAGCAGCTAGTAAGGCTGTTAGCAGGCAGGGTGTACAGGTTGGCAGGGAATCTCCAGCATCCTGCTCTTTTGAGCGAGGGTTCCTACGGAGAAGCCGCTTCCATAGAGTGGCCGAAGGGCAAGCCAGGCTCCGTAGGAAGCGATCTGAGGTCTTCATTTCTGCTGGAAGATTCTGTTTCTCAGAGAGTTGTCTGAGTTAGGTCTAGGCAGTATGCCACACATTTCCTTGTGTGAATTGCATGCTGGGAAGCAATTTTAAAGGGAGTGAAAAGTTTGGGAAAATTTTGTAGTTTGTATTTGGAGCCTTGGCGTTTCTGTTGTTTGAAGTGCGGACACCTTGAGTCTGGGTGAGGAACTGATGGCTGAGCCTTCTGGGAGGCAGGGAGAGAAAATATGCCGTAGACACCTCTGTTGCCCCCATTTGGGATTGAGGGGGGACAGCCGCCAGCTGCCTCACTTGTCATTTTAAGCTTGAGTTCCTTTGATGTCCGAGTTTATTCAACAGTTCACGGGTTTAGGAAACCCGAAATACTTTATTGATAAACTGTCTCAAAAATAAATTTGCACTGCTCATTTTTCTTGCCCCCACCCCTCTTGACAGGGCAAAGGGTGAAGAGCTCAAAGAACCCCGACTTTCCTCACTTCTGTTGTGCAACATGAGGGGTCCTTGGGGAGATGCCTTACCTGTGCTGGAGACTTGGGTGGAGATGTCTGCTGCTGTGGAAAGTGCTTTTGTATCAGGAACATGCGCACTAGGCCCTGTCCCCGTCCACAAGCTGAGCCATATATGCACACAGTCTAGACTGTGTTCTTGGGTTCTGCACTTTTATAGCCTACTTTTTTTTTTTTTAAAAAAAAGATGAACACATTTGCAAGATGATTAACTGGATCTTTGCCTAAATCCAGCGAGTGTACAGGAAGCTCAGGGACACTAACCAAAGACAATACAAGTAGTAAACATTGAACCTCTACTCTGATCTAGCCAATGGACATGACATTCTCCACAGTTATGTGGAGAGCTGGGACTGACTCGGACATGAACTCTGGTGCCCCATATTTGACCATTTCCCCTTGGTGGGGAGGTCTGATGGCACTCAAAGAAAGAATAAGCAGGCTACCAAGATGAGACTTGATAGCCCATGACCATATAGTAGGAGAGGGAGGGGAGGGGATTGGGTGAAAGAGGGAGGGAGGGAGGAACAGGGGGATACAAGTGATGAGATAACAATTGAGTTGTAATCTGAATAAATTAATTAAATAAAAAAAGAAAGAAAATAGGGGGCAAAAATTAAACCTGTATTTTTTTTTTAAATCACCAAATCTATTAGAAAACAAGGCAATGTGGGTAATGCTGAAAATTTAGAGGCTTTCAGATTTCTCTAGCTATAATTTCTGATTGCATAAAGATTCTGGGTTTTTTGGTTCGTTTTTCAACAGCCCTTTATACTTCACAGTGTGTTCTTGTCATCAGTATTAACTCTTGGGATACTACTGCTTTGTGTGTCTTTTCCTTTGAGGCAATAGTACATGTGATAAGAAGTACAATTCATTGGATTTTTGTTAATGTATTTATTTCATTCCAGTTTGACTTATTCTAATTGTTGATACTTAAGTTGTCAGACAGTAGACATGCTTCATTTATGATATATTTTAACCTAAAGTTATGTTATTATATGGGGATGTAAATATAGATTTGGTGTTTTAGCAAAAAAAAAAAAAAAAAAAAAGCCCACTTTGTTAAATTTAATTTGTTGATCAAGAAAGAAATACTTCAAAAATCATGTAATTGAAATTAGTTTTATGTTTTTCCTTCTCTCTAAAATGTTTCCATAATTGGAATATAAATTGTATGGCTGCATGATTCATATAAATGAAAATCACTTGTGAGTGTGCAGGCACCTAAGGGTTTGTTTGCATTTCTTGGGCTAGGTCTTGGGGAAATATTGGGTTGAGGAGGGTGAGATGCAAGATACCTCAGTTTATTTTTTGTTTTAATTACAGAATACCACAAAGTGAGTAATTTAGAAATAAAATTGATCTCAAGTCTCTGATGGGGTTGAAGAGCAGCTAGCTTAGTTTTACAATTAAGCTTATTTGTTTATGGCTTAAGATGTTTTTAGGTATAGATAGGTGTTTTAAGTTGATAATGATGAGATGTGATAGAGATTGATTTACATTAAGAATTTTAGATGCACCAAGATAGGAAAGATGTTTTCTTCAAGGCTGTCCAATACAAATAGCCAAAACACTAAGAATGTAACATTTATATAATTCCTGATTATGTCATGGCTCTTCTTGCTATAGGTAGTTTATTGTACATCTGTGTAATAATATAAATGTATATTCAAAAATAAAAAATTAAAAAAGAAATAAATTTGATTTTGCCTGTGGTTCTGGAGGCTGGGAAATCCAAGGGGAGAGTGACAGAGTCTGTCTGGTGGGAGCCTTTCCATAAACAGGCATCCCTTCATAGAAAGAGAAAGGCAAACAATACTGTCCAAATGAGCTTCCTTTTATGACAAAGCTTCCCAGGGGCGCACTTGAGTCTATTTATTAGGGCGAACCATCATGGCCTGACGATTCAGTCAAGCCCCACCTACAACACTACTGCAAAGCAAAACATGAAAAAGTATGCAGAGCTGGAGGAGCCGAGCTGGGTGTGACTTGAGAACTTCCTCCTTGAGGCCTAGCTTTCACAGAAGCAGAGCGTGCTATGCAAACTTCCAAAGCAGTAAAACACCAACATGCCTACCCAGTGCTGTTCCTGTGATCACCACAACAGTCAGCTTGATAAGATGTTCCTGTCAGAGCAATGATGACACTCACATCTTGGTGGTAACCAACAGCTCTCTTAATTGAAATTATGACCTGCTCAACAGGTGGGAAGCCATAACTGGTCCTGGTATGCCTGGTAAGAGCATGCATCTTAGAGGAGAACCTACCACCGACACTTTACTGAACAAGAGCAACTTCAAAGTGCATTTAAAATATTTATCCTTATACCCACAGAGAAGTGTAACTCTTACAACTCAAAGAAACCTCTCTCTGCAGCAGACAGTACTATTACAGAGAACTACATTTGGTAAAAATGTAAAGAGCAAGTGAATGTCGTGGGATGCCCAGACCCAATTGATACACAACAGAAGTCCTCCTGTACCTATCGCTCAGAGAGCATTGTGGGGAACCAAACAAGGGATAGGATTGTAATAGCCAGAGGAAAGCTTCTGTGAGATTGTTTCTCCTACACAAGACAGGCAAGTGTCACCATTATATCTTAACAATATGGCTTCCTAAACAAGACCCAGATGGATTAACTAGAATCCCAACAGGCATGCTAACAAGAAAGGGGGAAGTCACACCTTAGACAAAGAGCAGCTTCTCCCACGGATCCGCCTCTTTATTGGTTATACAAGGCAAAGTAGTCATCCTTGAAATCATATACATGCAAGTAATACTAAATGGACTGAGCAGGTTTATTTACATATTATAACACACACACACACAGGGAGAGGGAGAGGGAGGGAGGGAGGGGGGGACATGATTTTGAGACGGAGCAAAGCAGGGACACATGTGAGGTACTAAAGAGAGGAAAGAAAAGGCTGGGAAATGCTATAATTATATTTTGTTTAGAAGTAACAAAAATAATGTAAAACTGTGTGTTGAAGAAGGAAACTAAGGGAGACAGTAGAGATGGACACCCCTCCCCACTGATCATTGATTGGAAGAATTAAAGTTGTAAAAATGTCCAGTCTGCCAAAAGCATTTTACAGATCCAATGCAATAACACTTAAAATTCTGGTGACATTCTTCACAGAAATAGAAAAACAATCTTAAAATTCATATGGATGCACAAAAGACCTTGGGTAGCCAAAACAATTCTGAGCAAAAGGAATGCCGAGGGAAGCATCACACTCCTAATTTCCATTTATACTTAAATATCCACCAAAAGTAATGAAAACAGCAATGTACTGTAGAAAAACAGACTCACACACACACACAGATAAATGGGATAGAATAAAGGACCCCATTGCAAGGCTACACAACTACAACCATATGATTTAAAACAATTTTAATTTTTTCATTGAGACAGGGTTTCTCCATGTAGCCTTGGCTGTCCTGGACTCACTTTGTAGACCAGGCTGTCCTCAAACTCATAGAGATTTGTCTGTCTCTGCCTCCCCAAGTGCTGGGATTAAAGTTATGTGCCACTGCACCTGGCTATGATTTTAATTTTTAATCATGCGTGTGTATGTATATGTGTGTATGTACATGTGCAATATGTATGTATATGCACATATGTGTGTGCATATGTGTATGTGAGTGTGCATATATGTGGGTGCACATGTGTATTGTACTCTTCAGGTCCAGGAGAAGGCATTATATCCCCTGGATCCGGTTGTAAGCTGCCAGACATGTGTGCTTGGAACTGAACTCGGGTCCTTTGCAAGAGCAATATGTGCTCTTAATTGCTGAGTTATTTCCCCAGCTACCCACCACTCAGTTTTTGACAAGATATCAAAATTACACATTGGAGAAAATAGAGGTTTTAAAAAATCAATTGTGCCAGGAAAATTAGATACCAACATGTAGAAGGATGAAACTAGATCTCACTGTAATGATTAAAAATGAGATGCTGGCCAACAGATATGATATGGGTGAGCAGGAAAGGGGGAGGGGCACCCTAAGGGGGGAGAGAGAGAGACAGAGAGAGAGAGAGTGAGAGAGAGAGAGAGAGACAGAGAGAGAGAGAGAGACAGAGAGACAGAGAGAACAAGATAGGGGAAGAGAAAGAGAGGAAAAGAAAGGAAGAGAGTGGAAGAGGAAGAGAGGAACAAGAGAGTTTGCCCTTTTTACATCCTGGGCAGCGGACACACCTTGTAGTGGGCAGATGATGATGTCATAGGTTGCTAGGCAGACTGGGGGCAGATATGCTAACACTCACCGCATATAAAGCCCAACTCCAAGTGGATCAAAGACCCCAATATAAGATCCCAAACGCAGAAACTGCTAAAGGAAAAAGCAGGCCATACACTTCAAGACAGATATAGGTGTAAGGACATGCACGGTGCTCCGGTTGTTTGGGAAATAAAGTCAATAACAGGCACATGGGACCTCGTGAGACTAAAACGCTTCTATAGAGCAGATAAACTGCCAATTGAGTGATGACACCACCCACAGGAAGGGAGAAAATGTTGGCTAGCTATGCATTTGTTGGAGGATTAGTATCTAGACTACGCAAAGAACGCAAGCATCTAAACATCAATAAAACAAACAACCCAATCAAAAGTGGGCCACGGAAGTGGGGAGATTGTTCTAAAAAGAAGAAATACAAGTGGCTGATGTATTATTCATGATTCTTTAGGGGGACAGAACTTATAGAATATATATGCAGTGCAGTTAGTACAACAATGGCCATCCACAAACAGGAGGTCCAAGAATCCAAAAGTTGTTCAGTTCATGAGGGTGGATGTGTCAGATGATCATCGGAATAGGCTGGAATCCCAAAGAAATAGGCTCTGATGCCTGCAAAGAAGTGGATTTTCCAGTGAGAATGAGAGCAAGCAAGTAAAAAAGAGCAAAATCCCTTCTTCCCTGCCCTTTATATAGGCTACCCCCAGAAGGTGTGGCCCACCTTAGAAGACCAGATTAAAAGTGGGTCTTCCCACTTCAGATGATTGAATTAAGAAAATAAATCTCTCACAGGTCTACCCAGATGCTTGGGTTTTAGTTAGTTCCAGATGTAGTCAAGTTGACAACCAAGAATGACCACCATATCTGATAAACATTTTAAAAACCTTTCAACATCCTTAGCCATCAAGGAAACACAAAGTAAGACTGCACTTAGATCCTATCCAGTTGGAATGGCTACCATCAATAAGACAGATGACAACAGATGATGTGGGGAAAGGCGAGCATATCCACTGCTGGTGAGCATGTAATGTACTATAGCTATTATAGAAATCAATTTGGGTGTTTTTTTTTAAAAATAAAAATAAAAATAGAACTTCCATACGATCCAACTATAGCTCTCCTGGGCACATGCCCAAGGACATCATGTCCTACTACAGAGACACTTGCACATTCATGCTTATTGCTGTTATATTCACAATAGTAAGGAAATGGAATAGGCTTAGATGCCCATTAACTGATTAATGGATAATGAAAATGTAGCACATATGCACAATAGAGTTTTATTCAGCTATAAGGAAAAATGAAATTATAAAAATTGCATGGAAATGCGCAGAACTGGAAAAATACTGACTCTGGTAACAGGCTCAGAAAGAGAAACACCACATCTTCCCCCTCACATATGAATCCTAGCTTCACTTGTTTAGATTCATGTATTTATTTTAGAGTGTCTATAGAGTCCAGGAAACTAGAAAAGGCCAAGAGAGGGTGTTATAGAAAAAGAGAGGGAGAGGATAGAAGATGGGAAAATAATAGAGGCGTAAAGGTTGATTGGGATGAGGGCATGGGGGGTTGGGGAAAGAAAGAAGTTGGGGAAGTGTTAACTAAAGACTAAGGATGAATGAAAAAGCCTTGGGGAAGCCCATTACTTTATAAGCTAATCAAAAACCATAGTAATTTAAAAAGGAATTTGAATGACGATACCATGTGTGGGTAGAGAATATGTACCCTAGAAGTTATGTGTCATTAAATGAAACTCCCAGACATAAGTGTTGGATACTTTGTCCAGAATTGTTGGTTAAGGAGGTCCCAGAGACCCCCCAAACAGCATGGAAATCTGTTGGTGTTCTTGGTTTCCCACAGGATTAGATGGTAAGATCTCATTACTATAGGTACCATGCACTTTGGCTATAGACAAAAGAGAAGTCAAGCTGAAACTGACATGGAAATTTCTTCCCTGATGGCCAGCATTTGTAGTACTGGAAGAAACTGGGGAAGAAAAACCATCAATGGACTTCCCAGCGGCAAACACTGACCTTCCAGGCAACATGGTCCTAATGGAGCAATAATGCTATGCATGTTACGGAGGTAACCAACTGCTTTCTGACTGGATTTGAGGCCCACGCCACAGGAAGGATTTCATAAGGCTAGAGAGTTTATAGGCCCTAGGGGAGAACTTACTACTCTTACCTTGCTAAGTGAACACGTTCTCAGACTGCTTTCAAAATATTAATGTGTATATTCAGAGATTAGGCCTGCTCTCCACCTTGGTTTAGAGAAACTTCTTTTTTTCCCTGGAGTTCCTAGCTTCTGCCTAGATTGATGATGTCACTTAGTTCAAGGATAAAGACAGAATCTGGACTTAATAGATTTTTCTATTAAAAAATATGGGTCTGGATGGCACCCCAACATTGTAGCTGTGAAATAATTCCTTTCATAAATATTTGTTGAGCTCAAAGTTCTATTATGGGCATCAAGGAGCTAGCAGCGGAAGGAAAAAAAAACCAGGTAGGTGACTCTGCTTTTGTGTGTTGGAAAAAGATAATAAACAGCCTTCTAGAAATTTATCTTACAGAACTGACACATAAGATGTGAGACATGAGGGAAATCAAGATGTACATTACAAACTGTTTAATAGTGAAGATGTTTGAGGAGGCAAGGATGGGAGAAGAGGCAACATCACTAAAATCTTATCATAACGCTGGGACAAAAAGGCTGAAGCTCCTGAACCCCCAAATTGTGTGTGTATCCTGTGGTACTTGCATGTGGAGGTAAGTGTGGACAGACAGTGGCCAGAACAAGACATCCGGTGTCTTCACATACGGCTCTCCACTTTTGGCTTGAGACAGGGTCTCTCGCTGTACTGGACGCACATTGTTTCGTTAGACTGGGCAGCCATCAGGTTCTCAGGTTCTCAGGATCTTCTCCTCTCTACCCCCGGTACCTTATGCTGGGGTTACAGGCACACGGCCATGTTCAACATTTTACACAGGTTCTGGAGATTGGAACCGAGGTCCTCGTGTTCGCAGAGAGGGCGCTCTTACGCACAGAGCCTCCCCCAGCTCCTAAAACCCACTAAGCCATCTCCAGTTTCTAAAATTAGTATGAAAAATTCTGCCTCCTATAAACAAAACAAACCCCCCATAGCAAACAAACCCCAGTGCTAGAAAGCAGAGCAGGCTCATCTTCAGAATCTCTGGTCCCTGGGACGACAGCAATGTATTTTCTGGCACAGGTAAGTGGGGTGACAGTTGAATACATATAGTCATCTTCTTAGGTCTTGTCCTGTGCCTTCTAGAAGGTGTGTAAGTATGGTGCACTGGACATACTATATCCCAGCTACCAAGGAGGCTTAAACAGAAAGACTGCTGGAGCTTGGGAGTTTGGGGCCTAGAGGAGGCATGGAAATTCTTACTATGGCATAGCACTAGGGGGACCCTGGAATGTTAGTCACTAAGGGTTGTTCCTTGGCGGGAAGGGATTCATAAACTGTTATCCACCCAGAAGGCTTGAGGCAGATGTGGTTAATAGCCTGGTGATCTGTGTGGCTGAGGCCACATTGGATGCGCTCCCAGATCCTTATCGTTGCTAGCTTGCTTTTCTTAGTCAATCTACAGAACCCATCTTTATAGAAGGTGTCACATTTAGTCCGTCTATAGAACTTACCTTTATGGAAGGTGTCCCATGGACTTTACAAAGAGTTTTGATGTAGTCATGTCTGATTAGTATTCAACTTACTTTGTCTCCAAGGAGGTTTATGCTTCATTGTGTACATGATAGTGAGTTATTACTAGTGAAGTTTTTTTTCCCCACCAAATTGTGCCGTGATTAAATGTGCATAAAATAAACAGCACAGGGGCAGACTCCCAAAGTTTGAAGCAATACTGGCTACTTCGTTGTGTTGAACTGAACTATCTTCCTTCCTGTGGCCCTCATTCTGCCAGCTGTGGAGGTTGCAGAGACACCCCCCCCCCCAATGCTGGATGCTGTGTTGTTTGAATGCATTTGTGATACATCTGTGTCTGTTCCATACTCTTTGAGTTAACCCTCACTCTGGCTACTGACATAAAGATAAGCTACACAGGACCCTGTCTAGGACACAGCAGCTGTCTTGCCATTGAAAAGAAGTAATCCCCCACCTCCATGGGGACCTGAGATGTTTCGTGTTCATTGTCAACTTGGCTGGGTTTTAGAATCTCCCAAGAAACACACCTCTGGGGTGTCTTTGAGGGAGGCGTGGCTGAGGAAAGAAGACCATGTTGAATGTGGGAGGCACACAGGCTTGGGTCCTGCACTGAATACAAGGAGATGACACACTGACAATGTTCATCTCTCTTGCTTCCTAGTGCAGACATCACGTGGCAGGTGCCTCACCTCCAGCCACCACTCCTTCTTCACCATAATGACTCTATCCTTCCAAACTGTGAGCCACACAGGATATTTTCCTTCCTTGGGTTCAATCAGATTTTTGCCATAGTAACAAGGAAATGACTGACACAAGATCATTTGACCAAAGGGTTATGGGTGCCTCCATGGCAGTACAGTGGCAGAACCTTATGAAAACTGACATGCTGGTTCTGTTTTGATGGAAGTAGTCTAAAATGTGCTGCTCTGAATACTTGAAAAAAAGTTTTCATTTTCATACATTTTTATTTTACACATGGCTTTGTAAATATGTGGCTAATCTTAACTGTAATATTTGCTGTGTCAAAAAAATTGCAGTCAGCTTAAGAAGAAGCTGGCTTTTTAATCTGCAGTGCCAGTCTCTGCAACACCCCTATTCTTTAGAGCAGGGCAGGCTTTCCACTGAACTGGGTAGAGGGCATGCATAGCTTTTTGGTCAGAAAATGGCCAAAATAAAAGATACTAGCATGAATGAAGAAGAGGAAACTGTCTTTTCAAAACCACTCTCCTTATAGGGTGAAAACAGGACTTTCTTAATCATGTTGGCTCAGGTAAGCTTGGTCTCTTTTGATTGTTTGCTCTTAATCTCTTGATCTTATAGACAACTAACCCAGTTTATTGTTCAGCTAAGCTCAATGGCTCGAAACAGCATGGTGAGTCTGTGCTGATCTTATCTAGAGTCTACTTCAGGGACAGTCTTCAGCAGTGGCTACTTGTAAATTTATTTTGCAGATGACAGATGAAGTATAAGACATGAGAGGAGACAAACAGAGACAGAGAGAGACAGAGACAGACAGACAGACACAGACAGACAGACACACAGACAGACAGATACACACAGGCACACATACACACACACACACACACACACGCACACACACACACACACACACACACACACACAGAGAGAGAGAGAGAGAGAGAGAGAGAGAGAGAGAGAGAGAGAGAGAGAGAGAGAGAGAGAGAGA
>OU015747.1:45669633-45698507 GCA_907169655.1 Acomys percivali | reverse complement strand
GCCACACAGAGGAGTCCTGCAGCCATGCGGAGGAGTCCTGCAGCCACGCAGAGGAGTCCTGCAGCCACGCAGAGGAGTCCTGCAGCTGTGCAGAGGAGTCCTGCAGCTGTGCAGAGGAGTCCTGCAGTCTTGCAGAAAAAGAGTCACAAGTGACTCTGTGACAGAGTGGCAGCTGAGATCATCTGATCACACTACTCAATGTGATTTGACAGTACATTCTCTCAGACTCATCTGAGGGGAAAAACATCTACAAAAAATATAGTAAACTCCATCCATAATACTTCTATCACTGTTACCACCTTTATTTTCTTATACGTCATACCAACTACGAAATCTCTAACAAAATCCAAAACTTTACTAGCACAATAAAAACAAAATGTAATTAGTAGAATAATGATAACGTGTCGGAGAGACATGGCCATATGAGAACTAGAGATGTCAGAATAAAAGTGTGCTTTTTAGCAGAAGTAGCCTTGCTTGCTCTGGCCGAACCACACTTGCAGTGAGCAATGTTCCCTCCCTCCCTCCCACCTGCCCTCCCGCCCTCCATTTCTCCACCATGAACCTAGAAAATGGTGCCCAATACATTTCTCCACTGAAATCCAGGAGGGGTTATGTTTGCCTGGGATTGTTTTGTGTGTGCCTTCCAGAAGACAGAAAAGGCTAAGAATAAAGAAATGAAAAATTAAGGGCCACGAGAGCCAATCTACCAAAAAAAAAATCATATGCTAAAATTGTGGCAGTTTGCCCATTGAAATAGACTGGTATTAGGGATTTAAAAACATCAAAGCGTCTAAGAAGCCACCAGTCCCTATCTTAATGCTAAATAACCCTGCATCCCTACTGACAGATAACTTAGGGAACAAATGGGCAAGGGGTCGGGGTGGGGGCTCTCAAACAACGCTAGCTGTGCTTACCAACTTCCATTTCTTTGTAAAACTCTGAATTCATTATTCTGTTTCCTCTGTAGCCCTAATAATGACCTTTGTGAAAATCTTATTCCCCTCAAGGATAACGTCATCACTCTGGTCTGGGATAAATACTTTTACTTCACAGACTACTGATTTTCAGTGCCGGGGCCTGAACTCAGGGCCTGGCTTACATCAAGCAAACCTTATACCACTGAGCTATGTGCTTGAGACAGTGATGCACTAAGTTGTCAGGTAGCCTTAAATTTCAGATCTCTCTCATATATTAGAAGATTGCGGGCAGGGACCACCAGCCCCCTCCCCCGCCAGTTATCACTTTAATAGGATGGTCTTCATTTTGGTCTTGGTTTGCTCTTTCCTCATGATGATAAAATTTGAGCTATGCACTATCTGTCTGGCTTCAGGGGTGCTTCAGCTTGCTGTGTGTTCCTTTCGCTGAAGGTGCTTGCCGGAGCCAAGCTTTTCTATGGTGTCTCTTTTTTTTGGTCCCTGGGGATCAAAAGCAGAACACGGCCCATACTAAACAAGTACTTTACCACTGAGTTATAACCTTGACCCTCTCCTCCCCCCAATATTTACTATGATTCTTGAAAAATGGCAGTAAAGGTCAAAAGACAAGGTTTTCTTTCACCTGCTGAAGGTTCACTTAAATGAGCAGATAATAGCTTAAGGCAGGAGGAAGGACACTCACACATTGCATGGATGAAGGCGATCCCATAGCGAAATTGCAAGCCAGCTGAGTGGGAGGGAGGCAGCTGCCTGTGCTGCCCTTCTCTACAGGGGAAAGGCAGAGCACCGGAAGTAGGCATGCTTTAGGAGGCTCATAAGTGATTTTTTTTTTTTTTATGGTCTTCCAGAAACAAACAGTAGCTTGGATGGAGTCCCTTGATTCCACAGAACAGTGTTTGTAAATGATGGTCTGACTATTAAATGGGACTGAGACAGACGACAATGATGTGTGTCCAGGTGTGTTGACAACCTGCAGCTTGTCTCTCTGCCACATGTGTCTGGTTGAGTGGCAGCTCAAGGCAGAGCCCAGAGGTACTTGTTTCTCAGGTCTTTAAGCAGACAAAGCGACAAAGAGACGGCAGGTGAAAAGTCTCCTCCAGCATCTGCTGCAAAAAGTCATTAAGTTAGCACACTGGCACTGCACTTTGCTTGGATGTCCTCGGTCCTCTTTGATGACTTTCCTCCTATTTTACACCATTGGCCATGAGCACTGTGCTGTGACATTTCACTCCCTCGCACTTATCCATTAAAAGCATGTGCTGGTAAATTTCTGCCTTGGTCAATGGTATATAATTTCTCTTTCAACTCGGTTGCTTCGGCACTCACATTGTCCTAGGCTTGGCCAGCTGGAGCACTGCAAGCTGGCCCTTGTATCCTGCATCAGGTTTTTATTTCTTAAAAAGCATTTCATTATATTTTTAATACAAAGTGCTCTGGCCACATCTGCTCAGAAAAAAACAAAAACAAAAACAAAAATAACGGTCGCCCAGAAGCCCTGAACTTCTGTGCAGTGATACTAGGGGCCAAGATACTATGGGGCCTGTGCTTCCTCCTCTCAGGAAATGTGCCAATGGATACTTACCAGGTGACAGGTGGACCAGTGACCGCAATGGGTAGTTGACAGCTGAAGAGAATGTATAGTAAGTAGATAGATGACAGATGCTAGAAGATAGAGGACACTTGATAGGTGTGGTACACAACCTTCTCCCAGATCTCCACACAAACCGAGTGTCCCCATGCATGCATCTATTTACAAATGTGCACGATTCAGACATCATGAGTCTATGCGGTCATTTCAGATTCCAGTGGCTGCCCTCTCCCATTCTACACGTACGGTCTCTCATCTTCCTCGGCAAGAACCTGACTTCCAGGGACAGCGGTAGCCTGGCTCATTTTCTGTCTCTCATCACATTCCAAAGTGGCCTTGACTTCAGTTTTTTTTTTTTTTTCAGATAGTCTTTTGAATTTTTGTCTGGAAGTTCTGCAAGGTCATTCTCGTTGGAGTCCATATTTATGGGATTAGCGATCTTTGGATCTTTGTCTTGTGCTTCATGCTGTTTCTGTGCTGAGATTTGCATAGTTGTGTAGGAGTGTGTCCAAGGGTGTGCCCTTTCCCAATCCAGGGCCCCTTCTCTGAAGGGCTCACTGGGAAGTGGGGTGCAGAGTGTTTGGGACCTGGGGGACTCTTAGGTGTCTGCCATAAGAACTGGGTAGACTAGGGATTATAAACTTTAAAGTGTGTGGTGTGTTTATGTGTGTGTGTGTGTGTGTGTGTGTGTGTGTTTGTGATGCATGTAAGTGTAGTGCCCATGGAGACCAGTATCCACTAGATACTTTGGAGCTGGAATTACAGATAACTGCTAGCTGTTGGATATGAGTGAGGGCTGGGAGCTGAGCTCTGGTCTTCTGCAGAAGCAGCCAGTGCTCTGGACTTTTGAGCCATCTCTTCATTTACCTATTGTAAACATTTAATCATTAGCTCTCACTTAACATGATCAGATAACAATATCAAATATAGATGTATGATGATGATGATGATAATGATGATGATTTTTCTTTCTTTTAACTTTTAACTTTTAAGATAATTGCAAATTTGCAAAAGAGTTACCAACATGGTACAGTAAGGCCCTATAAAACCTTCAGCCAGTTCTGTCAATGCTAACAGCTTACCAAAATATAGGCCACCACCATTGGTCCAGCCCAAAGACTTCAGATTTCATCCATTGTATGTGTATTTGAGTGTGTACATGTGTGGCTCTATTGAGATATAGAACAATTTTGGCAGCGATTTTGGTTGCCCCTGTGTAGTCACACCTCCCCCCTGCTTCCCACCCACAGACCACTCTGACCACAGAGAAGAGAGCTCATTTTTTTTTTTAATGCATATGGAACTTTCTCCAGGACTGGAAGGTCACATGGTAGGACATAAAACAAACCGTAACAGATTGAAGGAGACTTAAATCATATCAAGAATTGTCACATCACAATGAGATAAAATGAGGAAACACTAGCTCCAGGGACAGTGAAGGATTTAAAAACATACAGAAATTAAACAACACCTCCTGGCAACATTAGACAGCAAAAGATCAGAGAAGTCACAAGAGAAAGGAGAAAGTGCCTCGATGCAAATGACTCCACAGCTCCTAGAGGATATAGTGAAATTAGTACTTCCTGGGCAGCCAAGAGTGGTGAACACTGACGGCAGGAGCGAAGCAGGATGGACCACAACTCACTCTCTATCCTGAAGTCTCTAAAGAGAAGATTTTAAACCCCAAATTGGCAGAAAGAGGGAAGAATAAACATCAAACAGGCACAAATAAAATGCAAAGGAAAAAACCCCAGAAATATCAACAAACTAACTGACCGGTTTCTGAAAAAGTATACACTAGATATATCTTAACCAAATTGATTTTAAAAACAATCTCAGCTAAAATTAGAAATGAAAGGACACATTACAATTGAATGAATGAGAAGAATCACACAAGCCTGCTACAAGTGATTTGACATGAACACTGTGGATAACCTAAAAGAAATGAATAAACTTCTAGAAATATACACCCTTCTATGACTAAGTTAAGAAGAAACGATTGGTTTCAACCAATTTATTGCAAATAAGGATATTGAATCAGTAACCAAAATCTCTGGACAAAGAGAAGCCCAGGGTCAACCAGAAAGGGCTCACAGGAGAATTCTGCCAAACACCTCATAGATTAGCATCAACCCGTCTCAAACTGTCCCATGTTATCAAAGAGAAGGGAGCACTTCCTGACCTATTTTATAATTCCAGTACTTCTCATACCAAAATTAGACAAATACTTTACAAGAAAAGACAACTAAGTGTAGGACTAGGTCTCTCAGACTCTCTTGGCCAATGGAGGCAGCTCTTCTTTCAGGAGGATAGCAGCACATGCTGAGGATGGGAGGTGGGGAGGGGCCTCAGAGCAACCCAAGACCTGTCTGCATCCCTGAGAACAGACGAGTTCTGCAAAGTTAAGCATAGAGATGCCAATCACCGCCCCGGGTCTAAAAGCCTATAAATGACTCCTTTGGGGTCTCGCAGCTACGATATCGAGCTGAGCCCCTCGTCTGTGCTGGCCAGCTTTCCTGAACATGGAGACTGACCGGTCATGGCTTCTGTTAGCTCTTGCTGCTGTTTGTGAACAGTAAAATTGCTTTATGTGGCTTGTAGTTCAGTTGCTCACTCTCAGTGGATTTCTTCTCTGGCAGCTAAACATGAGTACAATTTTCCACCAGAGCTAGGGACAAACAAGGAAGTTGCTAAAGTCCTCTTTAAAGACCCTTTCTTGAGAGCTATGTCCAGGCGCCATATCAAGGAGATATTTGGGGGTGAATTCTGATGGCCAGTATTTTTGATGAAAAAAAATTAATGTAGAACTTCAACAAAACAACCATCTGAATTTAATAACATATTGAAACAGTCATACTCCATGGCTAAGAGAAACTCATTCCTAAGACACAAGGCTATTTTCCAACATGGAAGAAAGATCAGTGTGATACGTGTGACATGCCACACTAACAGAATGAGGAAACCAACAATATGACCAACACAACACATCATTTAATAATATTCAACCTTTCCATTACTAAAAACAAAACCCGAACAAACTAGGATTAAGAGAAAATCTCTTCACTAGAATAAGAACTATAGGGGGAAAAACCCACAGCCAGCGCCATGTTTGATAGTAAAAAAAAACCTGAAAGTTCCATGTCATCCCCAGGAGCAAGAACACTGTCATGCACCTGATGGAGCAAATACATGTGTCAGAGAAACTTCACTCAGGTACAAATTACAGTGCTGGTGGCAGAGGGATTGCTGCTAACAAGTCACAGGTGACAGCCAACCTCCATCAAAGAACGAACAAGCTTGCCAACTCGTGAGGGGCTGTGATGCCATGCTCAGCAAGGTGGAGGGTGAGTATGAAGCTGGACAAGATGAAGATGCTATTGGATGTGGATTCATGACAGGACAATTACTTACTTATCCAGTCACTTACTTATTTTTGAGATAAACTCTCACTATGTAGCTCAGGCAGGGCTGGAACTCACTCTGTAGGTCAGGCTGGCCTTGAACTCACAGAGATCCACCTGGCTCTGCCTCCTGAGGGCTGGAATAAAGGTGTGAAGTGTGTGTTGCCATGCTCTGCATTTGTGATCATTTAAAAAAATGTGTGGGTGGGTGTTTTGGCTGCATGCATGTCTGTGCACCATGTATGTGCCTAGTACCCTGGAAGGATAGAAGAAGCTGCTGGCTCTCTTAGAACTAGAGTTAGAGATGGTTGTGAGCTGCCATGTGGGTGCTGGGAATTGAGTCCAGATCTTCTGGAAGAGTAGCAAGTACTCTTAACCATGGAGCCACTTCTACAGCCCCAGGGACAAGTTTCTAAATGTATGATTACTGTTATACATTCTGATTGATTTTTAAAAGTCATCCACACAAGACAGAACAGTCAACAATTTTTTGCATTTGCTTTTTTTTTCATTTAACAAATGTCTCTCAGTTCCATTTATTCAGCTGTAAATGACAGGGGTGTTTAATGGGCTTGCTAGAGACTAGGAAGGGTAAAGATTGGAAACAGAGTGGGAGGTTGGATACAGGCCACCCGAACAAAGCTAATGCGAGAGATAGCTCTGCTGCTCTGCAGCACAGGGGTTGACTGCAACTCACCATGATCAAGCCACTGAGAGCTAGAAGAGAGGAGCTTGGAGGCTGCAAACACTGAGCAATAATAAGGAGACAGAAGCGTGAATCATCTTGATTGACAGTAGATATTACACATGCAATTGCATATTGAAACATTGCACCATACCTCATACATTGTACACTTAAAGTACTTTTTAAAAAGCACATCCAACAGCCTGATTGTGAGGCTGAAAGCCAGGCAAATTTATAACTATTGCTCTAGGTCAAGAAGTGTCAAGCTCAACCTGGCTAGTGCCTGTTGTGTGCAGATTTCAGGGCCAATATAGGAGATAACAAAACCAAAAACCCAACAAACCAATCCCCTGTCGCAACCACCACCATCACCACCAAAACAAAAACAGAATTGCAGGTGAATCCTGGAACTACAGGTCATGGGGCTGCAGAATCATTTTAAAAACACCTGTTACATGTAATGTAAGAAAAAGTTGCCTCACAAATATGTCTGTCAGATATATTGGGCCAGAAGGCTGAAGAAGATGCTCCAAAGTTGTAGAGAGTTTTGGGTGACTATTCAGGTAGAAAACTGTCTCTGTCATCTTCTCATTTGGAACGCTACTAACCTGCACTCCTGGCATACTCAGGTAATCAAGTTTACTCATTCTCAAGTCTCTGAGGGAGTTGAAGACCAGATAGCTTAGTTTTACAATGTAGCTTAATTGTTTAGTGGTTAAGGTGTTTTTCAGCCTAGATAGGTGTCCTAAGTTGATAATGACAATATGTGATGGAGATTGCTTTACATTCAGAAATTGAGATGCACCAAGATAGGAAAGATGTCTTCTTCAAAGCTGTTGAATGCAAATAGCCAAAACACTAAGAATGTAACATTTATATAATCCCTGATTGTGTCATAGTTCTTCTTGCCATAGGTAATCTATTGATATATGTGTAATAATATAAATGTATATGTACAAAAATAAAATAATTTTTTTAAAAAGCAAAGAGAGAGAGAGAGAGAGAGAGAGAGAGAGAGAGAGAGAGAGAGAGAGAGAGAGAGAGAGAGAAGAGAAGAGAAAAGGTTATACAGAAAAGCAAGGCTTTAAAGCCACATGTCAGGCCTGGTTTAGGGAGACATTGGTGGGGTGTGGTGGCACACACCTTTAGGTCCAGCACTCCAGAGGCAGAGGCCGGTGATCTCTGTGAGTTTGAGGCCAGCCTGGTCTATAATAAAAAACCATTGGCAAATGAAGCTGCAGGATAAAAGTATCATCTTAGTTGATGAGCGTGATGCCACTCAAAGCTTAGAGGGGATTCACTCTGTTCATGGACACTTAGTGGAACATAAGTAACGTGAGTAATAACTTGGACTTGTCTCTCTAATGTGTAAAGAACTCTTGGATCCTGCTCAAACTATGGCACCAGCCAAGGACAATACGTGCAGTAAACATCAAACCCCTACCCAGATCTAACCAATGGACAGGACATTCTCCACAGTTGAGTGCAGAGTGGGGTCTGACTTTCACACAAACTCTGGTGCCCCATATTTGACCATGTCCCCTGGAAGGGGAGGCCGGGTGGCACTCAGAGGAAAGATAGCAGGGTGCCAAGAAGAGACTTGATACCTTATGAGCATATACAGGGGGAGGAGGTCCCCCTCAGTCACAGTCATAGGGGAGGGGAGTAGAGTGAAAGCGAGAGGGAGGAAAGAATGGGAGGATACAAGGGATGGGATAACAACTGAGATGTAATATGAATGAATTAATAAAAAATGCAAAAACAAAAAACAACAACAACAAAAAACCCAGAACTCTTGCTACCTAGAAAAAAGGGAAATAGTACAACAGAAAAAAATAGCTAAAGATTTGAGTGGACCTTTTATAAGAGGACATCAGATTGAACCAGAATTATATTTATTTTATTAAACATATGATAAACGTGACATAAAATTACAAGATGATACCTTTTTGTCTTCGGAACTCACTTATAGATCAGACTGGCCTTGAACTCAGCCGTTGGCCTGTCTATGCCTCTCAAGTGTTAAGATTAAAGGCATGTGCCACATGTCACCTTTTAATAAGATATTTAAGGCAATCTAAAATTTCATCTCTGGGAGGGGGAAAGTTGCTGACATGTTTCTATGTGGCGATATTACATGTTTGGTTGATCATACATGTTTACCACCGAGGAAAGATGGGATGCAAACTGTCAATACACCAGGTATGTTACCTGTAGTTTCATTGTTTTCCTGATTATTTCAAGGCTCCTCACAGAAGGATGATGATTTTTACTAAAAAAAAAAAAAAAAAAAAAAAAAAAAAAAAAAAAAAAAAAAAAAATTACAGGCACTGCTTCCTGACCAAAAAAAGAAGGACAAGTTTGTCATTCCCATTTTTCCAGCTTACAAAGATATATCTGTTTTTTCTTTTTATGCCCATAGCCAATTTGGGTGTCTCTGCAGTGTCGTTGTTGGCATAGAAATTGCTTTTCAAATTAGAACTTAAGACACATTATGAAACATTCTAAATGAGTTCAGGAAAAAGAATTTGCATCTCATTGAAGATAAACACCCCAGTGTCCAGGCTGTAACTCTGGATAATAAAACTCTACTTGACAAGATGGATGGGAAATGACCTCATTCTCGTGTTGGAATATGCACCCTCAACCTCGTGGGAGGCGTCAGAATTAGACAGCCTATCAATATCAGGCCCCTGCTGGGGGTTTGCTACAGTATTCCACAGTGTTGCTGCTTGCCGGAAACACAGAAGAACACGAAGAACACAAAACTCGGAGCTGAAGACTTGGGCTCATTAATTACTCTTCATTGCTGCGAGGAGAAGCTGGATGGAGTTGCCGGATGCTGCAGATAGGGCGTTTTATTTAGCTTCAACTAAAGCTTCAACAGACACTTGACTTTTATAAATCCCCTGGGAGGTGTTCAGGTATCAGTTCACTGAACACCTAGGGCTTCCAGAGGTGGTGGGGTGTAGGCGTATTTTTTAAATCTATTTTTACTTTGGTTTCTTATATCTCTTTCTCCCTTCCCCACCCCAATACCTTCCAACACTCCAACACCAGGCAGGGGAGAAAGAAGGTTAGTGGGGAGAAAGGGCATCGTTTTTTTTTTCTTAGCTACTTCCTGTTGCTTAGGGTCCTCAGGTTCCTTGGGGGCAAGTCCAATCCTTGTTTCAGGAGATCTTTAACTTCTCCCCAAATTGCATCAATAACAACCAGGAGAAATGGGGGCGGAGAGGGCGCGCAGCAGCAGCCAGCCTACTTCTTTCTTGGAGCCCCCAGCTTCTATCTCTCTCTTTCTGGCTCTGGCATTTATTCCCACTGTCAAAGACCACCCTGGGATAAAATAGTTCCCAGCTGACAAAGATCACGCACCCTCTCATGAGGCAGTTATCAGCTGTGGACAAACCGGAGCAGCCCTCTTATCCCACACCTGGGGTTGAAACAAAAACATGTTTATGTATAAACCAAAACTTCCATAATAGTGTGGGGAGGGAGGCTCTGACCCTGGCCTCCTATAGACCCAACTTGGGACTACTTTTGTTTATGCTGATTTAGTGGACCTCTCTCCACCCGGTGTCTAAGCAGCTATGGGGAGGCTGTATCACCAGACAGCACATCTGAATGGGAAAGGCTGCCTTGACCTGCACAGGAAGGAGGATGCTCCCTGTTGGAAGAGGCAGAGGGGAAGGAGGTCCCAGGACCTCCCTGGACTTGAGTAGAGATGAGGAGAGTTGAAAACACATAGAAGTTGGGACTCTTGATAGTGATGTGGGAAAGAATTGAGAGTTCTTCCTGTGGTCAGATTTTGGAAACAAGGACATATGGCTGCCCATCCTGCCTTCAGCTGGGGAGGCCAGGTTGGCCGTGCCCTCCTCAAAGGCTGGGAGTGTGTGATGCTGCTCAGTGTGAGGGCTGGGGCCATGGAAGCAGGAGGAGAGAGAGAGAGTCCCTGACCCATAACTGGGAGACAGAGCAGACGACTGACCCTCTATATTGGGGGCTGGCAGGATCGAACAGAGCTATATGTGTGCAGCGCCAGGGTCCACAGGAGATGCGAGAGACTGCTTAGATGAGCCGCGCAGAAACTCACACGGCACAAGCGACGCATCCTGCCTGCTAATGTTCCTGCTCTGATAGCCTGTCATGCCAGGGAGAAATCAAGACAGTGGGAGTCTGTAGTGGTCCATGTGGCTGGTTATTGCGTTCTCCATGGGAACTAGTTAGGAAACCTCTTCATGGCCAGGAGCAGAGAATGGACTTAGAAGGGTGAGCAGCTCCACACCTCTGTTCAGCTTCCACTGTGACCTGCATCTGAGAAGGTCCAACTTAGGCCGGGCACTAAGTCTGATGGCTTTCCTTTGTTACACTACTAACAAGATGGTGTAGAAAAGAAAGCATTTACTTAGGAGCATTGTGGTTCCAGAGGGTTAAAGTTCAAACCATCATGGCGGGGAGCATGGCATCAAGAAGGCAGTCCTGGTGCTGGAGCAGGAGCTGAGGGTTTACTTACATTTGATCTATAAACAGGAGGTTAGGAGAGAGCGAGCTAACTGGGAATGGTTTGGGCTTTGGAAAACCTCAAAGCCCACCCCCAGTGCAACCCCCCCAACAAGGCCACACCCCTAATCCCTCCCAAACAGTTCCACCAACCGGGGACCAAGTATTCAAACATATGAGCCTATGGGAGCTATTCTCGCTCTCTTTTTTACTTTTTTTTTTTTTTTTATTAATTCACTCATATTATTTCTCAATGGTTATCCCATCCCTTGTATCCTCCCATTCCTCCCTCCCTCCCATTTTTCCCTTACTCCCCTCCCCTATGACTGTGACTGAGGGGGACCTCCTTCCCCTGTGTATGCTCATAGAGTATCAAGTCTCTTCTTGGTAGCCTGCTATCCTTCCTCTGAGTGCCCCCAGGCCTCCCCGTCAAGGGGATGTGGTCAAATATGGGGCACCAGAGTTCATGTGAAAGTCATACTCCACTCTCCACTCAACTGTGGAGAACGTCCTATCCATTGGCTAGATCTGTGTAGGGGTTTGATGTTTACTGCACGTATTGTCCTTGGCTGGTGCCATAGTTTGAGCAGGACCCTTGGGCCCAGATCCGCCAGTCATAATGTTCTTTTTGTAGGCTATTCTCATTCAAACAAGCACAAGGCCTAATTTCTAAACAGGTTGTGTGCGTCTGTGTGACATACCGACCTTTGTGTCTAAGATGGAAGCTGTAGTTCTGAGAGGCTGAGAGCTTCTAAAGGTGTGTGCAAGGTCAGCAGTCCACACACAGCTGTTTAAAGATGCAATTGATTGTCCCACATGCACAGCACTGAGAGAACCATCTGGAAGTGAGGGTGAGGATAGACTCTGGCAAGCCTGACACAGGGCCCCAGGTTTCCTCCTGACCCCAGCACTAAGGCTGTAGCACATCTATTAGATCACAGGTATAGCTGACTCTTTTTCACAGAAACCAGGCCAAGTCCCCTGCAGCTCTCTGGGACAACACAAGAAAGCATCTTGTGCTGTGACCTTGCTGCCCCTCCCCCTGGCGCTGGCTGTGAGTTAACTTTATGGTCCTACCCAGGCAGGGCCTGCCTCTAAGCTAGAAGACATGCAGGCTAGGCCAGAAAGTTAGAAAAGTAGAAGTCTCCTTTTGAAAACTTTCCTTCAGTCTCCCTGTGTGAGAATATATTTTTTTCTTTCAAAAGTAATTATGCTTTTTTTTTCCTGTTTCTCTTTTAAAATCACAGGTTGTTAGCCTGGCAAGGATACATATTTCCCAAACCTTACTGTTTGCATCATATTGATTGGCCAATAACATCAAATCATGAAATCAACGTTTCACCGATGGGAAGAGACTCAGCCACGTGTATATCGGAGATAAAAGATGGGGGCCATCTTGGACCTGGTGTGCTTGCTATCTTGGCTTGGGTTTTGGAGCAGACTTTTACAAGAAGAATTCTGTTCTGAGTTCTGTTTTTGTCTAACACCTGTCACACAGCATTTCTCTCTCTTCTAGTGCAGCTTTTCTTTGGGCTTTGAAGGGAAGGTGTTCTCTCTCTCTCTCTCTCTTTCTCTCTCTCTCTCTCTGTCTCCCTCTCTCTCTGTGTGTCTGTCTGTCTGTCTGTGTGTCTGTCTGTCTGTCTCTCTCTCTCTCTTCCCACCCTCCCACCCCCATCTTCAGAGTCTCATCATACTGTCTCTGGAACTATATTTTGATCTCTCCCAATCATTCTAATAACCTGCTCCTTCACCCAGCTGTGATAAAGCTTATCCTGAGGGTCATTTCAGGTCATGTGATTCCTCTCCCACATCACGCCCCCACCCCAGCCCCCCACAACCTCAGAGCCTGCACTGTGCTATGACATCCATCTACAGGGCTGGATTCATTGGCGACGTCCTTAATTACCAGTGATACAAGATCTTTCTTAATGGAGGGTGGTGAGTCTTGTCACTTTTGGTCAGTCCTGGTCTTAGTATAAGGGCAACAGAAGCAAGATTTAGAAGTCTGTACGCCATACCAAACATCTCAGCTATGGATTGCAGAGTGCTTTTTCATTTTATTTAACTCACAGATACACTTAACCAACAGGTTGTCAGCTAGATTTGGTTTTAGAGCAGAAGTAGCAACAGGCCCTGGGGCTCAGTGAGGCACAGGTTTCTGACATGTGGCCACATACATCATATACTCCTGGACCTTGGCTAGACCAGCTCTCTGGCAGACAGACAGGGAGGGACCTGCATCTTTGCTGGTCCTGGATGCCAAGTGCCAAGCTGTTCCTTTGAGGTTGCCAAGGCACCCATTGCTAGGGCATGCTCTCTGCCAAGTGATGCCAGGAGACCACTTTGCCAGCTTCCCCTCAGCTCTGATCCTGTTGAGGCCATTTTCCTCCCATGCATCCAATATACAATCCATGTTTAACTAATTACCACCCCATCTAAAACCATTCCCAGCCCATTCCAGTCTCCTGCCTCATCTCCCCAATTCCATCACTCCTAATTTTTCATATCTACCTACAAAGAGATGAGAAGTTGGTGGGGAGAGGTGGTGGCGATAGAGGGAGGCTGTTGTATTTATTTTGACATCTGGCTCCTGACTCCTCATCCCATTAGCTTGGGATTATTGAGGATCCAAGTCATTTCCTTCCTGACTTTGGCCTCCAACATCTGGTTTAGAGAAACCTCTACCACTGACCTCTTTTCTCCTCCCATAATCAGGAACCCTCGAGGCCACATGGCCTGTGTCCCCAAAGGCCCAGCTCTTTTCTTAGAGTGCAAGGAAGCTGTAAGCTTCCCCAGGACATGGTGCTCACTGAAAGTTGTGCAATAAGATCTAGTTTGCTCACCAGGAAGGCATGTTTGTTACAGCAGCAGCTAGCCCGGCATGTTAGCTAATCCGGCGTCGTGGTGGCAGCTCTGTCTCCGTGTATGGCATGGAACCAAGCTCAATGTGTCCCGTGTGTGTGTGTGTGTGTGTGTGTGTGTGTGTGTGTGTGTGTCCATGGATCAGGATTCCCCCAGTTTTGCACTCTATCTCTCACTTCCCTCGAGCAGTGAGAGGTAGTTTTTAAGAGAGATATGTCATCAGCAGGACAGCTTGTGCTCCGTGGCGAAACATTATACTGTGCAAAGTTCCAGTGTGACCTTCCCGACTCCACTTTGAAGGGCATTTCCCCCCTAGGCAGGCTTGGAACTCATTATGTAGTTCAGCTGTCCTTGAACTTTTGGCAGCTGTCAAGATTGCAGCTGTGAGCTGCTATAGAGCCTTGGTTCCACCTCGTGTCAATACCTCTGAAAACAAAAGAGGTACTTGTCTAGTTTCTTTAATTCTTAAATTTTGAAATGTTATCATTATTGTATATTTCTATGCTATGCTCAGTGTGAGCATGTGTGTGTGTGTGTGTGTGTGTGTGTGTGTGTGTGTGTGCACCATGTGTGCATATGGGAGGCAGAGGACAACTTTGTGGAGTTGCCTCTCTCTTTCCACCTTCATCTGTGTTCTAGAGATAGAACTTGGGTCTTCAGACCTAGAGGCAAATGCTCCCACACCCTGGTTGCCTCTGTTTTCCTGTGGGCACAGGCAGGGCTTCACTATGTAGCCCAGGCTGGACTAGAACCATGGCTCTCCTTTTTCTGCCTCCCAAGTGCTGGGATTACATCACCACGCCTGACAGACAGGTTCTGCCAAACCATATGGTGGAGTATACAGTTTTGTATTTGTTTGCTTGCTTTTAAAATGAAATTTATTTATTTTTTCATTGTACAGGAATGCCAACATGACCTTGGGACAGCAACGGTATTTGGGTGAGTTTTCCATATTATTCAATAATAATTTTCATTCGCTGTCATAACAATTGTTTATTCATTCAGCAGATGTTGATTAAACATCTACTTTGCAGCCAGTTAAATTTCTTCCAGGTACAGTGCTGGAAAGGCGAATCATTTACAAAAGGCTCATGGTAATTAGGAAAGGATCTAATATTGCTCACACAGTCAAATCCATATTTAAAACTCTGTGTGTCTGTGACCTTGAATAATACAAGATCTCTGAGCTTATTTCAACCTAGGCGCCATCATTTTTCTTCTTGCTTCTCAAGCACTATTCTGCCCCAGGCCACTTTCACTAGCTTTCCCCTACTTATTTGACATGTTCTTTTTGTGAACCTCATGATTTTGCTTTCTCAACCTTCAGATCTTGGGTCAAAGAGTGACCCCACAAAGAAGTTTGCATCTCCAATAGCTTCTAGCTCACTCTCTAGCCACTACCACTTAATACTGACTTATTTCTTGATAAAAATTGGGATAGAACTTATTTGAGTGACTATTTACTGCTTTTGAAAGTGTTGATTGTATTCCTAATTCAATGGCTGCAGTAGACATGGGCATCCTGCCATATGTGTCTGACTGTAGGATCCCACCATATCTTTCTGGGCTTATGTAATAGCACCCAGTGCTCTCAAGACTGTAATGATTTTACATTTGACTGCCTACAAGCATTAATATGTAGGGTATTGAAAATAACTTAATTCACAGACGTAGCACACGAACCAATACACAGTATATGATAGTTACTCAAGAATAAGTGCTGGGAAAACTAATAAATTCACTAAATTCAAAATTTGCACAAGGTTGGCCACCTACTTATTTGCATCTTTTTTTACTATTTCACATAAGTAAGGAGGAAGAGACATGTTCTTAATCACCCATCTTTCTTTTAAGGAGCGTTGTACTTCCGCTCTGAAACACCCAGTGGTAAGGTTCTACAAATCATGCTTGAATTCTATGGTAGCATGCACTTCACAAGCAAGAAAAACTATAAAAATCTGAGTTATCATTGCTTCAAATTTTTGTTTTGGGTCACTTTCTTCTCTTTGTTTCCCATCTAAAAATTAAAAACTGTGTTTAATTAAAGTATAACTTTGTCATTTCCTCCCTGCAGTTCTCCCAAGCCTCCCCTCACTCTCAAATCGATAGCCTCTTCCTTCTTGGCTTTTATTGCAACACACATCCATGTATATACAAATATACAAGTACAGCCTGTTGTGTTTGTTGCTGTTGTTTGGGTATGTGTTTTTTTTCAGATTGACCACTTTGTATTGGACAACCAGTTAGGGAGAGGCTACAGTGTTACCTTAGTTCCAAGCACAAGAAATAGTTTATTCAGGGGAGCACCAGTGTCTCCCAATATAATATAGACTGTGGCTGTTGCCCTTGGTTGCCTTTCAGAGGCTGAAAGTAAGCCCCTATTGCTGAAAATGCCATCCATATACATACTTAGGACACAGGACTTGGATTATTCAAACGGTATATAACCTGAGTCTTCTTCCCAAGGTGCCAGAAAATAATATACAAGCTTCCAAGAGAGGGATGCAATGGATAGTTTTACCCAGCTGTAACACTCATGAACCACAGCAATGCCCAGCAAGGCAAGGTATTTTAAAGAGGCAGTAAGTAAGTGGCACTCACATGTTGGTAGGACCCAGTCAACAGGAGGAAAAACATGGCTGATAATAGAAACCTAGACCACTTCCAGGAGCAAGGGATGCCATGAGTCTGAGAAGAGAATCCACTCTCACTACTCTGCCGGACTATTTTAATTCCTAATTACATCCTGAACGTCATCCTTACACCCACAGGTAAGTGAGGCTGCCTCTCGCCATCAAAGCAGCTTCTCTTGACAGCAAATGGAGACTATCACAGGAAAACAAAGTGAACACAACATAGAGATCAGTGAATCGTGAGGACCCCAGGTTGTACACATCTGCATCACAGCTCTTACTTCCGTGCCTCAGGAGAGTATACAGTTTTATTTAAATGAAACACGAGCAGTCTTCAAATAAACACAGAAAAGAAAGGGAAAGGATCTGAGGGTTCGAGTTTAAATTCTCAGTAGTGTCATTACCCAGAGACTATCGTAGTCCCTTCCAGAGGGTTTTCTTTTAATGAATGAAATGGGTTGGAGAGATGGCTTGGCAGCTGAGGGGGTTTGCTGTTCTTTTTTTTTTTTTTTTTTTTCTTGAGACAGGGTTTCTCTGTGTAGCCTTGGCTGTCCTGGACTCACTTTGTAGACTAGGCTGGACTGGGATTAAAGGCATGCTCCACCACACCTGGCAGGGCTTGCTGTTCTTAAACAGCACCTGAGTTTGGTTCCTAAAACCGATGCCCGGCAATTTAAAAATGCCTGCAGCTTTAGGGTATCTGATGGCCTCTTCTGAACTTTGAGGCCCCCTGAACTAACACATGCATGTACACACACCCACACCCACACACACACACACAAACACAAACACACATAAATAAAAAAGATTTAATGTAATTGTGTAAGAATGACCACATAAAACCTCATTTATAACACAGTTTCTGTGTGTGCCATGTGCCACTGTGGCTCTCAGTCACTATCCTCTTACTGGGCACTTAAATTACTCTGATTTTTTTTTTTTATCACCATATCTCATACAAGGAGTGTCTGCTTGTGAAAATGTTTTCCTATGCTTTTTAGTATTTTTCTCAGATGGATTCCCTGAAAGAGGGTCACTGACTGAAGTCTATACTCATGTTAAAGCTTTCCGTGTGTGCTGTCAAACTGCTTTCCAAGAAGGGGTCCCAGATGGTGTCTCCACACAGGTGTTGAGGGATCCAACACCAGGATCATTGAATATGCCTGAGTGTTTAATTTTGGTATAGAATGTTGAGGAGGGAAGGGAGATGGCCTCAAGTTCTACAGAGATTGCTGAATGTATCATTATTACCTTTATAATGTCCACATCTCTAAAATGAGCCTGTCCTTTTTTTCCCTCCACCGTTATCAAACCAAGACAATAGCTACAGATATTAATGACATTGATATAATAGATTAGGTCTGAGTCGCTCAAAACTCAGCCCACTGCTCGGCTGTTCTTGCTTGCTCTTCCGTTGGGTTGCCTTAGGACTGTGTTCGTAAACCACTGACCTCGGCTACTGGGCTTGTGTCTCATTTCCCTAGAAGAGTCAGGGCCACAGCTCCCGCCTTTCTGCCTGTGCGAGTTTGAGCGAGACCGGCCCCAGTAAGTCTGCACATGGCATGTAAGTACTGGCTTCCCAGTAGGTGGCCGTTGGGAAGAATTAGGAGGTGCAGCTTGTTTGAGTTGTGTCAGGCTCCGGCAGTTCATAAATGGGGTGTGTGTTGGGGTGGGCCTACTCAAAGCCCTGGATCTGGGCCTGGTTATTAGCTGAGTTCGTCTGTCTGCCAGCTCTCCTGCACCCACACCATCAGTCAGGGTGAGTGCTCCAGCACTCTCCTGTCTAGCCTATCCAATGCTGCAGCTGACAAGGGGCAGGGCCAGCTCTCCAGCTCTCCTGCCCTTGGGGCCGGCTCACCTGTACCCATGCCACCAGGGCCAACTCTACTGTGTTGCCAAGATGAGGTGCAGGGCCTGTTCTCCTGAGTGCAGCAGCAGCTGCTGAAGGCAAGGCGAGGGCCAGCTCTCCCATTCTTATCACCTCTGGGCCAGTTCTCCTGACTGCTGGCACGTGCCCCAGGGGTGGGGTGGGAGTGGGGGAGCACATGAGTGGGGCCAGCTCTCTCATGCTCATGCCCTTCTGGCATCTCACCACCAATCCCACCACCATTGCCACCAGGGCCAACTGTACTCTGCTACCCAGCATGGTGCTGGGCCTGATCTCCTGTGTGCTGTGGCTGGTGAGAGGTGGTGCTCTCCTGAGCGCCACAGTCAGTGATGGGCAAGGCCAGTGCATCTCTTCATTTTTAACAAGTCCTGCTTAGTAACATCATCAGCTTTTCTGTAACTGCAGTTGAGAGCTCTGTGAATAATTTCTGATTGATTATGAAATTAAAAAACAAAACAAGTTCTCATCAATCCCCACAGCAAAACAAATTAGTGCTTTAACTTTCGGTCTAAACAAAAGGAAAAACCAAAAGGAAACAGAAAATTAGGCCCAGGAAGCGTGACATAGGGCTCATGCTTCTCTGTGTTCAATAAGATACTAGGTTTCATTGCAGCTACTGGACTCCTGGGTTCTGGGGCTCCAGGCCAGGCAGGCACAGCTCTAAACTGTTTTAGGGGACTGAGCCAGGCTCTCAGGGCTTATGGACAGGGCTTCATCCATGACAGTGCCACCTGGGGAACCAAGCTGTCACCAGATCTATGGGCCTGAGTAGACAGACTAGCTTGGAAGTCAGAGTTGTAAGAGTTTAACTAGGGCAGAGAGGGAGAAACAAAACAACAGAGAGACAGAGAGACAAAGATTAAAAAAAATACTTTGAAGATCCAAAGGCTAACATGAGTGGAGAGACCAGACAATGTCAAATAAATGTACAGGCAGGTTCCTTCCAATGCTGGTTACCAGGACGGCTGGGTGTTGGGGGTGGGAAGGGTAGATATTGGACAAAGGATACAAAGTAGCACAGAGGTTGGATGAACAAGTCGAAACACACCTCTGGTCTAACGCAAGGACTGTAGTGTTTTTTTATTCACAACTCTTGCTGGGTAGCTATTCTTTTCCCACAGGGGGAAAGGAGAAACTAAGTGAGAAGATGGGTTGCTCACAGCCATCTATAACTCCAGTTTTAGGGGATCCAATGCCTATGGCCTGTGGGCACTCATGCCATCATGTACACACACAGACATTTAAACATTTAAAAAATAATTTAAAAAAAATTGGACTTCTATTTTTATTTGTTTAAATTTTAATGTATTATAATTTATTCAGATTATATGCCAATTGTAATCCCCTCTCTTGTGTCTTCCCATTCCCACCCTCCCTCCCTCTTCTGTCCTATTCCCCTTCCCTAGACCTCTGACAGAAGGGGACCTCCTCCCCCACCACATGGCCAAAGCCTATTAGCTCTCAGCTGGATAACCTGCTTCCCTTCTGTGTGCCTGACGGGCCTCCCCAACAAGAGGAAGTGATCAAATCGTGGGCACCAGAGTTCATGTCAGAGGCAGTCCCTGCTCTTCCTACAACTAGTAGAGCAAATCTGGAAATAAAAGTGGTACATTCACAGCTTCCTGTTCATTTTGGCTGGTGCTATGGTCTGAATGCTTGTGAGGCTGAGGGGCCCCGTGAATCCCCTCCCTTATTTGGGAGGATATAACAGGTACCCTCTATGGGGGAGGAGGGTCAGCCCTCACCAGCTGCTGCATCCATTTGTGCCTCTATTGGGCTTCCTGGGCTCCAGAACCAAAAAGAAACTTCCACTAAATATGCTATACAGTCCAGGGCATTTTTGTTACAGCAACTGGATGGACCAAGGCAGCTGGGATCTCAAGGCTGCCCACAGGCCCCTTGAATTCAACACAGAGTGCTCTAGCGCATCATTCTGAAAGCCTCACTCTACCTCTCTCGGATTTGGCTGAGCAGTACAGAAACCAGATTAAACGTGGGTAGTCTGAGTTGCCCAGAGAGAATATCATGTGCTCCTTTTAATTACTTTGTTACTTAACAACTTGATCTATTTATGTTTATAAGAATCAGGTGGTGCCAATCTGGTTCGTCAAAAAGCCACTTGATGGCGTTCCATGTAATTGCACATGGCTAATTACATAAATCAGCTATTTGTGTTCCAAATTGACCTTTGAAAGCTGTGCTAACTCCTCCAATTGTTCCCCATAAGCAAATAGAATTAGATCCAGAGAATACAAACTGCCTGAAATAATCAAGGGCCTACCATGTTGATAAAGCCTGGCTTTCTGCTACAAGAGCCCATACCTGAGCCTGGACAATCTTCCTCTGTGAAGGTGGAGGGTGTCTACTTTCTACCCCGACTCTTTGGTGAGTGCCATATATAAGATCACAATAAATACCACAGACTGGGGGCTTAACCCTTGGAAACATTCCCTCAGTTGTGCAAGCTTGAGGGCCCTAAGTCAAGATGCGGGCAGGAGCTGTTCTTCCTTTGGCTTACGGATAGCATTCGTGCCCATGTCCTCCCGTGGTTCTCTCTGCGGGTGTATGAATATCCCCTCTAGGTTTGTGTTGAACCCTCCTAGACCAGCAGCTGGCAGGGCTGTTCAGAGGCAATGAAATTGTTGGGAGGTGGGGCCTACGCAAATGACGAGGTCATTGAGACTTCAACTCCAAAGGTCCTACCTGGTCACAATCCCTTTCGCTCTTCCACACCACCGGATGCAGAAGGTGATTCTCCAACAAACAGGAAGAGTGGAATCTTGCTTGACTCACTACCTCAGCTCCTCTGCTTTTGCCAGTCACGCGCATTCGGTCTGTCTTTGTTATGAGAAATGCATGATGGGTAATCGTCACTCAACTTGACTGCACTTAGAATCACCTAAGAGATTCATGTGTAGGTGTGTCTGGGAAGGAGTTTCCAGAGAAAGAGTTAATAGAGGAAAGAAGCTACATCCTACAGTGGAGGCACCGGTTCATGGGCTTGGGGGTCAGACTGAATATGGAAGGGTGGGGGTAGGGGTGAGAAAGCCAGCTGAGCACTGGTGTTCGCCTTTCCCTGTGTCCTGGTTGCTGCCATGGACCAATGTGCTCCTGCTCCCAAGTCTTCTCCACCATGCTGGGCTTCGGTGTTCTGAAGGGGAGACCAAGCCTTTCCTCCCGTAAGATGCCTTTTTTTTTTTTTTTTTTAAATCTGGTTATCTGGTCCCAGAATGAGAAAAGCAACCAATTGAAAAATGTGTGATGTACGTCATCACATGGGCATTCACATGCCAACATGAAGTGTGGCTTGAGTGACAGCTTTGGGGAATCGTCCTCTTTTTTTAAATTTTATTTTATTAATTTATTCTTATTACATCTCAATAGTTATCCCATCCCTTGTATCCTCCCATTCCTCCCTCCCTCCCTCCCTCCCTCCCTCCCATTTTCCCCTTACTCCCCTCCCCTATGACTGTGACTGAGGGGGACTTCCTCCCCCTTTATATGCTCATAGGGTCTCAAGTCTCTTCTTGGTAGCCTGCTATCCTTCCTCCTTGAAAGACCTTTCAGATGGTCTGACCAACACTGTCACTCTCCTGCCTCTGCCATTTGATCCGAGAAAGCATAAGCAGGACAGCCATAGTCTCAGGATAGGTAGGGGACCCGAGAACATGCATCCTCTTCCTGTTAGGAAAGGGTAGTTCCTTGTGGGGAAAGGAAAACATGAACTCACTGGAGAAATTCTGCCTGCATAAGCGCTGTAGCTTTCTGATTTTATTTAGTGTCAAGGGAACACTTACGAAGCTGGAGGCTGGGTTTAGAGGAGACCCTATCAAGCCCACGCATGAGAAATCCACATTTCTCTTAGAAGAGTGACATCTGCACTGTTGAAATGCTAAGCTTCAAGGGGATGCACCGGTGTGTGAGCCAAAGCGCCATGGCCAGCGGTTCTGCCGAAGGATTAGATTCTTGGGAAGAAGCTGATTTGAAGTTCCCTGATAGGAGGTCTGGGAGACAGGTGTGTGGATAGAGAGAGCTCTCTTATCAGGAAAGAACCTTGAAGATGTCTGCGAACCATACGGTTCTCACCAAAGTGTGGCCTCGGCAGAGGAGAGCTTTAGTAAAGTGGCTAGGATACCCTTTTCATGGAATCCGGTCAGCCCTTCCCCAACCTGCCTGATCATTACCTATTGGGCTCATAACTGAAGTTACTATGGTTGCAAAGAGGGGGATTATACACGGGCTTGGCAGTGGGGCTTCTTTGCACCCACTCAGTTTGACTGGGCTGTAGTGGTTACTGGTTCTTCGAGCAGCAGAAGCCAACTCCAAGTCCCACAGATGGTGACCTGGGGTGACCAGTCATCTACCTGTTGGCAGGGTGATTATATCCGGCTACTTCCATCATGGGAAAGGGCAGCATTTTGTTCCTACTGAAATAAACACTCTGGGTATGAGTTTGCCTTCCCTGCATGCAATCGCTTCTGCCAAAACCACCATCTGTGGACTTGCAGAATGCCTTATGTGTGGGGATGGTGTTCTGTACAGCAATGATCTGATCAAGAAGTTCACCCCAGAGCAAGGAAGTGAATCAGTGGGCTCATGCTCCTGAAATTCACCCATCTCACTGTGTTCCCTATGATCCTGAAATAGCTGCCTTGGTAGAATGCAGTTGGCCTTTGGAAGATACAGTTGCAATGACAATTAAATGGCTATACCTTGCAGGGTTGGGACAAAGTTCTCCAAGAAGCAGCCTATGGTCTCAGTCAGCATCCAATATATGAAGCCTTTCCTCTCAAAGCCAGGATATGTGGGTCCAGGAATTAAGGGGTGAGTATATAATTAGTGTCACCCATTATTATACCTAGTAATTCACTAACAAATTTCTGCTTCCATCTCCCAAAATGTTCTGTTTTGGCCTAGGGAGGGACCTTAGTTTTGGAGGAAAGAATGGTTCTACCAGGAGGTACAAAAAATGATTCCATTTAATCTGAGGTTAAGTTGGCTACCCACCTGCTTTGAGCTCTTCACACCTTTGAATTAATAAGAAAAGATGTTCTGCTCTTCTGGTCTCTTTGGCCTCGGCAGCAGAAGCAGGATGATGAAAAAGTTGTTATCCTTTGGATAATAAGCATTGCAAATAAACGCACATGTTGTGCTGCTGCTGCGGCTCTACGGCCTACCACCTTCAGAAGTTGACCTGTGGCAAATGTGGCTACCCTGGCAAGCTCAAGAGAAAGAATATTGGAGCACCAAGGCTAAAAGATGAAACACTACTGGGACTGGGTGGGTGAGGCACAGTTGCAGATTTGGACATGGATTCCATGAAGGAACAACATCTAAAGCCAAGAGGGCAGCAGTTATAGCATCTAGTTCATTTTGAGGATTTCAATCAGTCATAAAATAAATGCTCTAGTTTAAAAAGAAATAAAGAAAGAAAAGGAAAAAGAAAAAAGGAAAAAGGAAAAAGAAAAGGCGTTCCTGAGTTGGTGGAGGTGACTGGTCCAGACTATCAAGGGGAAATTGGATAACTACTCTGTAATGGATGTGAGAAATACTGTGTTTGGAATAAAGAGATCATTTAGGATGTCTCTCGGTACTACCATGTCCTGTGATTAATAATAGTAACAATTTTATTAGCACCCAATTAAAGACTATAAATGACCCAAGATCTTCAATTAATGTGGAACGATTTTTAAAAATTATTTTTATTTGGAGCTTAGGTATGGGCTAGATAACTGATGTCTATTAGTTATCAATCTTTATTTATAAATTTGGTTAGGCTATAATGCCTAATTGCCTGGTTCTATTAGATATTGTTACGAAGGTTTTTTTTTTTTTTTTTTTTTTTTTTTTTTTTTGCTAATTGGTAGAGTTTCAATTACTAGACTTTAAATAAAGCAGATCACTTTCTGTATGGTGGTTAGGCCCCATCTAGTCAGTTGAAAACCTTATAAGCAAATATTTTCATCTCTAGAAGAAGTCATGCCCCAAGACATCTCTGATGGTTAGCTTTAATTGCCAAGTTGGCACAACTTGAAAATCATCTGGGAAGAGTTTCATTGAGAGATTTCCTACATTGGGATGGCCTGTGGGTGTGACTTTGGGGGACCGTCTTGATTAAGTGAAATGATGTAGGAAGACTCAGCCCACCGTGGTCAGCCTCATTCCCTAGCCAGAGGGTCGTGAACTGTCCAAGAGTGAGGAAATGTAGCTAAGCACAAGCCATCGACCAAGTGCCTTCATTTACCTCTGCTCCTGGGGATGTGATGTGACTGCAGTTCCTGCTTTGACTTTGCCTCAGTGATGGGCTGTGACCTGCAATTGTGAACAAAAATAAACCTTTTCTTCCTTAAAGTTGCTTTTTTTGCTAGGGTGTTTTATTACAACAAAAGAAATTAAAGTAAGAAATTGTCATTGCTGTGATAAAACCGACCATGTGGCTTTTAAGCCTTTGAAGTACTTTTATAGGAAGAATGGGCAAGTGTTGGATAAATTGATCTAGAAAAGTGAGTGAAGGCTGGAATCAGAGATTAATGGACCATTTTAGTGGAAGCTTGGAAGATGAGACTGGTGAGAAATATAGACGTTGAGGCCTGGAATATGGGGTTTTAGGAGGAAGTGAAGGCTCTATTAGGAACAAGATAGGGAGTTTCATGTGATAGTTTGGCTAAGAATCTGTTTGTTGGCCAGTCTGGAGCTGAAGAAGCATCTGTGATTGTCAAAGAGATCAGCATCTGTTGAAACCTGTTAAATCATTTTACTCGCATGTTCCTTATGCTTCCACCTTCCTTCCACCAACCCTCCAACACTGGGTAGGAGAGAGAGGAGGTTAGTGGGGAGAAGGGGTGGCCCTATCCTTAGCTACTTCCGGCTCATTAGGGTTGTTGGGCTCTCTGGGAGCAACACCAACCTCAGTCATCAGGAGATCTAGCAGTCCAGCAAACCAGCAACAGCAAATGCAGAAACAATATGAACAAGCAGCCTTCTTCCTCCTCTGATTGTTTCCTTGAATCTTGAAGCCTCTCTCTCTGTCTCTCTCTGTTTGTCTGTCTTTCTCTTTCTGTCTCTGTCTGCCTGTCTCTCTCTGTCTCTTTCTCTCTCTGTCTCTCTGTTTCTGTCTCTGTCTATCTCTGTCTCTGTCTCTGTCTCTCTCTCTCTCTCAGCATTCCTCAACGTGTCTTTTTCTCCTCTCTGTGCTCGGTGAATTTGGGGGACCGTCTTGATTAAGTGAAATGATGTAGGAGCTGCAGCCCACTGTGGGCAGCCTCAGTCCCTAGCCAGAAGGTTGTGAACTGTCCAAGAGTGGGTAAATGTAGCTAAGCACAAGCCCTCAGACCCTCAGAGTCCTCAGATCCTACTAACTGCAGCTGGCAAAGACCACACCCCTTTCTGAGCTGCATGAAGCAATTATCAGCTGTGGGTAAACTAAAAGCAGCCTCATATCCCACACTTGGGATTAAAACAAAACCAGAACATAACTGGGTTTTTTTCCCCATGTAACAATGTGATTTTTTAAAATTTAAAATGATTTCCCTCCCAAGCTGCCCAATGATTTAACAGGCTTTCTTTTACTTTCATCTTAAACAAACAACATACATTTTGTATTTTATTTTAACTATGTATGCTATTTTAACATCAGAGTCTAATATGTTGACAAGAGGACAGATTTACATTAGGCCCTTGGCAGCTATGGGGTTGTTGCCAGGTTTTGGTGATGGCAGATGCTCAGGCCCTGTCTCTGATCTGCTGTACTACACACCTTCAATCACAGCTTCTTTGTTGTCCCCCAAACCACCTAAATTTATATTTGTCTGTATGTAAGTCCATGAGGCGATTCCCCATAGTTTTCATGTACTTTCTTTTATCTATGTTCTATTCGTACTCTGTGGCACATATGGGCTTCAAACTCACTCTGTAACCCTAGATGGCCTTAAGTTTGTGCTATTTCGCCTGGGATGTTTAAAGAAACCAAACGTCCACTCCGAGCATCACTGATGCTCTTATGCTTCCCTGAGACAATAGGAAAGCATCTTCTTGGGGGTCAGCATACAGAAGCCAATATAGCTGCAGTCCCAAGGGTCCAGGCTACATATTCAGTCATAGCAAAACGTGTACTGTAGGCATCCATCCATGTAGTACCAATTTTGAAGGCACGAAAGATGTAAGATTGAGGAGGTTATGGAAAGCAGCTGAGGCCGGGCACCATGTGGCCAGGTTGGAGTTCCTGTGAAGAGGCCCCGAGGGACCACTGCATGAGACTGCGAAGATGAAGCCTCAGGTATAGTAGAGACCCCAGGAAAGTACAGGACCTCGGGTGTCCATCAAGGAGAAAGAAGCGGAGTGAGCATTATCCAGAGGGACAGGGCTCCCCAAGCCCCTTGAAGCTCAGACCAGCCCCAGACTCCGCACTTCAAGCTACAGGATTTATTTTCCGTGCTGGATTCTGGTTTGTCTCTGTCCTGGGTGTTATTTTCAAATTCTCCTTTCTTTCCCACTAGAACAAGAGTGTCACTCTGTGTCCTTATGTGCGGGAAGTATAGAAATTGTTTTTAATTGCATAGGAATTAAAGAAGGACTTTGGAATTTATTCTTCTGAAGACAGGATGCCAGTGTGTAGCTCTGGCTGGCCTAACTCATTAGATTGACCAGGCTGGCCTGGAATACACCTAGAGCTGCTTACCTCCAGCTCCTGAGTGCTGGGATGAAAGCTTTGTGCCGTCATGTTAGTGATGGTGTTTTCTTTTCTACCGCCACCAGGGAAAGGGAAGCGGGGTCCAAAGTCCAGCACGAGGGAGGGGTCCATCCTCAATGGCCTCAAAGGCTACTTACAAATCCAAGTAATACTTATGAAGAACAGTGACATGGGGATGGCAACAGGACACATTTGATATGACAGTAGAGGGAGAACACTGGGTATAGGAGTGTGTAAGTTGGAGCAGGAAGGATGACAGAGACGAGGGCAGAGAGGGTGGGGGTGTCTTGGTCAGTGTTCTATTGCTGTGAAGAGACACCATGTCTAAGGCAGCTCTTATAAGAGAAAAAATACTTAGTTGGGATTTGCTTACCATCTCAGAGGTTTGCTCCACTGTCATCACGGCAGGAAGCGTGGTGGCATGTGGGCAGATGCAGGGCTGGAAAAGTAGCCGAGAGTTCTACATCTGGATCCACAGGCAGCAGGAAGAGAAAGCTGTAGGGCCAGGCTGGAGCTTTTGAAACCCCAAAACCCTCCCCGCCAGTGTCTCACTTTCTCCTACAAGGCCACACCTATTTCAATAAGGCCACACCCCCTAAGCCCTTTCAAGTAGTACCATTCCCCAATGACCGCCTTTAAATATATGGGTCTATGGGGGCGCCATTCCTATTCAAACCAACTCGGGGGGTCAACCAGAGATACATATGTTTGAAAATGCCATAAGGAAGCTGCTATTTGAAGGTCCGAGAATCCTTCACAGTGATAGGCTAATGCCACCTGGGTACAAGATGGCTGTCCAAGTGACCTCTAAGAGACTTCAGGTTTCATTATCATCTAATTTCTATGCTAATTGACACTCCACCATCATCATTACAGCTCATATCTCCATGGCAGCAACTGGGAAGGACGGTATAGAGAAAGAAAATGGCAGTGCCCGGGTTCCTAGGAAACTGCTACCCTTCTCCTGAGAACCCGATGAGTATTTCTCTTTCTAATTTCTTCTGCCTGGTTACCATGAGGCCACACCCTGAATGGGATGAGAAGCTGATTTATGATCTAGGCTCCTGTTTCTTTTGGGCCACCAAATAAACTTGTGTTATTGGTACTCAGCCTTGGTTTTGAATTTGCCTTCCCTATTCTGAATAGAATGACGACAACGATGACGACGACAACAGCACAACAACAACAACAACACAACAACAACAACAACAACAACAACATTCTGAGGGAGGTTCTCTGTCTCTCAAGTGAGGGTGATTCGTATGTCCGTGCCCTTCCACACATCTCTTCATCTGTATGCTCTGCAATGTTCTGTATAACAAGTAGGTAGGTAGATGGGTTTCCTCCAGATGTGTGAGTGGCTTGTGTGAGTAGCTCCAAGGAAGGAATTTAGCTGAATCCAAGCAGGGGCTTTGTGGGAACCTGGAATGACTGGTATCCAGTTCTTCAGAAGCATGGGTAGGACACCTGGTAAAGGAACCTGTGGTTGGCATCTGGGAGGAGGAATGGCCTTGGAGCTAAACCCTCCCTATGTGATCTGGGGCTACTTCCTGTGATCTGGTGCTACTTCCTGAGATCTGGGGCTACTTCTTGTGATCTGGTGCTACTTCCTGAGATCTGGGGCTACTTCCTGTGATCTGGTGCTACTTCCTGAGATCTGGGGCTACTTCCTGAGATCTGGGGCTACTTCCTG
>OU015747.1:45654141-45669623 GCA_907169655.1 Acomys percivali | reverse complement strand
CCTCTTGTTTCCCAACCTACTGTGTATCTGCAGAGGAAAATGTAGGTGTGCCATTTGGCTCCAGCGGGGACTTGTTGTTTTTCCCATCTCATCTTTGAGAATTACTATGGGACCCTGGGGTTTTAGAAATTGAATGTTCTCAGTAACTACAGTTGTTATCCTTTTCAATGCCCTCATTTTTCTCCATATTACTCAGCAAAACCTTTTGCCTGGCACCCAGAAAAACCTTAGCTATAGCACTGGGTTTTTGAGAAGAAAAAAAAAAACTTTATTGTGTGGGAAAGTGTCAGGGTGATCAGGAGTTGAGAGCAAGCTCCAATTTGTCTCACTGGTCAGCGGTAAAGCAGCTAGTGAGATATTAGCAGTCATGCAGGACAGGACATAAGTCTCATCACCAGTAGACTTTAAAACCAAATGCGGAAACTGCAGGACTCCTAGGAGAATTGGCCTTGCGTCCTAGCTCAGACAGTGGCATGAGACATGACATCCCGCCTGCACAGATCATAATAGATAACTATCTCAATCTCCCTCCAGAGGCCCTAAGCCATGTAAGATTAGTATTCAACAGGAGGTTTTCTGATAAAGTTGATCCAAGTGGGCCTGTCAGTCACCTGCTCAGGACAGGGTCCTTGAGGAAAAGCTGCTTGATCTAGAAACTTTAGAAATAACAGACAAATGGTCTGAAACGTGAATCTGCATATTGGTCCCCCTCTCTCTCTTCCCTCCCCCTCCCCCTCCGAGAGTTGACTCTGTTTTACAATAAACTCTGAGTTCTTTCTATAGAGATCACTGAGACTGGAAGGGCACTGTGAGTGCGGATGGAGATGGTCAGCGGTACATGCTCTGGGGAAATTTACAAGAAGGAAGAGAGGAAAAAGCTGCTTGCTGGCTGGATGCTGAGAGGGTGGAGCTTAAGGTCCGCTGCGCAGAATGAAATGGTCATCACACCTCATCACAGGTCTCATGGTATTGTTGTGTAGAGTTAATTGAGTTCATGAGGTGAGGTGGTTGGAGGTGGACAACTGAACACGTGACACTAAAAGGTCCTTGCCTGGATGATCTTCCTCTGCCTTTGCCCATTCTTTTTAAACAATGTAAATATTAGTATATGCATCATCTAAGTGAATGACACTCACTTCGACATCTCAGGTCAGGTGTGCCCTCCGTGCTTGGAAAGTCAGCTCCAATCTGGTTTGTCCATATATGGAAGGTTTGTTTGTTTGTTTAGTTTGTTTGGGCTTTTGTTTTGCTTTGTTTTTTGTTTTCATTTTCTATTTTTTCAAGTCAGGGTTTCTCTGTATAGCCTTGGCTGTCCTGGACTTGCTGTGTAGACCAGGCTGGCCTCGAACTCAGAGATTCACCTTCCTCTGCCTCCCCGAGTGCTGGGATTATAGGCGTGTGCCACCACACCCAGCTGGAAGTTTTTGCTGAAAGACAAACTAAGAGCTTTGTTATTTAAGGAGTTAATGACCCAGTGTCTAGGTCTTAGCCCATTTCACACCTGTAAGTAAAATGAGGCTGTGGGATTATCTTCTGTCCTTACCGACCACCTAGTATCTGTGCTGTTGGAGACTTCTCAGAAGCAAATCTCAAAGTGCTGCATTTATTACAGATGAGGTTTCTTGTTAAGACTGTTCATGGGTTATCTGAGATTCTGGCTATTATCCATATGCTACATTATCAGCCCTTCCCCCACTCCCAGACTACCACATCCAGTGACACCTGCAAGCACTGTTTCAGTCTTAGGAGGCCAGGCGATGCCCTGGAACTGCAGTCTGTGGGAGAGCTGCAGCGGCACCCCTCTGAATGCTGAGAAGCTACCTAATAAGGAGCCATGTTGGGGTGTGTTTGCTTCTGTGAGAGAGCAATGATCCAAGAGGCAGGAGTAAGCAGGAGGGCGGGGCATGGGGGGGTGGGGGGACGGGTCTCCCCTAGGTGCAGATGCTGTTGAGAATCAGCTTCCTGAAGCTAGGCAGTTACCTGGTCCTCCCTCCCGTCACCCACAGTTGACACCATTTGACAACACACCACATCTCATTGCTGGAAGAGAATTGGAGCCAGACGCTTGGCTCGCCTGAATGGCCCCTGCACAGGCAGAGCCCACACAGCTAGCCACGGCCCACAGTCTTATTGACTCAGATGTTTTGCGAGGAAGCCACACAAGTTCCCAAATGCTTGTCACAGTAACACGGGACACAAGGGCTTTTCCTCTGCCGATGCGCAGGGTCTGCCTGTAGCATATTCAAAGAGCTCTGTTTTCATGTTTCTTATTACAATGGATATTAGTCCCCTTCTCCTGGTGCAAGCTGGGAGAGCGCCCCTAATTATAGATTGTAAAACAAACATTTTCCTTCTTATAGCCTGAATGGGTCTCACAAAAAGAACTGGGAAGTTTGTTATTTTGCTCGATGTACCAAAATATGCCCATTAAATCTAGCAGATTGATAGACAAAACACCCACACTGACCTAAGCAGTGATGATAAATACCACAGTGTCTGTATGCCAGAGCAGAGCCTGAAGCGCTGCACGCTTGCCTCTCCAGACCCAGCTACACAGCGTTCGTGCAGCTTTTATTTATTTTTTAAAATTCAGTGTCACGGAAGCTGAAGGTTTGTAAACTGAACTCAATATGCTTTTAAAGAATATTTTAACATATCACTGCCAATTCCATTGAAGACTAAATATGCTTTTTAAAATGCAAAAGGATGTGGGGCGGGAGACGTAGCTCAGTGGTTAAGAACACTTGCTGCTCTGGCAGAGGACCTGGGCTAGGTTCCTAGTGCCCACATCAGACAGCTCATAACTATTTGTAACTTTAGTTTCAGGGGATCTTTTAGCCTCTGCAGGCGCCTTTACTCATGTGCACATACATACACGCATGCTCACATACACATTAAATAAATAATTCTGACTCACAGATAAATCTAGCTAACTCTCCCCCCACCAAAGAAACTTCTTTTTTCAACAGAAGAAAAACCATTATAGAAAGTTACAACCAACCAAAACAAAACAAAAGAACAAACGAAATGATTCTGGCATACCCAGTCCCAAGGAATACATCTACAATAGAACTTCTGTACCTGCAGCTCAAAGAACATCAAAAAGTTGGGAGAAGGGTGCTGGAGAGATGGCTCAGTGGTTAAGAGTGCTGCCTGCTCTTCCAGAGGTCCTGAGTTCAATACCCAGCAACCACATGGTGGCTCACAACCATCTGTAATATGATCTGATGCCCTTTTCTGGCCTGCGGGTATACATGCAGGCAGAGCACTGTATACATAATAATAAATAAATAAATCTTTTTTAAAAAGTTGGGAGCAAAAAAAAGTATAAGAAGAGCCAGAGGGCCAGGAAATCTTCCGTTAGATTGTGTCTTTTATGAATGCAGGGAAGCTAGACTGGTAATACTGCAGCAACATGGCTGCCTAACCAAGACCGGAACAAGCACACCGCCAACAGACATATTAGCGTAGAAGAGGAAATCTCACAGAGCCGCACCCGCTAGGCAAAGAACTACAGGCGACAAATGAGATAGATGATTAGTCTTCCCTTCAGACAAGTCCCCTAAATGGTTATTCAACCAAGTGGTCAGTCCTAAAAATATACACAAATGAACACCAGGAGCCACACATGGTGCCTTGCCATTGACCGTCCTGCCTCAAAACCATGAGAAAAGTATTTACATTGTTTAAGCCATTGAAGTCTGTGGCATTTTTGTATATCAGCTCCAAATGATGAAGGCACCATGGATACAGTGGTCTCAGGGGTGGGGTGGGGTGGGGAGATAGTCTGTCAAACATTTTAATAATTTTTACCCAACTGAGGACTTTCAAGAATAAATAAAATTAATATCGGTATCAGTCATTCTTGAGAATAGATTCGGGGTACTGTTTTTTTATTGCCTCCTCAAAAAACTAGGTCGGACTTGTCTCTGGAGGATAAGGGGCAAGGGGAAAGGGAAGGTGATGAGCTTTGCCAGCAGGAATGCTGGACTTAGGCCCAAGATACTCAAGTGGACCTGGCTTAGTTCATGTTACCTGTGCATATGCTCATTAACTTGCAAGAACATACAATAGAACTTCCTCATGGCTGACCTGAAATCAGCTATGTGAGTAAGTTAGTTACAGATCCTGACTGTATTTCCTGATCAGCTTTCAAAGAAGAGTATAGATTTTATTCCTTATTTGACAGTTCCACACATGTAAATACTCCAGGCTCCCACTCCCACCCTGGCACCCCCAGCACATCCCTTTCCCTTCCCCGTCCTCCTTCATGCCATGTCTTTCCCCTTGTAACCCACTGAGTCAAATTACTCCTGCCTATTGGAGGACCGATGGGCCTTACTGGCTTGAACCTGTGCGGGAAATCATAGTTGCATTGAGTACACTAGTGTGCTGCCTATGTTGTGTCCAGAAGTCAGCATCTCATAGCTCTTCTCCCCATCCTCCACCTCTTGGCTCTGCTTCCATGATATTCCTGAGTCTCAGCAAGAGTAGGGCAGCTTTGCTACAGCTGCTTGGTTTAGGGCCAGAGATCTCAATAATCACGTATTCTCATTACTTCGACCCGTTAACTGCTGCGCACTGTAGACAGAAGCTTGTCTGGCTATGATGGAGGACAGCGCTAACCTATGTACATATGTATATGTATTTAGAAGGCAGTTTGACAACATGCATACTTAGCAAGACAGCAGTCATGGGTTCCTCCCTAGGGCCTATGACCTGCGCTTCTATGGACTTTTGGCCAGATTTACATTACCAGGCACTGAATTCCCGCTTGTGATGCAGGACTCAAGTCCAAAAAGTATTTGGTTTCTTCCATAGCTCTCATGCCACTATTGTACCATTGGTCACATCTTGCCTGGTAGATTGGAATTTTAGCATGTAGTTTGCTGGGTAATGCCATTGATGATTTTTTTTTTTTTTTTGCTAGGTCTACCTAGAAGTCTCCTGCATCATGAAAGTAAGCCAGCAGGGAGGAAGTTTTCAGGTCAATTCCAGTCTGTGTCCTGTAAACCAAGTGTCCCATCCTCAGCCATCATGTCTAACCATCTGGTTGTTGTGGGCAACCAAGAGCAATGGCAAGAGCCTGCATCCCATCAGCCTCTGCTGCAAAATCCATTTAGCAACTCCTCTACAGTTAAGCCTCATTTCCCCTTTCCCTGGTAAGGAATCTTGGCAGTCCCAACTTCCTCCATTTTGTTTTTATCAGCTGACCATGTACTAAGGAGAAAACGCACTCTCACCATCAGGGTGCTGAGCTGGTATCAAGTCTGAGAGTTGATTGGATGTGATTGGTTGAGAAGTGTGATAACAACCTTCTATGGGAGGTGCTGGCTTTCTACTCCGGGCTTCCGTTACATCTCTCGTTCATGGCCATTTTCAGATGTTGGCCACAGCCAATAAAAAGATTGCAGTTGATTTTTACTCCCTTCATCTTTACTATGCGGTTGCACTACCTGTTCATGGATAGGAAAATATTTAGACAGTCTTGTGGAAGAACAGAATTCCTAAAGGGGTGAAATGCATTTTTCCAAGACAGGCATGAGGAGAGCCATAATAATTACTCACTTGGGCCAGAGTTCCCTTTTCTGCTCATAATTAATGCTGTTCTTCTGAAGAGCAGCCTTGACACCTAAAGGGATAAGCATTTCTTCAAGGATTTCTTTCCTGGAGTCAAGTCTTTTTAAGCACTGGAGTGCTTCAATAGAGCTATTTGCTCCTTTGCCAGTCTGCATAATCCTATTGCTAAGGGGATATGAAAAAAAAACACCAAATAAACAGGCTTTGGTCTGTAAATTATTTATGAAGCGAACAGGAAATTTGGGGGCCTTTTATTCAGAGCTAAAATACAATTTCAGTGCTCCAAATAAACTGAGGTTTCTCTCAACCGGGTTTGTCAGAGAGAGGGATTTTTGAACGTATGTGAGTGAATTGACAGAAGTTAGACAGAGCCCAGAAAGGCACCCAAGTCCTTTGAGCAGAATAAATGTTGGCACTGGAGAACAATTTCATGTCAGTTTCTTTGATGTCAATAGAAAGAACACCAGATGCTGTCAGAGCGCTTTATGCAGACTAAGGGTAGGGCAGCCGCTCTGTCCATTTATTCCACTTTGAATAAACAGCGTCCTCCCACCTGACTCAGACAGTCCACTGACCTGGGCATTTGCATCATCCCTACGAAAAGCCTTGCATTGTTTTCATTAATTGCTAAGCCTACAGGAGAGACTCTGCCAGACAACCTCTCTCTTTTTAATTGATGTCTGTTTGGGAAGTGATAGTACTTGGGGCCGCCTGAAAGTCAGCTTCTTTCAGGAGAAAAAGTGCCACACAAACACGGAGGCTTGTTTTTGTTTTTGCTTTTTGTTTTGTTTCGTTTTTCTGTCTGCATTGTGGTCACGTGCATTTTGCACTTGGTAGGGCAGGGAGAGCTCTGCCATCCTGAGACAGGAGAGAGAGGGCTACTTCATTTAATGGCTGGAGACTTACACCTGACAGTGTGTTGCCTGCAATGGCTGAACTGGAAAACGCTCTTGGCAGCACCCAGCCAAGACAGTCATTTAAGCTGAAAGGTTGAGGGTCATACACCGTCTGGAGGGACTCACCTCCTCTGAGATTCTTTTAGCCTCCTCATATGGATTCTTGTAAAACAAAGACCATGGTTGCCTCCTTCAGTTTCAGTTAAGGAATGCATACATCCCTGGGGTTAGCCGGTAGCCGTGGCTGGGGTAGCACTGGCTCCTCAGCGTTTAGACACAGAACGAGCAATTTCAAGCTGGCCAGAAAGCCTTATTGCATTTTGTTGTTGTTTAGGGAACACCCGCTGGTCAAAATATTCATCACAAGATTTACAGTTGCATTTTGGAACTTGGGGATCTGATAAAAATAAAATATAGGTAATAAGAAATTGAAAACAGATTGCTCTTCACCTCGTAGCTTACCTGAGCCCATCTGTCCCTCAGAAGCCCAAACTGCGAAGTGATCACATACAGGCATTTGAAGAGATGAGATGATAGTGAACTGTCCAACAAGACATAAGTAAAACTACAAAGCCATGGGTGCTTTCTTGTTTGCCTACCAGGCACAGCTGTGTTTCTATGGCCCCGTCACCTATCAAAGCTGTGCTGACCAAACTTATGGTTTGGGGAAGCCTGGGGCTTAACATGGGTGACTTTGAGAGGTGGCAGCTGTCTGCTTTCCCAGAAGCCTGGGGCACTGGTGCTCTGCTCCCTGTGAGGGCTGCCCTCACCTGCTGTGGCCTGCCGTCAGCACACATTAGCTATAAGAGCCATTAGTAACTCAGTCATGACATAGGATTTTGGCCAAACATCAATCAGGCTCACCCTTCCTGGGATTTGCAGAAGAAATACCATTAATTCTCAGCCTTCTTCTTCTTCTTCAGTGCTGACCCTGCACCTGCAGGCTGGGACACCATGGCTCTCAGACCTTATCTGCAGAGGTCAGGGGCTGTTGGGGGCACCATTTATAAGTCGAGGGCCTACTTTCAAGCAGCAAATTAGCCTGAACTGTCAAATTGTTGTAATTTATTGAAGAAAAAAAAGAGTGGAATCCAGGACATTCAGGGCATCCTAGCAAAGCAGGACAAATGCCGGGTGAGGATGCTGAACATGGCCATCCTCCGTGTCTGCAGGATGCAGGCTGGTATAGCTACTGAATACGGGCCACGCTCTGTATCTCCAGGATGCTGCCACCCTGATTCAGGATCTGTGGACCGAAGTGGGTCACAGCTTTTTCCCCCCTTCTTCTTGTCATCATTTGAAGATAAATGTGAGGTTAGCCACCAGAGAGGCTCTGCTATGGGCCCCTGAGCTCTGTGTCAGATGTGCAATGTGGCTCAGGAGGGCAGGTGGCAACAATGGACCTTCCTGAACAGGCTACAGGAGCAGAAGGGAAGTCATGCTGCAGAGCTGGCTGCGGGTCTCTCACATCCAGCTGTCTGAAGGAAGCGCTACTGTGACCCCCCTCCCCTTCCTGGACACGGGGTGCGGGGGTGGGGTGGGGGTGGGGGTGTCATCTCTGTTGTCTCCTGAGCATGGCTTGTTTTCAGAGCCTCAGGTGGTTACAGCTTCCTGTCACAGGATTCTTTGGGAGTGCGCATGGGGGGTTCTCAGAGTTTCTGCAGAAACAGACCGTGGAGGGTGGGGATTATCTCCCTGGCAGATAATGAGAACCACCACGTCCATTTTCCTGGGTGCCCCTGTCAGAGAGAAATATGATAAGGTATTCACTTGGGAACAAACAATGCTCCTGGAAATGGGGTTAATGAGAGCCAGGAGAACAGCGAGGCACCTGTAGGTAGCAGAGGGACATGGGGGACAGGACGAAGACTGTGAATACCATCCCACTCCAATATCCCCAAGTTAATCTGTGGGTGCGATGCTGCAGCAATACCTTAAAGGTGTGACTTTGAGGAAAAGGAAAGGTCACGAGAAGGCATGTGGCAAGATTACTGGGGACCCTGAAACAGAAGATGATGGAGGAGCCAAGCACCCTGGATTAGAGCTGTGTGGATGCAAACTGGCTAAGGCTCGGGCACACTGTCTCATAGGGTGCACTGTCTCACCAAGTTTTTAAATGACATGAGCACTTAAGCTTCTCTTCAGGGAAAGCTGCCAGACTCCACCCAGGATGTTTTGAGATCAGCTTTTCAAGAACGAACAGGAGAGACAGAAGAGCTGGCTCTGCAGTTAAGAGTACTCATAGCTCTTGCAGAGGACCCAGGTGGTACAGAAGTCTCAGGTTCAGTTTCCAGCATCCATGTGCCGCTCACCAGCATCCATTAACTCCAGTTCTGGGGCACCTGACACCCTCTTCTGACCTCTGCAGGTACCACAAACCCACATGGTACACATACATACGTGCAGCCAAAATACTAATCCACATAAAAGAAAGAAATATAAAAAAAAAAGTTTTAAAAGAATGGATGTGGAAGGAGGAAGCCAGCTTGGCCTCTTGATAATCGGTTGATGCCCGTGCCTAAAGCCACCCCAGGCAGAACACAGTAGGCCCGCATCCCTGAGAAAACCATGCATTAGGAGGCCTGATGACTGCCCGTACTTGTGTAAGCCTTTCAACTCCTCTTGTGGCCATACACCCAGCAAGCAGCTGAACACTTCTCTCTCCCCACAGGCCTTGCTTTTTCTCCTGTCTTCTGGCTGGCCTCACAAGAAACCTAGTTCTTTCTTTCTTTCTTTCTTTCTTTCTTTCTTTCTTTCTTTCTTTCTTTCTTTCTTTTTTCTTTTCTTTTCTTTTCTCTTCTTAAACACAAAATAGTGCCACAGAGTTGGCTTTTGTGCACTCTAGGCAGCCCACCTTCACTTAACAATGAACAAAAGGTGGAGAAAGAGAAGTTTGAAAACACAAAGGAATAGGAAGGAAAGGAGTGAACCAGGCACCCGGACCATGCCTGGTAAGAGAGGGGAAGAGGGAGAGGGAGGGAAGGATGAAGGGAGGGAGGGAGAGGGAGGGAAGGAGGGAGGGAAGGATGGAGGGAGGAAGGAATTATGCTATGTGTGTTCTTGGAATAACTGAGTTGTGTTATTGATAGGAGGGTGTGTGGGAAACAGCCACAGTGTGCGCTGGTGTTATATGGCTGCTGGTCACATGCAAACATGGGGGAATCAGGTGTAGGGTTGTTGTATAGCTAGCTGATGGTCTATGAGTGTGGTAAGGACGGCACCAGAGCACAGTAAGTGACAGTATTCGGCTTCCTAGGCTGTTTGGTGGTTAAATGAGATCAACGCTCTTGCCAATGTCATTGTAAGAACTGTGCTAAAGGTTGCAAGTTCAGCCCAGAAGCTCACAGCCCTCCACAGAAATAAAGAAAGCGAGACGAGGCAGGGGAATGAGAGCCTGGCCACGTCACTGGAACAATGGCAGGTGCCTTTCCAGCCGCACTGGCTGCAGATGGATTTGATGACTCAGACCGTCCCTTGTCCACCAACAAAGGCCCGCCTGGGCGGATTGGACGGCATGGCATGCCTTCTGCTTTGGCCTGCGTTAGCCCCCCCCTTTGTTCAGCTGAGCTAAAGGAGGAAATTTAACAAAATGTGAGCAGAGGAGATATTTTTGGGGTTCTTTGCTAAAGAAGGGGGAAGAATTGCTGATCTTACGAGGAAACTTTGCTCTTTGAAGATTTTAATGCTAATTTTGCAAGTTTGGAAATCTTAGCTGGCTAGGCAAAATTTCAACGCAAGTCCAAAGTTCTGGGACAGAACTGAATCCCAGCCAGCCAGGCCTCGTGATCTCCCAGCACAGCCTCATGCAGGGCGGATCCCCAATGCCTAGGACGCTGCTGGAGAGATGTTGCATTCACCACAAACAAGGAACCAGGGACTTAAAGGAACACGAGGATCTCTGAGGTGAGAAGGTAGGGACTCTCGAGAGCTATGTTTGGAACCCCCAGGCCTGGAATACAGTGAGTAACCAAATCAACCAACCAAACCTACGATCTAGCCAATCAACAAACCCATTCATTCACTAACCAAACACTCGGAGCAAGAAACCTTCACGCAGGCAGACACGCACGCACGCACGCACGCACGCACGCACGCACACCCTCAGAAGGAGCACGTGCTGCTCAACCTTTTTGCTGAATGTGCAGTAAATGGAACTAAACCAAAAGCTGACTCTGTCGCTCTCCGGAAGCTGTATGTGGACTATGAATAAAGAAGGACCTTGGGAGGCGGGAAGTGGTGGTGTACACCTTTAATCCCCCCACTCGGGAGGCAGAGACAGGCGGGTCACTGTGTGTTCAAGGCAAGCCTGGTCTAAAAGGACTTTGGAACATTGGAAGCGGGGTCATCAGCTCCTTTAGGCTTTAACAACTACAGTGATGAGAGTGAACAATGTTCTGCGAGATGCCGTTTCTCCCTGGCAGGATGAGGGAGAAACTTGGAATCCACAAAATAGGGATTTTCGAGTAAAGGATGGTGGTAGGTTTGATTTAGAAAAGTCAGAAGTGTAGCATCCATCCTAGTTGCAAGGACTGAGCCCTGCGTGCTACATCTATAAGGACAATTAGCTACAAGAGAGATAAAAAGGGGTCAGAGCAAACACCTAGAGATGACGAAGAGGACAAAGGGTGCAAAAAGGGACCACGAGGAAATGGATTATAAATAGCAGGCCTAAAAGCCCATTGATGGGGTGAAGTGCAGACGTACACTATGGAGAAGCAAAACAGCCGCATAGATAAAGTCTGGGGAGCCTTTCCATATGCTGAACTAAGAGAAAGGATAAAGGGATGACACAGAAAGCTGGGGACAACACAAAGAACAAAACCTAGCACTCAACAATATTTAAGGGAAAACATTTCTGCAATTCAGAGTGCAAGAGACACGCCCTTGCACTGTGGGGGAAGGACAGGTGCGGCCACAGGTGGCCTTGGCCTGCAAGCCTGGGGCTTGGCTCCCTTCCACGTGGGGACAGATGGCAGGTTGAGGAAGCTAGGGTGTCCAGTCAAGATGATAGAGTCAGGAGGAATGAATGAAGTAAACCATGGACAGGGAGGGCAGTGCCATGCCTGGGGTGCTGCCAAGCAGGAAGTTTATTGTCATTTTCTGCCTGCACACACCTCTGCCAGGTACTGCCCAGCAACATGGAGAAGCCAGTTCTGTGAAAATCAAATCCCTTTGTCCTGCTCACTGCTGCCTAGCCCCCTTTGTGTCTAACTTTTTTTCTCACCCAGCTCCTTCCTGTTCCGCCTAGCTCCTTTCTGTCCACTTCCCTTCCCACCTCACCCCATTTCCATCCAGCCCCCTTTCTGGTCCAGACTCTGCCCCAAGCACACACCTCTGTGCTACGTGATCTTCTAGAGTGCCTGTCTATGCCAGGCAGGATGACACAACCTGCCTTCTGAGCCACCAGAATAGGCTACAGCTTGAAGGAGCTGATTTGGTTTGGTTCACAGTGTTGATTTCTGCATTCTCTGAAATTCCTTAGATCAGCACACCCATGAAGTTGTTTTGCTTTATGCCCCCGGGGGCACAACTCAGACCCTTTGCAATGTCCAGAAAGACTGAAAAGAAATGCATCAGGAGGCAGAGGCACGCGGATCGCTGTATTGTTGTATCGCTGTGAGTTCGAGGCTGGCCTGGTCTACAAAGTGAGTCTAGGACAGCCAAGGCTACACAGTGAAACCCTGTCTCAAAAAAACAAAACAAAACAAAAAAACCCAGAAGTTTTTCCTATGGTCGCCTCATCCCTAAGCACCATTCTCCCTTAACCATAGCCCACAAACACATCATCATCCTGCACCCATAGTTTACATTCGGGCTTATCTTTGATATTGCACATTCTGCACATGTAAGTAAATATGTGATAACATGTTTATCCATTCACCCACTGAAGGCCACTTTAGCTGCATCAGTGTCATAGAGTCTCCCTGTGTTGCCTAGGCTAGGCTTGCTTCAAATAGACGACTCCACCCCCGCCACCTCTGCCTCCCCAGCATGCCAGTGCAGCTGACCAAATTTGCCAATTATGTGTGAAGCTGGCATAGACAGCCATGTACATGTTTTTGTGCCGGATATGATTTTTCAGTCCTTTTGGGTGAACGCCCAAGAGTAGATTGCTGGGTTTATGGTGAAAGTATGTCGAGTTTTGTAAGAAACACCTGGCCTGTCTTCTGAAGCTCAATTCTGCTGTCCCATGGGCAGTGGGTGAGTGTCCTCACCAGCATCGCGTGTTGTCTGTCTTCCAAACCCAGCAGTTCTAATAGGTGTGTAGCAAAGGCAGTATGTTTGGAAAGGAAGAGATAATTAGAGAAATGAATAAACAAGTGGTCCATTTCCTCTAGGTTCCTAGTCTCACAGGGGCAGCCCATAATGCCAATCCATCCGTTGCCCCTTCAGGGACAGCAGCTGTGCTATCTTGGGACAAGTATCAAGCTGTCCTTCTCTAGGCAGCTGAGTTCTGTAAACACCATGTCTGTAGCTGGTTTAAGGAAGGAAGAGACACTGGGCCAGAGGGTGAGCATGTTTATTGTCCCCACCTTGTGCCCACACGGACACAGAGGTCACGTGAGTGTTTGCTGGGGCAGACATTTCAGGGATGGATCTCCAGAATCTTGACTCCTCCCTCTGTCTTGGAGGTCACGACCACTGCGCTCTCAGCCATAGCCTCACTCAGCCTCTGTAGCCCAAGCAAGGAGCAGCCGGAAGGCCTGCTATCCACTGTCTAAATGTTTAATGGACCGTTTAAGCTACAGCGCTGTTAAGTGACATGGGCTTCCTCCTAATGACAGTGGAAAATATGTTCAGGGGCCTTGGAGGTCATCTTGTTGTTCATCTTTTTCCACTCTTGATGCCCCAGGATCAGGCCCAGACCACAGTGAGAGGAGCTGGCCAGGTGGTTCCTCTGTCCATAGCATGCTAACCCCAGGTAGGCAGAGAGCCCGCTGCCGCAAGAATCCATCAAATTTTGCAGGGGGATCTGGAATCTGGGTTTTCATGTTTTAAAAAAAATCAGTTTTCAAATTGCCTCAGAAGACCTGTTAGACGCCACCTCTTGACCAGGTCCGGTTCTCAATATCTGTCTCCAGTTTTGACTTAATGCCAGATCTGAACGCCCTCCCTGGACGCCCTCCCCAGGTCCTGCCTCAGTGAAGCCAGGTGGGCAGCCTGGTCACAGGGACCAGAACGGGAGCTGCAGGCATGCCAGGATGTTCGCAGTCCTGCTCCTTGCTATGCTCCTCACAGGAGGCTGAGAGGGGGCTGTATGGGGATGCTTCATCAGCAGCCCTTGTCTGATAGAACAGCGCCTGGGTAGCTTAGGCCTTGGCTTCTGAGCCTGGATTTTTCTCTTCTACAGGTGCAATTCCTCACCCAGTGGAAAGGAACCCAGACTTGCTGCTCTCAAAACTGTGTCATTTCAGGAGCCTCAAGGCTCTTGGGCGAGGTGGGTGGGGGTTGGGGAGGACTACCGGCCTAATACCTCCATTTTATAGCCAGAAAGTGGAGACAACTACAGTGAGAGGCCTAGAGGAAAGATGTTGAGACGTTTAAGAGAGAGGTGATGACGTCACACAGCCTTTCATGTTCTATCAATACATGTCCTGGCTAAGGAAACAGTGGAGAGACAGAATGCTGCCCCAGGGCCAGATGGGTCACTCCTGAGAGATGGGAGAATGTCATCTGTTATTGGGTGGTGAGGAGGCAAGCCCAGCTTTTGTGAACAGTATGAACAGAGGGCCAACTGGGCTCCTAGCAATCACAGACGCGGGCCTTGCCCCATCTGGGGCCACTTGGCTGTCTGCAGGGAAAGCAACATCTTGCATGTTCAGTTTCTGACGGATGTAGGTTCCAGGGTCCTTTAGATCAAACTGGTCTTAGCAGAGTGGGCCCTCAAGGCTGAGCGCACTTGGACCCACCTGGAGAGCCCCCCCCCAAAGTCTCTGACATCATTACTGAGCTTCCACTAGTCTCAACTTCTATCACCACTGCCTGGAGAGAAGGTACCCAAAGTAAGGGGTACAGAGATGGCCTGACAGGTGGTACCATGGGGGAAAAGTGGACAGGGCACCAGTAAGAAAGCCAGTCAGATGGAGGAATGGGCTGAGGGTGGAGGCAAAGGGGCAGGCCCAGGATGCCTCATGTTGTGCAGTGGGCACAAGGCTCTTGGAAGAGTCCTTAACAAGAATGTTAGAATTTCACTTTGTTTTAAAGGCTGGCTAGCTACGATGTGCTGCCTAGCTACTGTATTAAAACAAGGACCTTATTGTCTGCCTTCAGAGCTTGATGGCTGTTGCCACCCAATAAAATAAAGTGAAAGAAAGACACACCGTCTACTCCCATCTAACAATGGTTTGACTTGGACCTTCCCACTTTATGACTCTTCAAAGTAATATGCATTCCATAGAAACTGTACTTTAGGGCCCAACTTGGCCTCTCCTCCTCCTGATCCTCTCTCATGATTCTTGGATGATGGCCACCACTCCCAGTCAGCCTTGAGGCCATGAGGGGGACACAGGTGACACTTGACAGTGTGGTGTTGGAAAGTAAGGTGTGGTTAGTGCATTTTCACTTAACAGCATTTGCAAATTAGGATGGGTTTCTTGGGACATAGGCCTCAAGAGTCAGTCAGGGTCCATCGCACACGGAAAGAAGGGAAGGCTGTGGAAGCCCCTTCTTCAGAGGCAGAGAAGACATGTCCCCTGCCTATGGAGCTGACATCTCCCTGGGTTGGCCAGCTCCCCTGAGTCTGTTTTGCTCCAAGCTGAGCCTGTTTTCTTCTAAATGATAGCAAGGAGAAATGTCCGCAGAGCTCTGGCCATTGTTCTAGACAGAGAAGGGCTTTGAAGCCTGCTTGATCCAGCCATGCTCTGCTCCCTACTATGTGGTGGTGAGTTTTTTCCATTTGACATGAGCTGGAGTCCTTGGGGAAGAGGGAGCCGCCACTGAGGATTGGTCTGTGGGCATGTGTGTGTGTGTGTGTGTGTGTGTGTGTGTGTGTGTGTGTGTGTGTGT
>OU015747.1:45623965-45641242 GCA_907169655.1 Acomys percivali | reverse complement strand
AGAAGAAGAAGAAGAAGAAGAAGAAGAAGAAGAAGAAGAAGAAGAAGGATCCAGTAGTTGCCTTTGTTCTCAGTAGAGGTGAGGCAGGGCAGGCAGGCAGGCAGCAGTGGGAGAGCATGCAGGGTGCAGGGGAGGCCAGAATTAGACTGCAGGTGGCCACATAGCGGAGGCCAAATGCGACACGGGGATGTTAAAAAAATACACACTTAATTGCCACAGAAAGTGCTAGAGAATCAGAACTATATTTGGATTGGAATGGCTTATTGGCAAAATATTGCGGCAGATGCTGGAAGGACGCTTAATTGGAGGAGGCTGCGTTCTCAGAGCCCAGAGATTCTGCAATTGTCGGATGCGATTTCAGTTTTGCAAAATATAGCATCTTTTAAAAGGTTGAGGGCCACCATAGAAGCCGTTTATAGTTGTGAGACGGGCATTTTTCTTCTCAAAATAATTTGAAATGCTCTCTAATGACTGAAAAGGAAAATAACGGGACTCGCAGGGTGTGCGCATGTGTGTGTGTGTGTGTGTGTGCGTGCGTGTGTGTGAAAGAAAAGGCATTGTATGTCATGCTGTGCCCTGGGCCATTGTTTTCTTTACCCTTCACAGTGAAACCTCTGAAAATTAACTAATTTTCTTTTCCTCTTCAAACTAAACTTGGCATCCCAGGGATTCAGTGAAGAGAATAGATTCTATCATTTCTAATGAGGATGCCATACCAGACTCGAGACACAGCATTCTCACAGCATGATGGCTTAGTCCGTATAGGGCATTGCTGTCTGCCCAACCCTCTTCTCTGAGAGTCCCCGCCTCATCAGCCTCATGAATTGACCTCAGTGACCAGGATTCTAACTACAGTTGGTTGTACAGCTGGGAGATTGGTCACCTGTTCCTAAGTGCCCTCTGTTGTTTTCCTGGGATACTGAGCAAGGAGACAGACACTAGTCTTGCTGAGCAGAAGGTAAACTGTGGGCTGAGTGGTCCTCTTCAGCCCTCCATGTGTCCTGAGAAACACATTAAAATACAGGATTCAGAGAGAAAAAAAAACCCATCACAAACACACACGGAAAGGAGCAAAGAAGCTCAGAGGGCCATTCTCTTGGTTCATGTTGCCACTTCTTGGGTTCTTTGGAAAACAAACACCTTATTTCTCTAAATAATTGCTCCTAAATTTGTTTGTGTTAGGCTCTAGAACTTTCCAAAGAAACTATTAATGAAGTCAGACATCTCTGCGCCACGGGGCCGCAGTCAAGCACCCCAGAAGAGGTGGGGAGATGACCTGCAGTGTGTCTCCTCAGGTGTTGGAGCACCTAAGCTGCCTTCCTTCAAAATATATTGGCTCCTGCGGCCGTCTTTGGGAAAATAAAACGGAGGACGTGACTGCCAGATGGAAGGATGTGAGTGAACAGCAGGGACTCCTCATGTCCCAAGAAAAATATATGCCCAACAAACCACAGTATCCCGACTCACCATGCACCCTTTCCAAGCTGCTGAAAAGCGCCTACACCGGGTGGTTGCAATGCTAAAGCGCATGAACTTCCGCTCCTAGGTCACCACAGAGCCCTCCTTGTTGTTGGCTCCTGTCGTAGTTGGTTTCCTGGGACTCCCACCCATAGCAGTGACCCAAGGTCAGGGGCCTTTGACACTCACATTGTACCACAGGAAGTGCTCAGCTCTGGTTAAGTCCAGAGCTCCATGTTTTAGAGCTGCTGACTCAGCAGGTCTGCAGCATACCCTGCCCTCTCCGAGTGTAGCAAGTCCTTAGCTGTGCTGGTGGCCACTGGCTGCTCCTGTCTGTTTGAGACCATGGTGGAGACCCTACGGGATCTACAGGCCATATAACACAGCTACTGTGTTAAAAAATAGCAAGAAAAGTGATCGGCACAGAAGAATCTAGGAGCAAGGAAATGTTCCAGCAGAGGATGGCAAGAGCTGTTCTGGTCTACTCAGGCCTGGGGGGGCAGGGGCTTCAGAAACTGTCCTGGAGAAAATGGTATGGATGCCAGGGCTCAGGACACAGGAATGGCTTGCCCTCAGGAGATCTGAAACCCACAAAACAAGACAACGTTTTTCTGGTAAGTGAATGAACAAACGGTTTTTCCTAAAGTGGTCAGCTTCCTGCTTGTTTCCGCCTATGTACACCTCTGTGATGAAGTCCACAGGGAAAGCCGAAAGCCCTTAGATTTCTTACCAATGGCCCATCTTCCTTCTTGTTTCATTTCTCCCAAACCAAGGAAACCACAGGATGCTCTATGTTCCTACCACACAGCAGTGACTGCTCTTGAGGCATGCACCAGGGATTCCTTATGTCTACCTGCTGTCCCACAGAATCTGCCAGGAGTCTTCCATGCATTGCCAGTGACTGTGCTTTGAGGTGTGTTATACTGTTTACAGTGAATTGTTAAGGGTGGATAGTGCAGCGATTTCCCCTTGTACTCTTGTGACGGTTTTCCTGCCCCGCTCCTTCTACTTTTCTGTAGAAGGGCATCAAAACCAGGAGGCTGACACTGTAGAGTGCGTGGGGTGTGTAGTTCTGTGTCTTTCTATGAAGTATATGGACTTATGTAACCATCACTGCAGTCAAATTATAGAAACCAACATTTCCCCTGCAGCCCCATTCCACCAGCACTTACTGTATTTTTCAGACCATAAGACATACCTCCCCCTCACCTCGCGCCACAAAAGTGTGTATGTGTGTGTGTGTGTGTGTGTGTGTGTGTGTGTGTGTAATTAGGGTGTGCCTTATGGCCCAATTACTGGTTATACTGTTTTTCTTGCTTTATTGCTCTAAAAACTGGATGCGTCTTATGGTCATGTGCGTCTCATAGTCTGAAAAATATGGTACCTGTGCTCTTCACCACCTACCCTAAGCCTTGATAACCACTAGTTGGCTCATATCAAGAAGTATGTGGGTGTTTATCTATAAATACAAACAAATGGCCTGCTTATATTATATACTACCATTATATATTATGAAAATGCTACAGAACAGAATGTGACCTTTTCTTCACTCAGTGGCATATACCTGAGATCCTCCCTGGTGGCCATGTGGGTCGGTAGTCCATCTTCCTTACTGTATAGAATTCCACAGTATGGATGAATCACACCTTGAGTTATAATTCACCTGTGGAAGTACAGTTTGTTCCTTTTTTGTTCTTGAATACTACCAGTGAGGTTAAGGTGTGTGTGTGTGTGTGTGTGTGTGTGTGTGTGCGTGCTCACAAGCACACATGTGCTTAAGAGGTTGTGCATTATAAATGTGTGCTTGTTAAGAAAATTCCAAGCTGTCTCTTTTATTTTTCAGGCTGTCTCTTCTATTTTCCTATTTTAAAAATTCTCACTCATAGCCCCAGAGACTCAACTTGAGCCCTGCCTACACTGGTGTCACCTCTCTGTTTGCCGTTTGGCTGGCAAAGTGTAGAGTGGCATATCATTGCTGGTGTGCATCTCCACCACTGCTTGAGGGTCCTTGTAGAGATGCCATATGCTCGTTTGCCCTTTGTTTTCACAGCAGTTCACTTCTTCTGCCTGTTTTCTATGGCGGAGCTGAGCGAGAGGGTTCTTTATGTGATCTAGACAATAGGTTTTGTTAGACATAGCATTTCAAGGTCCTCCCCTCTCCCAGGCTTGGAGCCTATCTTTTGATCCATTTGACAGTCTTTTGCGAAGCTAAAGTTTTCAATCTTATTAAAAGGATTATGAAATTTATTTTCTGCTATGGATTGTAATTTTGGTGTCAAGTCTAAGAAGTCTGAGATAAACCCTAGATAATGATTGTGTGTGTGTGTGTGTGTGTGTGTGTGTGTGTGTGTGTGTGTGTGTATGCGTGTGTTGGTGAATATTACCCCAGGCTGCATGTACACTAGGGAGGCACCATTCCGTGGAGTTCACCTTAGCTCCACATGTGTTACGTTTGTTGTTGTAACTGTGGCCTGAGCTGGTTACAAGGGCAGGACGTGAGACCTGGGTTTACTCGTCCTACTGTGTGGGTGTGGTGCTACCCCCCCACCCCCGCAGTATCTCAGGACAATGCTGTCCTTCCTCCTCTGAGCTGTTTTCAGCTGGCTGTACCTGTGAGTGACCTCTTCTGCTCATCGACCTAGGTGTCCTTTTGCCAAGACCACGTTTTCATTAGCTACTTGGGTCTGAAACCATTCAGGCAGAGTGACTCCTAAGGCTTTATTTTTATTACAACTGTTTTTTTTTATCCTGTTCTGTTTTCTCAGTCTTATCCTAAATTTTAGGATAATCTTGCCCATGTTTACAAATAGTATTTCTAGAATTTTAGTAGAATTACACTAAACCTCCTAAGCTAGGGGAGCATTTTCTCACTATATTCAGTTTTCTAATACAAAATAATGTATGTCTCGCTACCACTGTTTCCAAGGAGCCCCATGTCTCTGGGATTACAAGGAAACACCACCATCCCTCCTCTTTTTCTTTTTTTATGATGTGGCTTCTAAAGATTAAATTCACATTCTTATGTTTTTGCAGTTGGCCCTTCATCAGCTGAGCCATCTCGCCAGCCCTAGTTTCCTTTTGAAATGTGGATGTTCTTTGGAGTTCTATGGAGGCAATACTGTCACCTAGAGTGTGCATACTCTTACCTGTTCCTTTCCGGTCACTTGCCCTTTGCCCCCCCCCAACCCTTTGCATCTAGTTGCCTTGATGGAAATGCCAGCACTTTGTTGGGTGTGAAGGGTGAGAGAGAACAGCTTTCCCATCTTCTGATGTAAGGGGAAACACTCAGAGTCTCACCAGGAAGTAGGCGCAGGGTTTTATAAACCCCTTTTACCAAGTTGAGGACCTTTCCCTCGATTCACATACACATTATGTGTGTGTTCAACTTTATTACAGCTCATATGTGGTAGTGTCAAATCCTGGCCTGCATTAATTGACACGACCCTATAGTTCTTCTTCATCATCTCATTACTGTGACAATGAGGTGGATTGACTTTTAAATATTGAGCCATTCTTGAAAACTTGAATTAAATACCAGATGGTTACAGAGAATATATTTTTTAAAAAATAGATTTGTAAGTTCTGCTTGATATTGCTTTGCTAAGGACTTTTGTATTTATATGAAAGAGGGATGTCATGATGGTTTGGGGTTTGGTTGTATGCTGGAAAGTGCTGAGAGTGGTCTCATACTATGAACTGTGGAAAGGTCACTGCTGTTTTCATGAAGTGTCCATATAAAAATGATGCTAGTTCTTTTTCAAACGTTTTAGAGAATTCTCCCACAAACCCATGGGAGGGGGGAGGGGAGGAGGTCTGAAGATGCATTTGAACACTCCCTCAACAGTCACAGGCTAGTAAATGACCTGTTTGTAATTGGATGAATTCTCATAGTTTGTGTGGTATTTTCAGGAACTAGATCATTTCATCTCATTTGCAAACTTACTCATATAGAGGTATTTTCATACACACGCATGTGTGCATGTGTGTATGTGTGTGTGCATGCACGTGTGTGTGTGTGTGTGTGTGTGTGTTGTGTGTGTGTGTGTACCCCTGCCATAACATGCATGTGAAGGCCCCAGAATGACTTGCCAGAGTCAGTTCCCTCTTTCCACCATGTGGGGCTCAGGGATCAAACTCAGGTTGTGAGGTTTGGTGGCAAGGACCTTTACCAGATCTTGCTGGCAATAGTTTCTGTTTTTAATTTCTTTGATTTCTCTCTCCTGCTGTCTTAATTAGTTCCATTCCTCTGCTCTTGTTGGGCTCTTCCTTTCCCTACTGTGGGACTTAGGCTACCAGTGTGTCTATTCCCTTCTGCTAAGGTGTGCAGCTGGCATCCCAGCCACACTTGAGCTGCATGCCGGGGGCAGGGCTTGCTGCCTGTAGTGGGCATTCAGCTCAGCGTATATTTTCCTTTCTCTTGAGATTTTTTTTCTTTAAGCCGTGGTTACGTTAGAAGTACACTGCTTGGTTTCCAAGTGTTTGGAACAATGCCTGTCCTCTTTCATGTACAGATTTCCATTACAGTTTGAGATTTTTGTCCACTTTACAGATGAACAGGCAAGGCCCAGAGAGGTCCGTTAACTTGCTCAAGCCATGATGTGAGCGTTAGAGGGGATTATTGATCAGTAGTAACCCTCGGTCCACACAGCTGACCACTGAGTCCCAGCTAGTCTGTGAGGAGACCTGGGTGTCCACTTTCCCAGAGGAGGGTCATCCAGGACTAGATGCTCAAGGTGGAAGTGACAGAGCTGAGATATAAGCAAGCAGTGGGACAGAGGGAGTTTAAATGAAAAAGTCAGGTAGATTCGGCAATATGGGTTATTACTTTTACTTTGTAAAACCAAATCAGTCCCTTTCCATCTTGCAGCCACAGAACGAGTAGATGAGACACAGCACCTGACAAGCAGTAAAAAGAAAGAAACAAAAGGAAGGAAGGAAGGAAGGAAGGAAGAAAGAAAGAAAGAAAGAAAGAAAGAAGGGCTTATTTTGGGGCCAAGTAGGAGAAGCTTGGAGAAAGCCTTGAAGACCCATGTTTCAACCCAAGCCAAGACTGACCATCTCATTCAGGGTAAGGGGAGAAGGAGAATTTTAGATAACGAATGGAATTCTTCATGAATTTCCCAGTAGTTAGTGGAGAGGAGACAGGGGATTTGAGGAGAACCACCTTCCCTCAATCTACACACAGGCTAGTTCCAGCCTAAGTTGGAAGCCGGCTGGACCAAGATGGAGCTAGAAAAGGATATGTAACTGGAGTCACATAGTGCAGATAGTGAAAATAAGTCTGGGAACGGAGTGTTGTCGCACACGGCGTCCTTTGTGGCTGCAAAATGGTTTTGCTGAGTTCCGTCCTTCAGGATAGAGCCGACAAGGGACCTGATGTTCCCTTGGCTGGCTAGCTGAACATCTTGTCTGAAACAGAAAGCCAGATAGTGAGTATTATTTTTCTCAAGTTCAAGAGGGTATTTGCCTAGTGACAGAATCCCCTTTATAGTCTTCATCCCAAGGATGTGAGAAAGCCCTGGGCAGCGTGCCACACAAGAATGAGAAAGCGATTGTTTTTCCACTTTAGAAAATTCCAGTTGGTCACAGTGTGGCACACAAGAAAGGCAGTCTTTGGCAGGATGAAAAACAGACCCCGGCTATGGCAGGGATGGACCAGGAGGTCCCATAGGGGGGTGTTTAACTAGGGGTAGTATGAGTTTTGGAAAAGCAGAGCAGTTAGGTGACCGTGTGGATAGAGGAACAACATATTAAACCAAGAGGAGAAGGGGACACTGGTGCTGCAAACTGTCACCACAGATGCTGTGATTCTTTGTTTATGTACATCCAGCCATGATGACCTATAAAGGGAATATGGGAGGGAACAGTCTGGAAAAGCAGGGTAAGTGATGGCTTGAGCCCTATATACAACAAGTCCTATTGGCACAAGGAGTAGCAACACATTTAGCGTTACCTTTTTAAAAATGGCCACGTTACCTGGTCATTGGAAGTATCCTCCAAGTGGCTGGCAATAGCCATGTGGCAGGAGCTGCATGGGAGGCCCTTGGAGTGCACTGGTGGGCAGGCCGCAACAGGCAGCATGTGTCGGAGGTGCTGTGTGACTTCATTTCCCTTACTATTTTTTTTTTTTAACAAAACAGCATTTATCAAGAGACCAATTAGGACTGAGAAACATTTTAAAAAAGACTGTGAATGGTGTGGGTGAAAAGGTCTGTGAGATTCAAATTTATCTTGGCAAGTTTGGAGGTCCATGCTTCTAACCCTAGTCCTTGGATGGAGGCTGAGGCAGGAGGGCAGCTGTGAGTCTGAGGCTAGTCTGGGCTTATAAACACAAAAACAAAACACATCTTTAATTGTTACACTTCTGAATACTTCACTGGTCAAAAGAAGCCCCATCTCATCCTTTAATTACCTTTTCACTGCTTTTCTTCTCAATTTGATTCCGATAGAGATGAACACCTGCCTAATCCGCGTTCAGGTATGGTGAAAGGGTCCATTTTACCTTCAAATAAAACTAATGTAAGGCACAACTACTCGGGAGTACTTTATGTTTTCAAAGTATTTAGGAATATTTTAATTAGAAAAATAAAGGCGATGAGATTATCTAATAGGTTCTAAGTCATTCACATCTCCCCACTTACAATGTGAGACAAAAATCTTAAAATCACAAGGCTGTTCAATTTTTAACAACAAGGAATAAGACCATCTATGTTAGGGTACAAACATCTGAAATTCTCACTGTCCAAACCCTGTGTCCACTGGAGATAGAATTAACATAGCTCACAGAGGAGAGAAAGTATTCCAGCCAACATCTGCTTCTTTTCGGATTGTACAGGCATTTCCCTCACTACTAACTTGAATGGCTACCAGACCAAGCCGGATCCTTGACAAGATCTCAGAAAGCACCACAATGACCCTTGGGACAGCCTTGGAGTGGCTCTCAGATGTCTCCTCACAGAACAGGCAGATCTGGGAGTGAGCCTCATGCTTAGAAAAGAGCAGACTGTGGGATAGCAGTCCCTATCAAGATGGGCAGTTATGAGCAGATGTTGGACAAACAACTGTGGTCCTTGATCTTAAAAAGCAGGTATGTAGAGCGGTGTTGCTTTGTGGGAAAGAATTAACTCAAGAGGCACCTGACTTGGTGTTTATAGAGCTTACAAGTAAATCCACACTCCTAAGATCTGCACATTTCACCATATTGAAATGGTTATAGGTTGAATTCGGCCCTCCCATAAATTTACATGTTAAAGTTCTAATTCCCAGCAACTCATCATGTGCTCTTATTATTTAGAAGCAATGTTGTTGCTGTTGTAATTAGTGGAGTTAGACTTCACTAGCTTTGCTTAATCTGATGGACTTCTAATTCAGTATAATGGGAGCCCACATTAAGAGGGAAATTTGGACACACGCATACATAATGAGAATTCCATGTGAGGGTTGAAGTGACATTGCCACAAGCTAAGGAGCCACCGGAGGCTGGGGGATGTTGGAACAGACTCCCTCACAGTCTGATACCTTGACCTTGGCCTTCTGGCCTCCAGCACTGAGAAATGATGGATGTCTGTTGTTTAAACCACCCAGATTGAGCGGTGCTGTTCTGTCAGAGCAAACAAATACATCTCTAGGGAAAAAAAAATGTCCCAGGCTACGCCTGGCCTGTTAATAATGTCTGTCTGGAAGCTAAAATAGCACTCTCAGTTTAGCACAGTTTAGTAGGAAGTTAATAATCCAACCAGAGGGGACTGGGGCCTCGGTGGGCATGCCCTGACTTGTACTTGGTGGATGTTCAGAGTGAATGTCTTTTCTTTGGAGGAATTTGTGCCTTTGTGGATGAAAAAAAGCTGCATTTCTGATCAGTCGTTGTTAAAAAGCTGAAGTTGATCAAGGTAAATATGTAACCTCAGCCTGGGTATTTCTAATCATACAAAAATCAGAAAGCAAGGTGCACATTTGCCCTTAAAATGCAAAGAGAAGTAATTTTCCCAAAAGAATACATGCATTCTTCTTAAATGCACAGGCACTGTCCTCCAGGCTGGGCCATCTATGAGGTCATTTAACAATATTCAAGAAATGTCAAAGAATCGGATAGTCCCTGACCATCGAATAAAACCCAGAAACCAACCAGGGAAGGACGTTTGGGGAACTCATAAATGTTTACATCCTCTTGAAGGACCTAAAAATAGACAAACTCTCATAGTCTAATGGGTCAAGGAATGGAAAAAAGCATAAGCGAAATTAGAAAGTACATTGAGATAAATGAAAACGAAAACCAAACCAATGGGTTGTAATGAAAACAATGACTGCAGGACAATTCATCCCTATCGCTCTCTACTCAAACTCTGGGGTGGGCGGGGGGAAGTGGAGACAGAGAGAGAGACAGAGAGACAGAGACAGAGATAAACACACAGACACACACACACACACAGAGAGAGAACGAGAGAGAGAGAGAAAGAGAGAGAGAGAGAGAGAGAGGGAGAGGGAGAGAGAGAGAGAGAGAGTTGGTTGGTTGGTTGACTTTCTGTCACCAGGAAATAAACCTAAGGCCCTGCATCTGTTATCCTTTTCATTTTGAGACAAGTTTTCACCAAGCTGCCTACATCGGCCTTTAACTCACTGAGTAGTTCGGGCTGAGCTGGAACCTGCCATCCATTTACCTCAGTCTTCAGAGTACAGGCCTGTGCAACCAGACATGGCGAGGGAAGGGAATCAGTCTGAGTCACAGTGAACAGTTCTGAATGTCAGGGTGAGCGAGCAGGCTAAAAGGAAGGATTTCCCTACAGCTTGAGGCCAGAGGCAGGCTACGGCAGATGCCTGCTCTTAAGACCTGGAATTGATGGATGGATCCTACACCCAGCGTGGGAGGCAGCATGGTAAGTTGGATGCTCATTTCACTTAAATATCTCCTCAGTGTCACACGCTTGACCACATATCTGGGCACCGTGCCTTGTTGATCTGACATGTAAAATTCACCATCTCTCCATCCTTCCACCTTAAGAGTGAGCAGAGCATGTTAAACCTACAGCAAGAAGGGAAGCAGGCAATGGTGAACATTGGAGTGGAGCAGAGATTATAGAAACAAGAGGGGGAGCCATTCAACCCCTAGCTCGGCCTTTCAAAGAGCTCAACCAGAAAAGGGGGGAGGGGCAAACTTTTAACTAGACTAAGGAAAAGAACCTCTCCATTTCCAGGGATCAAGAATAAAAGTGGGCCTGGTCATGGTGGCACATGCCTATAGTCCAGATAGATACTGGACTGGGGAGGCTGAGGCAAGAGGATTGTGCAAGTTCAGCATGGCTTACATAAGGGGTTTCAGGAGTCCAATATCACATAGTGAGACTCTGTCTCAAAAAACAAGACAACACTCCTCAATCTTCAAAACAACCCCCCCCCCCCCACACACACAAAATAGGATGTCACTGCCTATCAAATTTACAGAAATAAATTCTAGGGCCTGAGTAAGATGCTGGAGATAGCTCGGTGTGTAAAATGCTTGCTGCACCACCATGAGAATTTGAGTTTGACCTTCAGCACTCTGTGTAAAGCCAGACGTAGTCTTCTATGCTTGTAACCATAGAGAAGAGAAAGGAATGACAGATGGCCTCAGGACCTCGATGGCCAGCCAGCCTAGCCTGATTGAAATGCTACAGATCCCAGAATGTCTCAGAGAATGGAGCGAATGCCCCCCCTGCCCCCACGAGGAACAACATGTGAGGCTGACCTTTGGCCTCCACATACATGCACAGACACATGTACACATGTGTACACACATCTGATCTTACACAAATATAAATAAAAACAATTTTAACAAGATATTGTGGTTAGTTCTAGGACAATATATTAGATAGTTGTAATGAAACAATGCCTAGAAATTCACAAATGGAGTCAAGAAAAAAAAAAAAAAGGAAATCGTAATGAAGCCACAGTAAGTAAAGCCATTGGGTTAGTCATTTCTTTTAAACCTCCAACAAAGAAAATCCCAAAGCCAGATGGCTTCATTGGTGCATTCTATTGAATGCTTAAAGAAAAATTAACACAAGTGTGATAAAAAAAAAAACTTCTAAAGACACAAGAAGAGGGAATAATTTCCAGCTTATTCTATGAGGCCAGTGTTCATCTGATGCCAAAACCACACAAAGAAGTGAAACCAACCACTCTTGTGAATAAGATTCTAAATCCTTAGTCTAATTGGAAACTGAACCCAGTAGCACATAATAAAGACAACACACTAGGGATTAAACAATGATGAGGTGGGCTTTAGTTTAGGAACGCATAGGTGGCTCAGCACATGAGGAAAGCAAAACACTATAACGTAACATATTTTGGGGAGCTGAGGGAGCACCTAGTGAATGTGTAAAGAGCACATGAAGTCCTGGGTGAGGGTGTACTGTGGATGGGCACAGCCATGTTGAGGACCCAAAGCCTCGCGTCTATGGGAGTATAAAGCTTTCCCCATATGGAGCAGGCTCAGAATTAGGAAGGCCTTCCTGGGCTCCCAGTTTGAACGTACAAGTACAAATGTTTACTAATGATTGATCACTGTGTGCAAAACCAAGCAACTGCAGAGTTCTCCTCCTGGGCATTTCCCATCTGAGACTGCTAACCTACAAACACCTGCTGCCGGGACTAGCTACATCCCCTCCCCACAAGCACCATACTCCCATGCTGTACCTAATGAACACACTGAGATTCTTCTGGGTTACTCCATCAGGGTACGCACAGCCCACTTGACCCCAGCTTTTCCATACATGTGTCTGTTCTTTCCTCATTCCCTGTTGTCCTAGTCCAGAACCCAAGCCACATGGGATGCAGTATATATTAACAGGAGAAAGGAGGGATACAAAAAAATCATATTAAAGACACCGAGAAAGCACTTGACAGAATTCAGCACTCTTTCAAACAAAGACACTAAATAGGTCAGGACTAGAAGGGGGCTTTCTCCACAGAAGGAAGGCTGTCTGTGGGAAGCTCGGAGCTAACAGTGTACATGATGTTGAAAACCAAATGTTTTCCTCTAAGCACAGGAACAAAACCACAATGTGTGCTCTTATTTCTGTTCAACATCGTATCTACTAGAGGTTCTAGTCAGGATAACTGGACAAAAAAAAAGTAAGCAAAAAGTATTCTGGTTGGGAAAAAATCATTTAAACAATCTCTAGTTATCGACAATACACTCTTGTATGTAGAAAATTTAAAGGAAGAAATATGCACACAACAAAGCAAAAAAGAAAGAAAAAAACCCTATTAAAGTCTGCAGGATATCATATACAAAAGTCAGTTAAAGTAAGTGGGAAACTCTCTTTCTCATTCTAAGGGATTAGAAGTCTTACCGGTGTTAAGATGACAGTTCTTTCCAAATGTTCTACACACTTGATGTCGTCCCATCTGAGATTTCATATGGAAATGCAGGGACTCAAAATAGCTCAAAAAAGTCTGTGAAAAGAACAAGGTTGACACACATTTTTCACACTTCAAAAGCTCCCTGAAGTCCATGGTTCTCAGTACATCCTGACACCACCACAAAGATACATAGATCAATGTGGGTGGAATGGAAAGTCTAAAGCCAGGTCTGCGGCAGTTCATCCAGGGTAACGGTCTTTTCAGAGAATGCTCCTTGGTATAATTAGGGACCTAAAGGTAACGCAGACCTCTATTCACACCATATACAACAATTAAGTGCAAAAGAATCAAATATCTAGGTATAAGAGCTTTAAACAAAGGCTTTGGGGGAAAAACACAGGTGGATATCTTGTGGCCTTGAATTAGGTAAATGTTTTCCATTTATAACATCTTGAAGTGCATGCAATCGAAGAAAAAAATATGTCATTTGAACGAAATTCAAATAAGAAACTTTTTGTGAAATCAAGGTCCATTATTATGAGACTGAAAGGAGAGGACGGAAGAGATGGTTTAACAGCCAAGAGCACTGGCTGCTCTTCCAGGGAATCTGAGTCCCAGTCTTAGCAACCAAATGGTATCTCATAACCGTTCATTCTGCTAGTTCCGGAGCATCTGAACGTCTGGGCTCCAGAGGACCAGGCACACGTGTGGTACACAGATGTAGGTGGGCAAAATGCCCATACACATGAAATAAAACTTCACATTAAAAAGAGACTGAAAAGAAAATTCACAGAACGGGAGGATATATTTTTCAATCATATATCTGTAGACATTTCTCCACATAACTTACAGAAATGGCCCCAAAGTGCATGAAGTCAATCTCATTGCTATTAACCATTAGGAGAACTACAAAGAAAGAGCATCTCCATCAAGTGGCACTGCAATCTCACAGCCCCTAGGATGCCTGCCACAAACAAAACAGATAATAACAAGTGTGGGTGAGGATGTGGATTGCTGATGGAATGGGAAATGGTGAAGGTAGTTTCAAAATCACCCTGGGGGTACACAAACATATGAAACACAGAGTCACAAGATGATCCGGCAAGTCCATGATGCATGCCTCAGAATAAGTTCACACAAAAAGCCACATGCAAATGTTTGTAGCAGGATTCTTTATAATAGCCAAAATGTGTACACATTTCAAACACTTGTGAATTGATGGATGAGTAAATAACACGTATCCCTACGGTAGACCATTATTCTAACATTCAAACAAATGATACAATGAGACATGAGACAGTCTGGATGAAAATCTTAATGAAAGAAGCCTGACGCTAAAGTCCTCAAAATAATTATTTAATTTCGAGGAAATATCCAAAGAGACAAAAAGCATATCAGCGTCCCTTAGAGAGACTAGAGAAGACTGGCTGGGCATGGGTTGGGGGACACAGGTATGTGAGTGGTGACTGTACAACATTATGAATGACTAACACCCCAAATTGTGCCCCTTAAAATGACAAAACTCATATGTCAATTGTGCTTTCTAAAACAGTAAGGGAAAAGTAAACTTAACAGGCAAGTAAACAGGAAGATATTTGCAACACTAACAAAGAATGAAAAGCTAGTATCGTTAAATGTGCTGAGAACTGCTGAAATGCATCTTAAAAACACCTGTGGAAATATAAATATCAGTGAGTGATGTGGCCGCAGGACACAGAACAAGCTATGCAAGATGCAAGGAAGAATACAAGGTAAGAAACAGACTTTAATTTATCTAACAATTAAATGAGCTCCAACTCAAAGGGCATCAGTCATTATAGACTTACAGCTCTCCATGTTTTTAATACTTTGATGAGCTGTAGTCACTTTCTATTTTAAACTCTTTTTTTTCAAGACAGCGTTTCTCTGTGTAGCTTTGGTTGCCCTGGACTCACTTTGTAGATCAGGCTGGCCTCGAACTCACAGCAATTTGCCTGCCTCTGCCTCCTGAGTTCTGGGATTAAAGGAGTGTGCCATCATGCCCCACTTTCTACTTTTAAAACAAAAAAAAATTATTTAAAAAATGTGCTGCCCCTGGTGGGTTTCCCACTCTCCTGTGGATGGCCACATGTGCGCGTAGATTCTGCTAGCACAAAGTAGATTCAGTGGGTTTCAAAGAGTGCTTAAAACTACAAGCAGGGATGTGGGAGGAATTGGCGAGGAAGGAGTCATGGGTGGGTTTGATGAAAATACTTTACATATATGTATGCAATCTCAAAAATCAAATTATAAACAAACAATGGTAATACATGATACATTGTCTATGCATATAATAATAACTAGGATCTTGTGGAATAAATATTCTGCAAGCTTGTGCCCAGTAGGTGGGGAGTGTAGAATTCCTGATGTCCCTGACTACACACATACTGGCAGGCACTTGCAAGGCAGTTCCCTGTAATTGTACAACAGAGGAAAAGGAGGTCCAGTTCTGGATGTAGCTCACCAAGAGCCACATGGCCAGTACCTGGGAAATAACATGAAAACAGGTTCAACCAGGGCCCCAAACTCCTGCCTCAGGAAGCATTAGGACAGAGTTCCTATTATCAGCAGCTATGCCCTGAGTCTAGTCATTGTAGAGGCAAGGCCAGGAAGTTCATTAACTGTTAGCTGAAGGGTCTAGTGAATTCCAGACCTGACCTTAGGGAGGGTGAAGACTCAGACAGCCGCTGTGGTGGAAAATATAGTAAATTCTGTCCAGATTTATGCTGAAACTGCTCCTCACACTTACCCTGTAGGAGTGTGGGGGAGCCTCCGGCAGGAATAAGAAGCCCTGGCTGGGAGGACAGAACCCCCAGATCCAGCTAGGAGCAGAAAAACATGATGACAGTAAACGCTTTAGCTGTGATACATGGGAAGTGGCCGAGGTACAAGGAGGGTGGGAAGGAATGGAAGCTAATCTAGAGAGATGATGCCTGAGGAAAGTTTTATGGTTTTGTCTGTCTGCCTGTCTCTGCCCCACTCCCGCTCTGTGTGTTACTGCGTGTGTGTTCATGCATTCCTGTGGGTACTGAAGAGGTGGGCTGGTATACCACTTGGAGCCGCTGTGTGAGTGCAGGCTTTCAGTGGATCTCTCCCTGTGAAAGATCCCATGCCACTGAACCTAAGAGCTGAGGGGGCCTTTCCTGTCTCTGAGATCTGACTCAAAGACAGGTCTTTTCGCTGGGAGTGGTGTCCACTTTTAATCCCAGCACTCTGGGCGGCTGAGGCAGGCGGATCACTGTGAGTTTGAGGCTAGTCTGGTCTACAAAGTGAGTCAGGGACAGCCAAGGCTACACAGAGAAACCCTGTCTCAAAAAAAAAAGACAAAACAAAACAAAAAAACAAACACAAACAAACAAACAACAACAACAACAACAACAAAAACAAAAACCAAGCAGGTGTTTTCAGACGAGAGCCATAAACGCAGCAGAACAAGATGACCTTTCATGTCCCAGGCATTGGAGGGATTCTTTCACTTTGCTTGCTTTCTTATAGTCACCTAAGATAGCAGGAGGCCACCACTGTGCTTCAGGCTTGGCAAGTCTTTTGTAGTCCTGGCTCTGTGTCCCTCCCCTCCCCCCAGTCCCCCCGACACCCGCCCCCCGACCTCATGAACAGAATTACACACACTGCCCTGAGGTAGGTATGGGTGTTCGGGCCAACACCAGGGACACTGTCGATGTGAGCGCCATGGAAACCATGACCCCACGTGGAGGAAACCATATCCTCTCTGTCCTGTATCTTTTAAATGCTTCAAAGTCCAGTTGACCGTGCAGCTTCAATGTTTGATTTTTTAAAATTTAACATTACTTCATAAAAGCCTGTCAGTGCCATCGCTGGTTTTAAGGCTCTTGACACTGAACGCTGAGGTTAATACAGCTGAGACTGGTTCTTTGCTCTGGACATTGTGCCCAATCATAGCTCTTTGGAGGAAACGCTTGAACCACTGACCAGGCTCCTCTTTAAAGTTCCCAAGCACTTAGATAAACTGGAAAACCCTCGCTCTAGCTTTCAAGTTGGTTTTTCAAAATCTGAAATGATGAGTTGTCTATTCATTGATGACTGTGTAAGGCTGGGACCAAAATGGCGACGACCTCATAGTTTGACCTCATAGTTGCAGCCAGTTCTCAGAAGGAGAGTACACATAGGTTACCTGGAGGTGTCTGTTTCTCTAATTTTGTTTTGTTATTGTTGTTATTTGTTTTTTGGGGGGGAGGTTGTTTTGTTTTGTTTTTTCGAGACAGGGTCTCTCTGTATAGCCTTGGCTGTCCTGGGCTTGCTTTGTAGACCAGGCTGGCCTCGAACTCACAGCGATCTGCCCGCCTCTGCCTCCTTAATTTTGTAGCTTATAGAGAATATTATCAACAGTATTATTGATTTCTTCCTGTTGACATAGCAGGAAATGCAAAGCTCAATGATTTAAATGTCTTTCCCTAACTTTCCAATTAGACTTTAGCACCT
>OU015747.1:45597172-45615010 GCA_907169655.1 Acomys percivali | reverse complement strand
CTCTCTCTCTCTTTCTCTCTCTCCAGCACTCAGCCTGGTACAGGAACTCAGAGAGGCTAACTGGACTAGAGAATGTGCATGCGTCCAACAAGGGATTGTCCAGTGTTTTTAAGCGGAAGTGCCTCTGAGCACAAGAGAGCTGCTACTTCCTCAAGCTTGCCTTCTTGTTTGTGAGTCATGAGGCACCATAGTATCATCTATATCCAAAGGCTTCAAGGACACCAGCAGTGACGATGGTAAAGAGCCCAGCCATTTGCCCACGGAGGCTTTGCGGGTGAGAATAGATACACTTGTCCTCTTCGGCACATGCTTCTGTGACTTACAAATTCTCTAGGACCTATTTTTATAATCAGGAAAAAAATGAAACCTAATATGGTAAGGTTTGAGATCTGACACATGACAGGTTACCCTGCACATCAGTGAATAAGGGAGACTCTGTGAGCAGGGGCTGCGGCAGTTGTACAGGGTGAGGCATCTACATTAGAACTCTGACGCTATTGCAAGGCAGGAGAAGAGCAAGCCGTGTCATTTACTCAGCTCACAATCGCTAAGTCCCTGCTGTTACCCTGCTGGAGGAAGATGCAATTATTAATCAGCTGGGGGCTCAGCCCTGTAGGACAAGCCAGATATTTCCACAAACCAGGCCTCCAGCTCCCACCCAGGGGGTCTGGCCATGCACATTTTATTTTGGCTAGATGCTCCTTTAAGAAAAGAAAACTGGAATGTCTCAGGAAAGCTCTTTTTTTCCAGAAAACATTTTATCTTTCCCCACTAACAGCTAACGCCCAGTGTTTTACACAGGTGGGGAGTAAAGTCTTAGTTATTACTTACTAATTGCCATTCACAGGGAGAAACAGTTAAAATGTTTCTGAAGTCGGAAGAGAGGATTAAAACTCCAAGGAGATGCTGCTGTGCATGTGAGAGAATGCCTCAGATCAACTCTGGCCTTGCTGTACTTTGCCCTAGACTCCTCAGCCCAAGCCACATCTGCTCTGGTGGGCCTTGGAGTGCTTTAGAACACTGTACCTACATTTTTGGAAAGAGTTGCATGGCAGTGATGAAAACTGACACAGGATTTTCTCTCCATTGAAACATTCCATTCTTGAGGGGGAAAGGGCTGTTAAGATGCAGGGAGTAAAAACTGAACCAGGCTCAGAATTTACAAGTCTCAGGAAGTTTCGGAAACTAACAAGAATCACAAAGCCACGCCCCCAAGTTTGCATGCTAGTAACAACTGTGGGGAGAGAAGATTCTCCAGCCAGCTAAGTTTCTTTATTCCCAGGAAAACAGTTTTTTTGTGACTCGTCACCCATGCTGGGTTGGGCCTTTTGGTGACACAGCTGTTTGAGTGATCCACACTCCTGTAATTCTTCACCTATAATACCAAAAAGTAACCCCCAACAAGCTCACTACTTCACTAAGTGAATAGGATTGTTTCTTTGGTCTGTGACTGGTTGCTCTAACTGAGAAGGATAAACATTTGTTCATGTCTCCCCAGGAAAAGAATTACACAACCTAGTTGGCACCTGAAAAAGGACCGATAGGAACAAATATGAATTGGGAGGAATTTTCGCATGGCAACTGCAATGGGTGTTGAGTTAACTCAAGCTGACCTGTATGCGGATGGAACGTCCATGTTGGGGGGGATTCTAATATTTCTACCTTTCCCTATGTGGCATGGGACGTTGTGGCTCCTTGCTGTAGTGGCAGCTGCATGAAGCATCCTTGGGAAGAATCCCAGGGTGGCTGTATTCTTCTATGTGGTATGGTATAACATGCCCTCTTGATGAATGGGGTCCAACACAAGGCATGGCAGTGCCTAGAACCACTGTTGGATGAGAGAATGTGTTATAAAGTCCCTGAAAGTAGAACACAGTGGTTGGGATTGTTGTGGCAGTGGTTTTTTCATGGCGTTTGGTGTTGGTATTAGACGTGAGGCTGCAACTCAGCTCTCTGTCCTCAAAGAATGTGCATGTGGGGAAAGGGACATATGGATGCTATCTATATTCTACATTAGCCTCAGATTGGAAAGAAAAGTGAAAAAGGGGGATGATGAGATGGAGGTATTGGCTTGTAATTTTTCTTTTTTTTTACAACAGTCAGAATATAAGAGAAGGAGAGTAATAGTTAAGCCTGAAGAGTCTTTCCTGTGATCCAGAGACTTGGAACCCATGGGAAGAATAGGACAGCAAGGAGGAAGAGAACATGGCAGAAGATACTCAGGTCCAGCCTTTGTACTAGTTACTCTCTGCTTCCGAGATAAGCACCATGACCCAAAGCAACCTTTGGAAGAAAGGGTTTATATTTGCTCATGGTTCCATAGTGGTAAGAGTCTAACATGGCATGAAGGCATGGCAGAAAGCAGCAGACATAACAGCCAGAACAGGAAGCTGGGAGCTCATGTCTTGAAACATGAGCACAAAGCTGAGAAAGAACAGAAAACAGAGAGACGGTAAGCACCCAAACCCCACACTTCACCCCAGCAATGGTCTTCCTCCAGGAAGACTCTACCTCTCAAAGGTTCCATCACATCCCCAGACAGTGTCACCAACTGGGGAGCACGTGTTCAAGTAGCTGAGCCTCTTGGGCATTCATAGACAAACTGCCACTATATCCTTTAGAGGAGAAAGAAGAAGGAAAAATTCAGCATTCAGATAGACGGCTTAGCGAGGGCCTGCCATAGGTAACTATGATGGTCTTGGAGATTCTGCCTATAAACTGCTTGAGTTGAGAGAAGCTTTAAAGAACTTCTGACAACCTAGCTCATGAGGTTGCAGGTGCGGCAGATGGGGTGGGATCAGTTTGACTGCTGTGAAAGCAGAGACAGTGATGAATAAAAGAACCAGTTCCTTCTTGAGGCAAAGGCTGAACAACCTGAGGCAATATGAGGAAAATCAGTCCCTGGTGGGGGTGGCTTATAAAAGCCATTAGGGCCGCTGGGCTATTGCTTACTGAGGTGCCTGTGACTATCAGGGACTGGAGGAAAGCAGATGAAGGAAGGGCGTCCTTGAGGGAATTGCAGTAAGAGAGGCAGTGTTTGATGGCCAGTTCCCTGGGGCAGGTAGGGCTGAATTCTCACAGGAGAGCTAGAAAGACAAATGAATTCAGCTAGGACCTCAGACTGGTAGAGGGGCTTTGTGGTTTGGCTGAGTCTGGGAGCTGGTCACCATCTTTATGTAGGGGAGGTTCTGGTCAGTCTGAGTGACTTAGCCTAGTACCCAAATCAGAGCCATAAAGTGCAAAAGCAAACAAACAAACAAACAAATAAACAAAAAAAACAAAAAAAACAAAAACCAAAAACCAACCAACCAACCAAACAAACAAACAAAAAAACGGATGAAGATGGGCAAAGAAGACACAAAGGCTGTTTGGGCTACTCAAAGGCAATTGTGATTAAGATTTGTATCTAGCTGGAGTACCCAGGGAAGAACTGACAAAAGGCCAAGTGCTGTGCTCACAAGCTTCTGGAAGGCCTTCAGATCTGAGCAGTGGTTCACAGAAGACATAAACAATAAAACAACATAGATTTAAAAGACTGGGCTTGGCCAAAAGGTGGACGATTACCCCCTGAGAGTACAGAATATAAAGTATTCTAGGGGTGAGGATTTTTCACTCACCCCAGAGCCCTGTCAGCAATCCTTTGGTGCTGGCCCAGAGGCAGATGGAAATGAAGAGTTGGCTCTAGCGGCAAGCACTGAAGGCTAGAGTGCAGCCCTTGGACCTGTACAGGGGCTAAGCAGCATAGGTCAGCCCATTGAGCCCGTCAGGGTGGGTGACATACAGTGGTCCATCCTGTAGCAGCAGCACCAGCCCAACTTGAGGAGGCTAGGTGTTTCATGGGAAATGTCTGTGATCATGTCAAACTGAAAGGATGGTGTATGTCATATGATATTATTCCAAATATTGATCTTCTAGTGGAAAGATTACTAACAATTATGAGATCTTTTCACACTGTAGTGGACCTTTATAACAGGTTGAGTTTTTTGTTTGTTTGTTTTTCTTTTTGGTTTCTGTATTTTATTGTCCAAGACCAAACTGGCACTTACGTTGGGTTGGCAGTGACCAGTCAGAGATTCTGCCTACCATCTGTTAAAAGATATTGTTATATAATGCTAACTCTTGCATGTCTTACAGACATATATCAAAGCATCTGAAAGAACAATAAAGATAACAGGTAAGTTGTTTGAGTAAAGACACCCATCATGAGTGGGAGAAGGCCCTACCAGGAGCCATATGGTTGTTGAATGAAAAGCCCAGTGCCAGTTAAATCCTTATGAGTTGTTGGCCAGGAAGGTCCTCAAGGCTCCCCCAAAGCATAAAAGAAGTTGCCAGTGCTATTGGTTCAATGTTAGAACTAGATGCTAAGCCCCTATTTTTGAAGGCATTGCATGGGTTGGCCACAGGACATGGAGAAACCAGACTGAGATTGAACTGAAAGTTCCCTCCATGCTGGTTGCGTTTTATGATGCTGTAAGCATTATATGGGCTTCTGGTGGGTGATTGTCACTAACAGTCCTGTTCAGGTGTGGACTCTGAATGTCAGAGTACCTACATACCAGATAAGATGTGCTATGGGTTTAATAGTGGCATGGCTGTTATAGACGCAACTAACCTGTGCTACAGGAAGGACCTCATATTTGATACTCTAAGCCAATTAAAAAACCCATATTCTTCAATATGCAGGCTAATGCTACTGTTTTGTTAAATGGATGTGATGTGGCTGACATTTCTGTTTAAGCCTATAGATTACTATTGCTATCAGCCTCAATTGGTTATGGAAGGAAACTCCTCTTTTTTTTTTTTTTCTTTTTTTTTTTTTTCCTTTCAGCGAGAGGTATATTGCAGAGGCCCATAACTGGTTTAGCTCCAGAGATTAAGTGACTTAATGTGGCTCACACATCCATAGCAAGTTCCACTCCCAAGGCTCAGAAACATTACAGAAGAGGTGTCAGAAAGAGCTGGAGAAATGGATGGAATTTTATGTAGCAATTTCCTACAAACTGAAGTGCCCCATAATGGAAAGAGGCTCGCTAACCCTTTGGAAGTAAAGAAATTTCACAAGTCTCTGGAAGTTCCTGAAACTAGCAAGATTCACAAGGCTCCTCCCCCTGATAATATAAACACTAACAATGTTTGAAAAGGTGCAGTGATGTTCTACTGTAATCCCAGGACATGAGGAGGCAGAGGCAGGGAGATCTCTTTGAGTTCGAGGCCAGCCTGGTCTACAAAGTGAGTCCAGGACAACCAAGGCTATACAGAGAAACCTTAGCTTGAAAAATAATAACAGAGAGAGGGGGGGCGGGCAGGGAACGAAGGAGGGAGGGAGGAAGGGAGGGAGGGTCAGAGCTGTTTGTCCAGGTTCCATATCTGGAGTGAACAGACTTTTGCTCATTTGTCCCCAGAATCAGTCATATGATATGGTGGTAGTGTTCACTTTGCAAAACTCTGCCAACTCAGTACCTTGCCAGGCACACTCTTCAGGGCGTTGTTGTTGCTGCTATTGTAGTTATTGTTTGCCCCTGAACTACTTCAGCTCCACTTATATAGGTAAAATCTCCTGCAGGGGTACCAGCCTCCAAGCCTCTATATTTTCATCTGTAAAGAAGAGGTGATTCTTAAAAAATGGGGTGATCGCGTTTAAGGAGGTTCTGAGAGATTTCTGTGCTGAGGCAGGAGTGTTGAAGAGAAGGAGAAGGTCTGTTGCTGTTGCCCCCCCCCACCTCCCCACACAGAGGGGGACAGGGGGAGGAGAAGAGGGTATGTATTTAGGGTTGAGTTGGGGTGAGGTGAGTCATCCATTCTGATGGCCCAGAGAAGCAGCAGCTAGAGAGGGCCCTGGGATGGAATACGGACAGTCCGGTGTGGGAGCTGGTTCTAGTGCACTCACACCCTTTTGGTAGTTATATGTATAAAAAGAAAAGGGAGGGGGCAGTTCTAGAAGAAAAGAAAACTACTGATTGGTTACAATGGGTGAGCCTTGGTTAGATTTTACTTTAGAAAGCAAACACTTGAAAGGGTGTTTGGGGGGATGGGCAATGAGGGAAATGTAAAAGTGCTTGGGGCTATAATCATGTGAGGAAAATGACTAATTGACCAATCAGCTTAATTTTCTCAAGAGCTATAACAACAACAACAAAAACAGAAACAAAAAACAACAAAACTAGAGCCTCCATTCTTAGGAAATGAGTGAAGTTCTAGTGACTGTAACTGTCCTTCAACTGAACTAAAGACAATTTCCATTTTTCTTTATATTTGAAAATTTTAATATCAAAAGTTACAAAAATAAGAGAAAGGAACCTCCCATCTGGGAGTCTAAGCAGAAGACGTACTCTTGACTGTCATAAGGAGCCAAAGTACTTGTTGTGGGAAAACATTTGGAATTTAGGCCCCCAGCACCCTTCATAGATTAGGAAACAGTAACCCCAAGATTCATACTTATGGATGACCAAAGACAGAAGAGACTGAGACTAGCGCTCAATAGGAAAAACAACAGATGAGACTTGGAGACATGGCAGTGCTCAGAGATACAGTGTAATCTAATGATGAGTGACACCTTAAAGAAACTAACATGGTAGCTCAAAAGTGAGTGGACACCAGACAATAGTCAAGGAAGACGGTAAGAGCAACTGGAGCATGGGTAGGAACAGGTCTGCTGCAAAGAACAGGGCCTCCGAGAACAGACTTCATACAGAAGAGCAAAGCCAGCATGGACTGTAATGTTAAAGGACTGAGACACAACTAGTCTCTATATTAGCATTGTAGGATTTGAAGCAATCTGTTATGAAAGAGGACAAAATGAAGACAGTTCAAGAAAACCAAAGAGCAAAGATGTGTGATAGCTCCCTAATAACTACTCATTGAAGCATCCTGAGAGTTCTAGGAGGGAAAGAAATGGGCCCAAAGAGATGATATGAAGTGAGGGATTGATTCAATGACAAACGCAGCACCTACTAACAACACTAATTAAGGTACCGCTCACCAGAGCTACTCAGGTAATGGCAGACAAAGACATGTAATGGTGGCTAGTCAAGAGCATCCCAGGGAGATGACTGGTAATATTAAAAGCAGACAAGACAAACTTAAACACCAAAGGCAACGTTAGGAAAGAGAATATCTTGCCATAAAGAGCACAGCTCCCGGTTGCCAGGAAGAGATCATTGCAACCTAATCAATGCAAAACTAGTCTCCAAAGACTGGGCTAAAAACTGCAAGGATTATAACAGAGACGCTGAAAGCTTCTTATCAGATCGGATGACTTTAATCAACTCCAATCAATCTCTTTCAAGTATTATTAGGCTGAAGCAACAAGACACTAGTAAAGATCAAGTTTCAACATCCTTAACAAACTTGCTTTGTTGTGTGAGGAGCGCTAAACCTGTCTATAACTGGAGGGTACCCATTTTTTTCAGGTACATTTGCCACCATCTAGAAAAATTAAGTACTATGCCACAAAGTTCAAAGGACATGCCATGACTCTCGTTGGCATATTGATTATTTCAAACTGAGGTCACTGGCTCTTATTTTCAGAAAGGGTAAATTAGACTATCTTTTTCCATGTGCCTCAATCCATGAGGATTTTCTTTGGGAAAGGGGGGGGTCCTCCTACAAAGGCAAAAAATAGCTTTAATCAGCAGCACTGGAAGTTGGGGTGGCAATACACCTGAATGAAGAGACTCACTGGAGTGAGCATCTTCCACTATCTTCATACAGGCACATATCTCCCATTCATGAGCTAGAATTCATCACCCTAGTCTAGAGATCCATTTTCTCTGCTCTTCTTCAAAAAGTTGTCACCCTTCATTGTAGAAGTATCAGAGGTGACATTCCGATGATTTCTTTGGACCTCATACTCTTGTGGAGATGCCTGTGTACATGAAAAATTAATGAAAGATGTCTTCTTTTCCCTTGTTAATCTGCCTCATGGTAATTTGGTTCCTTGAACTACTCAAAGTACCTGCATAGGCTCTGAGGTAGTGGGGGGCAGGGATTTTTCCATCACAGATGGTGACCAGCAATCCTTGAGGCTCTTAGGCTTGTTCTAGCATCACACCAAACTCTGCCTTGGTTTTTCCCATGACTCCTTTCTTGTGTCCATACTATATCTCAGTTGATAACCTCACAAGAATGCTAACCAAATGTTAAGCCTGTCAGTTACTCACTTGCGGAACCACAGTTAAGGTAGAATGATCTAGCACTTTAATAGCCATCAGTTATTTGAAGGAAGCAAGCACATGTGAACTCTTTGGAGGGGTCTTTGAGATTCACAGCACTGCAGCAAACGATGGGAAAACAACCACTTGATCTTGGATGCACCAAACATATCAGGCTTATTAGAGTAGACCAGAGTCACAGACATATATAAGGAGAGACACTCCAGCCTGCAGCATAGCACAGCCCATCAACTAGGTACTTTATTACCAACCTCTCTTGTTTTAAAGATTTATTTATTCTTATTTTATGACTATGTAGCAAGCATATCTATGCCTGTGCACCAGGCCTAGTGAGATGAGGTCATAAGAGGGTGTCAGGTCCCCTGAAACTGAAATGATGGACAGTCCACATGTGAGCTGGCAGCTGAATGTAATCTTCTGAAAGAGCAGTAAATGCTCTTACATGATTACCCAAGACTCCACCCACAATAGACCACCTTGTAATATTCATTCCAGTCTCTATCCAAGAAATTGTCAGATGATGCTCTCCTAGCTATCCTCAGACACAGCTCCACGTGATCAAACCTCATCCCGACACCGCTGTTTGACCTAATAAATATATCTCTGTGGTCTATTTATTGTATCCAGACCTGACCATACTCTTTTCCATTGCCTTTTGCACTATATTAGTTTCTTTACCTCCATTCAGCTTCCTTGAACCTATGTATTATTGTATGTGGTACAATATCTGATTAGCTGTTATAGTTACTACTGATACTAATAATTGTAAAATTGGTCATGAAAGGCCAATGGAGTAGGTGTCATCTATGATACATTGACATACAGTAAGTTCTGGAAATTGTAGAAAGACACAAAAGTGTTAGTCTATGAGGATGGCATCATTTGCTCATGACAAATGACATCTGTGAACACACGATTTTCTAAGGCCATTTTCTGATATTTCAGATAGACGTGAACTTTAGAGGGGCCCCATTCAAGTAACTATAACACTGAAGAGTAGTGTCTTAGTTAGGTTTCTGCTGCTGTGATAAAATACCTTGGCCAAAAACCAATTTGGGAATGAAAGGGTTTACTTGAGTTTACAACCCTCAGGTCATACACCATCACTAAAGGAAGTCAGGGCAGGAACTCAAAGCAAGAACATGGAGATTGGAACTGAAGTAGAAACCGAGGTTTACTGTTTACCGCTTTGTTTGCTCTGGCTTGCTCAGCTTACTTTCTCATGCTACCCATGATCACTTGTTCACTTTCAGAGAGCTGGGTCCTTCCTCATTAATCATTAATAAAAATTGCACTACAGATTTGCCGACAGGTAAATGTTATGGAGATGTTTTCTCACTTGAAAATACCTCTTCTAAAATAACTGTTGTTCATATCAAGTTGAAACAACACTAAACAGAACAAATGCCCCTTGTTTACTTGATACTCAGGCACTTACTTATGAATCCATAACCTTTCCTTTCTTATTTGTCCCCAAGATGGCATGTTAATGTTAATATCACAATATAAAACATTCAAAAAATGTAAAAGTCTCCGTCTTGAAAAATCCAAAAACTTTGAAAATTCAGTTTCTTTAAAACATCCAATGCCTCTTTCAAAGTTCAAAATTTCTTTAAAATATCCATAGGCTCTATAAAATCCAAGTCTTTTAACTGTAGATATGTAATTTTTAAAAAAAGTTACATAGTTTTTATTTCAAAAAGGAAGAGCCAGAACACGTTTTTTTTCCCCAACCAGACTAAAGCAAAACCAAAGTCCAACAGTGTTAAAAGCTCAGAGACAGACATCTGTAATTCACTCACAATCTTCTGGGGCTCTCCAAAGGGCTCCATTTCTTCATCTTTGTCATTCGTAGCACAAGCAGTTTGACTTGTAGGTGTAGGTCTTCTTGGCTCCACAGCTGCGGCTATGGCAGTTGTCCCATTGTACTGGCATCTCCAATATATTGGGGTCTCCACAGGAACTTGGTTGTATCTTCACCAGTATCCCCCCTCCCCCAATGTCTGTTCAGGGACTCTAGCTCTGCCGTATGGTGCCAACCCTCAACTTCTCTTCATGGCCCCTTCAATCTACTGCAACTGCGGGTGCACCCTCACTAACGGTTTCTCCCATCTTCTCACGGTTCCAAGCTTTATTTGTTCTCCATGACCTCGTTATGCTTTCAAAACAAGTACTGAGAAACTCCTACACAAGACCAAGCTCAGCCTCCAGCACAAGGTGCATCCTTGCCCTACTCACCACAGCCTCTCGGTGTTGACCATCAGGAAATGCTTCACAGAAGATTTTGTCCCACTGATGCTGTCCTTTCCTCGATCACAGCTTACTCCTCAGCCCTAACTGACCAGTATTGGCTGTCCCAGCGAAGCAGATGTTTCATATTAGTGCTACATAATTCAAAACACCACCCAAATGGCACTGATAGAATCTTTGAGAGATTCTTCACCTCCCTCCTGAAACTTCACAAGCCAGGCCCTCACCATAGGCATTTCCTCATCTTTATCTCTTAAGTTCCCATGGCAACCCCTTAAGCTATGAGCATCAATGGAGTCTTAGGCCAAAGTTCCAAATGCTTCCATAATCCTTGTCCAAACAACATGGTCAGATCTATCCCCCCCCATGGGGTTCAGATCATAGAACCCCATGTATCTGGTACCAAATTCTGTCCCAACTTTCTGTTGCTGTGATTAAACACCATGACTAAAAGTGATGCCGTGGGTTAGTTATGGAGAAAGGGTTATTTTAACTTATACTTCCAGGTAACAGTCCATCACTGAGGGAAGTCAGGGCAGGGAGTGAAGTAGAGGCCATGGAGGAACACTGCTCATTGGCTTACTCAGCATGGCTTGCTCAGCCTGCTTTATTATAACATCCAGAACCAAAGCTTGGACCTCATCCCCTGCTCCCAGTGAGCTGGGCTTTCTCATGTCAATCATTAATCTCAAGAATGCTCCACAGACTTGCCCTGCAGCCAAATCTGCTGGAGACATTTTCTCAATGGACTGTCCCTCTTCCCAAATGAGTCTAGCTTTTCAAGTTTAAATAAAACTAACGAGCACAAACAGTAAGGCTGAAGGGAGGGCAAAGGTAAAGGGTCTGTATGGGCAATGAGGGACTGCCCTTCAATGTAGGGGCAGTTGGATTGCTTCATGGTTGGTAAGTACTGGCCACATTTTACTGTAGCAGCATCCTGCTCTTTCACAACCAACATGCTGTTATAGACTGGACTTCCTGTTTGTCTCTTTCAAGACAGATTTTCTCCGTATACATGCCCTGGGTGTCTTGGAACTCATTCTGTAGACCAGGCTGGCCTTGAATTCACAGAAATCGGCCTGCCTTTGCCCCATCTCCTCAACACCCCTCCAAGTGCTGGGATTAAAGGTGTGTGCCACCACTCCCAGCTCCTATACATCCATTCAGTACCCTCTTACCTGAGGGATGACATTGACCCCCTGTATGGTGCTACTCCCATCGAAGGTCACATGACTAGAGTAGGTCCAGGAAGACCCCTGAAGATTGGAGCCACATGCTGGAAGAGACTTTATCCTTTTCAACCATAGTAATGAAGATGAGGCTGTGGACTTCCAGAGTGTTTCCTGCCTGGTGGACAGAACAGGCTGGAATGATGTGAGTGCTCGATCTGTGCCCGCATTCTATATAGCACACAGCCCTTAAAAACCTCAGTCTCCAAAGCGGAGCATCTCTCTGTATGTCGGTGAGACAGTCATCTCACACAATTGCTATCACGCGCGCCCGGCTTCAGGCTTGGGGAAACCGCTTTTGAGAAGATAGGGCTGAAACTTTCAGTCTTACCTGTGGACATTGGGAGAGGAAAAATGAGGGGATGTTTTAATTGGTCACCGATGATCAATGATTTAAATACCCCGAAGGATGGAACTTAAGCGTATAGGTTAGTGAACAAAGCACATCTAGCTTCTGGGATAATGGTGCAAAACCTCATAACACTATCAGCATTCAGTGGAGACGTGCCAGGCCCCGCCCACTCTGGATTCTCCCTCGCTCCACCCACCACCTAACTCCAGCCAGGAACCCAGCAGCAAACTCTCCACCTCCCTCTCCTCCCCACGGCCAATCTGTTGCCCAGTCCTATGGATCCTGGTGCTTTGGAGATGTGCATGCTTTGGGCCTTTCTAAACCTCTGTGTATCTCTTTCTGTGGCTGTTCAACTATGTCCTTTAATGTCTTATGTAATGAACTGGTAATCCAACAGGCCAACTTTCTGGAGGTTTCTGAGGTGTACTTAAGAATGGCAGAATCTTAGACAAGGTTTTTAAGAACTTTGGGTTTGCAACTGTGTCTGCCTGTGTCTAGTTGTGGATGACCTGGGGACTTCCAGCCTGCAGGTGGCACCTGAAGCAAGAAGCAATTGAGGGTCCTGAGCCCTAACCTGTCAGGTCTGACTAGCCTAGGTTAGCAGTGTCAGACCGGAGTGACACTGTAGAGCATCCAGCTGGCAGTCAGCTTTGGTTACATTGTGAAATCCTTCACCTTTGCGTGATGGGAAGTATCCCGTGTGGAGTGTGAACTGAAAGGAAAGACAGTTGACTTTCCCTGTGTTCTCTACAAGGAGGAACCAAGATTGGGATACAGCCTAAAAGGTGGCGTGCTACGGGAGCAGAACACTGGGACAGGCCAAGACTCTCCAGGAGCAGCACAGGGAACTGGCAGCAAGGTGTGTTTAAAAGAGGGAAACCGAGCCAGGCGGTGGTGGCGCACGCCTATAATTCCAGCACTCGGGAGGCAGAGGCAGGCGGATCTCTGTGAGTTCGAGGACAGCCTCGTCTACAAAGTTAGACAGGACAGCCAAGGGTACACAGAGAAACCCTGTCTTGAAAAAGCAAAAGGAAAAAAAAAAAAAAAAAAAAAGAGGGAAACCACAGCTGGAAGAGCCCTAGGGCTAGCATGGTGGCCTGGCTCATCCTTGGGACACCTAGGGTGTTCTCTGGTGAGGAACTGGAGGCTCTGCCTTCAGCAAAGGTGCCTCTGCTCTGCCTCATAAGCTCTGGGTGCGTTTAGAGACAGCAAATTTTTTCTTTTAATTTAAAATTTTTATTTATTTTGGTCAGGGGCTTCCTTGGGACACAAACACAGTCAAAACAGACTGTGGGGGGATGCTTTGAGGCACTAGGAAGCTGCTGAGTTTCTCAGAGCCAGAAAATGACAAGCCCCGCTTCACATTTCAGAGAAAACACGCGGTTGGATCCTGAGCAGGTGCGTGTGCGTGGCGCTGCAGGAAGAGAACAGAGGGCGGTTAGCTCTAAGGGTCCTGGCAACAATCTGTGAGGACCTGAATTCAGGCAGTGACAGGTCTGGTGTGGAGATGCACACGAGGAGGAAGCTATTTTGGGGACAGGATCCATAGGACTTGGTGACAGATTGGCCGTGGGGAGGAGAAGCAGGTGGGGAGCTCGCTGCTGGGTTCCTGGCCCAGGGTTAGGTGGTGCGTGGAGCTAGGGAGAATCCAGAGTGGGCGGGGCCTGGCACGTATCCCGGGAATTCTGACAGTGTTAGCACGCATAAGCGTCAAGCGCGATCAGAGCCCCTGCCCCATTTCTGCCTCTTGCGCTTGGCCATTTCACAGCTAGCACACCAACAGTGGCTAGCGGGGATGGCTCTGGGCTCATTTCCAGGGCTGCAGAGTGGCTCTGCAGGAGCCTCTGCCTCTGTCTGCAAATCCAAGGCCTGAACGTGCATCTCAGGACCTTCCAGACAGAGGCTGTGTTTAGGTAGCCCACTGAGACCCCTGCTCTTAAAGGAGAAGCAAAATTTATTTTTAAATCTTTCTGGAGTTCTGGGTTTCCTTTTAGTCTCAAATGGCCTTTTAAGCTTCTGGCTCCTATATTTAACCTATTTAATGAGATTTCTTTTCCAGTAATTCCTGAAACTGGTAATCTCTAATTGGGTCAAATTCTCTACCCACAAGCCAGTGATGCTATTTTTAGCACAAATCCTCAGGCTGAAGCTCCTTGGGCCTTTCAAGCGCAGCTGTCAGCGCTGACGACTCTCACCACACTGTGCTCTCCAGAGCCAGACACGATTTTCGATATTTTCCCTATTCACTTCAGGGCAAGCCTGCCCACCCAGCCCTCTGGCCTCCTCCCCATCTGCAGCTCCAGGATGCTTTACACAAATCCATTTAGCGCTCATCAGCTTAGATCTCCAGTGTCGCTATAAATAATCGGGTCCTGGCGGCTTTGGGGACGCACCTGGGCTCTGATGAAGATGAATCGGCTGGGGGACAGGTGGACAGGCAGGCAGGGGCACATGCTGACTCCAACAGTCACTAGGGGGATTTAGAGAATCCATTCCTGCCATCCTCATTTAGCCAGGGGACCCTGTTGGTCTTAGGATGCTCTTGTCCTGCCTTTCCCTCTCCCAGATGCCTCCTGGTGGGTTTCTTTCTTTCTTTCTTCTTTTCTTTCTTTCATTTATTTTTGGACCCAGGAGGGCCTAGTAACCTCAGAGGCTATCTGCTCTCCTTTCCTCAGGTCAAGTATAGGACTGTGATTTCCTGGGGTCAGGATGAAGCTCTCTACCGTTGTAACCCTAGAAAATACACAAAATGCCTCAGGGGAGTACAAGAACCTTTCTCAAGGGGCTTCTACTGAGAAGAAATTGATCCTAATATTGTTTGAAGAATACATATCTCATTTCTCCTGGGGGAAGGGACAAGGAAGTCACTGCCTACAGGAAGGGCCGGTGTGGTGTAGCTGCAGAGCCTCTGGAGTCTTCTTGTCCTTTGCCACCACACGGCACTATGATGTGTGACTGATGAGCAGATACCAGTTCTAGTTCCTTCAAAGCAAAGGTATTGGCAGAGGAGAGGACAGTGGGGCCGCCTGAGGTTTAATGCCTCCCATTCAGGTTCTTTGTCCAAAGCCTCCATCTTTATAAGGCAGTTATGTGCCTTCTGCACAATGAAATTCTGTTCTAGAAGATTCTGTTTTTCTTCTTGCACTCACAGAACACATAAAAGAAAGATATCTGGCCCAGCACCAAATATACCTTCCAGGCTTTGCGTCCTGGCTTCTAGTTCGTCCACTGGCAGAGCATGTGGCCCGTCACCAATTGCCACAAGTAAACACACCCTATCCTTCCATTGCCCGGTAACTTTGGCCAACTTTTCTGTGAGGTTGATTGCATGTGTCTTGATTGGATCACAGGTCCCTAGAAAGGTAACCTGACCTTATTTTGAATCTACAAGGGGTGATTTGGGGGTGAAATTTACATTCACACCTGTAGATTCTGAGTCAAACAGAACATTCTCTATAATGTGGATGGCTTCATTCAACTTAGCTAAGCCTGAATAAAAGCACAAAACAAAACAAACAAACAAACAAACAAACACTGGCCTGCATCCAGGAATTAATGACCTCGAGAGATGGCTCAGAGGTTAAGAACACTGGTTGCTCTTCCAGAGGTCCCAAGTTCAGTTCCCAGCAAACCACATGGTGACTCACAACCATCTATAATGTGGTCTAATGTCTTCTTCTGGCCTGCAGGTGTACATGTATGCAGAACACTGTATACAGAATAAATAAATAAATAAACAACTTTTCTAGATGATGGTCACTGGACTTGTACCAACATGAGCTCTTCTTTGGGTCTCTAGGTGCCCATCAGCTCTGCAGATCCTGAACTCAACAACTGAACACGCCCCATCATTGTATGAACAAGATACACCTTTCCCTATGAGCATGCTATATGTATGTCAGTGTGTGTGTGTGTGTGTGTGTGTGTGTGTGTGTGTGTGTGTGTCTATAAGCAAGACACATATCCTGTGTCTTCTGTTTTTCTGAAAAGTCCTGGCTCATACACTCCTGTCCAGTAGACTTCAAACACAGCCACATCCTGGCCTTTCTTAGGAAGACGATGTAGAGGGCAGGCAGTACTGGAACGAAGTGGGCCAGGTGCAGGCTGGATGCAAATGTTCCAGGCTGCTTTCAATAAGGGAAGAGCCTCGAGACAGATGCTTCCTTTCTCCAAGTCTAGAGTCTAGTCCCTCCCTGCACCGTTGCTCTATGAAAACATACCCATGAGGACATCTTGCAAAAACTAAGCACCTTTTGTGAAGTTGGCTGTCATCCCCAAAGTAGTCCGCATCAAGGACAGAAGGCTGAGTTCCCCCTAGGGAGCACTGCAGGGCACACACCAGGACAGACCTGGAAAACAGTAGCCCGCAAATCCTCTGGGAGTCCCCACCACCCCTAGGATATGGCAAAGAGCTCCAGAGGGCTTAGGAAAGATGGAGTGTGTACCACACACCTTGCTCACCACACAGGATCTGGCCTTTGCTATGAGAAAAGAGCGGAGTGAAGATCTGAGGTTCACAATACACTTGAGTGACTCCAATTGCTTTTGAATTCAAGGGAAACAAATTACAATAAGAATGCAGGATCTGGGTGCACTAGCCTTGGGCTTTGTGGGGTGTGTGGTGTACACCCAGAAAGATGGCCCTGCCTTAGGAAAATCTGAGTTGGCGTGTGAAGGCGTCTGGAATGAGTCACTGTCTCTATCTGAGAGCATGGACAGGACAGACAGGCCACAGCGCTGTGTACAAATAATAATAGAGGTTGCAATTGCTGCTGCACGGCTGAGGAGCCCCGGACATCAGCTGCTCTGAAAAGGAGACTGGGAGAGCGGAAGGGTCACAGAGGAGCTTGTGGGAGACTTCACAGTGGGGCCTACGGAGTCATGGCAAGTGAAGTCTTAAGGCACTGCAGAGGAGAGGGAGGGTCCTTTCACCCGGGCTCCTTGGTCATAGTTAATAACAATGAAAACCAGGCACATTTGTGAAGTTTACATTGTACGTAGGGAAGATCACAAGACTGAAATCTAAGCAAGTGCCTAAGATGATGCTTTTAAACTTCTTAGGTAGAAAATGGTCAATCCTGTGAGGGGATGGCGTGACTAGTGGATCCTAGGCACTCAGAGCATACCAGCCCTCTGATTGTATGCAAGGCCTTAAGAGAAGGCCTGTTAGTATCCCCTTCTAGAAGGAGGGGGTGGAGAGGGTCATTAGACCTTCACCTGAGCTTTCTCCATCCCCCACACTTCCCTACCATCTGTACCCAGTTCTGTTCTAGCTGTAGTTGTCCAGTCCTTGAATATAGGGAGAGTGGGAGGTTAACTGAAGTGAGGACTCCAGCCATTACAGCTATGGGTGAGACATTCCAGTGGTGCAGTCTGGGGTCAGCCATGCTCCTACAAGTAAGCCCAACCAATCCACAAGCTTACCAACCTTAGGCTTGTGTGGGACTGGTGTCTCTTTGGTTTGAAATTGGTGCCTGACCACAGTGCATAGGTGTTGGTTCATGTCTCCTGTGGAAAAGTTCATGAGACAGATGACAAGTTCCAGGGATATACTAATGATCCAACATAAGCCCTGCCATCCACAGCTGGTTTTTCCTCTTTCTGTGCCACAGGGAACATCACAAGATGCTGATGCTTGGAGTGGCCAGTGAAGGAGGCAGATCCTGCCTGCTGTGCTAACTGATGCCTGCTGACTGTTGGGCATGCCCCCTTGTGCAGCTGCAGCCCTGCCTGTCATGGGGGAACACTTGACTCTCAGTTCTAGCTATCTGGGCACTGTCCCCAGCTCCAGGAGCAAAAAAAAAAAAAAAAAAAAAAAAAAAAAAAAAAAAAAAAA
>OU015747.1:45579866-45592044 GCA_907169655.1 Acomys percivali | reverse complement strand
GTGTGTATGCACATGGGAGCACAAACACAAATCAGTGCATACTCACACGCTCAAGACCACTTGATGCAACACACACTCACCAATATATGCGTTTTACTCCTTTTCTTACACTCTGCTCACACACTGGTACAGCATGCTCACCTGCCCTCAGAGCCTCGTGTCCTTTTGTGCTCACACAAAGCATGTTCATACACACACTCAGGAATGGGCTTACTCTTGTACACACACACACACACACACACATACACACACACACACACACGAACACTCAAACATGCCCATCTGCACATTTGTGCATGCTCATAGCCACTCATGCCACAGGGTTATTCAAATGCATTTTTGGGGGGTGGGTGGGTAGATGCAATCAACCAGGAGGGAGATGGAGCCCCAAGGAAGGCAGCCAGGGTAGACTCCCAGCAGTGCCTGGGCAGAGTCATTGACTGAGGCCTACCTCCTGCACCCCTACATCCTTGACCTTGGGTCACTTCAGGGTCTGAATTGTGGAATATGGAGTTCAAGCGCAGACCTCATCTGGATCAGTGAGATTGTCCGTGTCTGTGTCAGGCCAGTGTGCCACAGGGACAATGACTAAGCCCGGGATCCGAGAGCCCTCAGTGAGGAGTGGGACCTCCCACCACCTTAACCCATGATAATACGACTATACAGGTTTGTGTCCTGTGTTCCCCACTTATGGCAGTGGCCCCTCCTGGCCTCCCTGCTGGGATTCTTTCTCTGTTCTTTTTAGCCTCCTGCTTCTCTGTCCTCTTCTCAGTCATGTAGGGACCTACTGTGTGTTCTTATGCTAAGGATCCCCATCCCCCTACGCTGTACCCTGCTGAGACACCAGCCTCAGGAGGAGGGTGGAAGGCCAGGCTGGACTGAAGGCAGCGTAGACCCTGACTGATCTGCCCGTGGGCTGGAGAAAGGCAGGGCCTGCATTGATGTCCAAGGTGGGGGTTTGCTCTGCCTTTAGTTAGGAATAAGAAGAAAGCTTGGAGTCATGCTGCCTAAACCCCAGGGTTCAGAACTGAGGAGACTCTGGCTGCAGCACTGAGTGCCAACCCCATCTGGCCACCTTCATGTGCATGCCCACTCACAGGTGTATTCATGTATGTGTGCACGTAGGTACACACGTAAATACGCCCACTGGAATGCACACTTGTGTTTGTGTGTACATTTGTATATACCCATGCTTGGGTGTGCATACATGTGCATATGCGTGCATATGTGCATATGAAGAAGAGTTGGTAGCATCCAGAAGATGGGTCAGGTAACACCTGTGGTGTGAGAGGGCCCCCCTTGGCGTTCCTGACACAGAGCTTCAGGCTCTGAGCTCCACAGAGGAATTACACACTAGTAACACACTGTGGATCTGAACGCAACCTTTGCTTTCACTCTAAGAACAGCCCTTAAACATAGTACAGTGTTTCTGAGAGAGCTGTTCCAGCTTTCCGAAGTGGCCCCAGCCCTGGGGGCAAGGCTCCCACACAGTGCATGACTGGCCTGGCTCCCCAGAGCTCACCATTGGAGTGCCCTTTTCTTAGCGTTGTGCCTCATCTGATTGCTCTCATGCCACATGTGTGGTGCCCGCTCACCTGCTGGTTTGTTCTCTGCTTTCTTGGAGCATTGATGATGCTTCTGATAGATAGAAGGGACATTTTTTTCTCCCTCACACAGTAGTGTCCAAGTGAGGAGGTGTGACACATACGTCTTGAACAAAGAACATGGCCACTTCCCAGCAGGGCCACGACTGGGGTGGAACACCAGGTCACCTCCCACTGTCTGGACCTAATTGTGGTCCTGGGTCAGCACTGGACCATTAATCCCCAAGGTCCAGTTGATCTCTTGACCCTGCATAGGGTGCTTTTAGTGCTGTCCCCTGGGCAACAAGACCTGTGCGCTCCTCATAAACCGATGTAATTTGTTAACTCTTTGGAGGGCGTCTCTCCTTTCCTGCCCACCTGCACGATCCCTAGCTAAATTGAGAGCCCCTAGTCTGTGGGTGGCACCCAGCTTTTTCCTCAAGAGTTGTTACTGTAGGGTGTTTCCCTATCCACCTGCCGTGTGCAGCAGAGGGGCATGCAAAACCTAGAAGCAGGTTTATCATGTTAGCTGAGTGAGTCTTCTCGGGAGGGCAGAGGCAAGTTCCAAGATTCTGGAAAAGTGGCAGGTGGGAGAGATCCAGGAGCAGGGGCAGCCCACTCCCCGTACAGTCTCCTCCTGCCGGGGAGAGATACGCTGTGAGCATTCTGCTTGGTACCAATGGAGGTGTGCTGAGCACCTGCCATCGTGAGAATGCTGCGCAGAGTTCACATGTGAGGTGTCATTCCAGGGATGCTTAGTATGTTTTGTGTCATGTCTTAACCTGCGCCCTCCCCACGGGAGGAAGGTGTGTTTGCCCGGAAAGATGGCTGACTTGCTGCCATCTCAAGCAACATCAGCCTCAAAAAGGCTGGAAAACTTACCCCTTGAACTTCTTTTCTGTGGCAGTTTTTTTCTAGTGCTTTATTCCCTGTGGGATGAGGGGTCAATTGAGTGATAATGTATTAAGAATCATTGGTTGAGCCAAAACAAACAAACAAGCAAACAAACATCCAAAACAAAAAAACATTATAAACAAAAGAACCCCCTTCATTTGTGTGTACTTCAAAATGTTTCCTGAACACTAAGAAGTGAGTACCAAGTATGGTCTCATCCAAAGATGAGAGCCGAGAGCTTAGCATCGATCTTATCTCTTAATGGCTTCTGCTGGTGTTCAGGTGTCCAAAGAGGCTGGAGGTGCAGTGACATCACAGGTACTAGGGGTAGGGGCTGGGCAAGGTGGAAGTGGTACTGGCTGAGGCTCCTGTGGGTGAACTTGAGCCTCCTGTCTGGAAGGCTTAGATGGCCACTGTGTTGCTCTTGATTGATCCTCTGGGCAGGGTGCGTGCAACTGTGTGGGGGAGCGTCTATCTTTGGTGATCTTTGGTGAGAACTGAACCAAGCCACCTAAGGCCTCACACATGGCTCCTTCCATCCTACCTTTCATTCATAGCATCCCTGCTGGTGTCTCTTGCCATCTGAAGACATGGTATATGTGATCTGGGAGGAGAAGCCCCATTTGCTGGGAGAGGGGTCCTGTGAGGGTGGGTCAGTGCAGCTTCTCTGTGGGGCCCTAAGACCTGGGAGCCTTTTGGTATTGAGGTATGAAGAGTTAAACAGGAAACACCAAGCGGTATGTGTCTGGGGTCCTCATGGGAGTCCTTTCATGGCTTGGTGACCACAGCTTCATGAGTTGGAAACTAGGTGGAAGGAGCTTGGGAGGAGTCACCGCATTCTAGTTCTTAGAACTGTTTTTATTTTAATCACGGGAAATTCAGACATGCCCAGCACCATGGTTCCTAGATTGCCATCACTGCCTCCAGCAAAGACCAGCATTCTGTTGGTCCTCTTTCAAATAATGCTAATTCTAAAGCGTTTACTAATTCAGAACCAGAGAGCGAGCAAGCAATTACATTAATTTAAAAACACACTTGTGTGTGCTGTTGGAAAAAAAAAAAAAACAGCCATGGTTGGAAGAAAGTGACATCCAATCCCCACCCAGGCCCTGGAGGACCCAAGAGACTGACTTGTTCCCCCACCCCTAGTGTGTGGCTGTACAGGGTGAGAGCTGCCTGTGGATTTGCCACTAAATGTGCCTCAGGCTGTGTGGGGAGCAGTGTGTAGGTTCACATCCTTCTCTGGAATGACAACAATGCCATAAACTAAAGTGAGAGAAGATTCCTCAGAGCAGGCCCTGCGCTCATGCCTCACGCATCTTTGTAGCTGGGGCTGCCTGAGGACAGTATTCCGCCCTCACAGACAGTTTGACTGATGCCCAGGCTTGCTGCTTGCTGCAGGGGCAGCCCAGAACACCACAGGTTGACAGCTGGTGCGAATTCAGTGGACAGGTGTGCATAGTAAATAGGGATGACAATAAATATGGGAACCGCAGGATGACAGACGGCCCCTCGACCCTGTCTAGGGGTCAGAAAGGCCTCCAGGTCAAGGCTGCAGCTAGGAGAGCAATCCTGAGACTGTGAGCTGCCTAGAGCCGTATGCTGCACACGTGGCAGGGCATGCATTGTGCATTTGTGCACGCTGCACAGGAGGCAGGGCACGGGATCTGGGCCAGGTCAGCCTCCAGCAGGCTCAAGTTTTAAGGCTCTTTCTGGAGCATAAGATACCGGCTGGGGTGGAGAGACGTCTGTGGTAGGGCGAGTGCTTCTAGTCAGCATAGGTTGTACTGGTGGTGACATAGGGTGGATCGATAGAGGTAGGAGGCCTCAGGGCCAGGAATCCATGAGGAGAGGGGCAAGGGAAGGGTCACAGCTCCTGGCTTTGGTTGGGAGCACCTGTCCCTGTATGTGGCACAGAGTGGAAAAGGCTGGTGCCTGGAAATGTAGGATAATGATGACAGGGTGGGATGGGCCATTTCTTTAGGCTGGTAAGATGAAGGGATGAGCAAGGCCAGGGCTTTCCCAGGTGTGGCTATCATGGCCTCCCAGTATCTGTCTAGTACCTATCCAGGTCTGATGATTTTTTTTTTCATCTCTTTGGGGTACTGGGTGTTCAAGGGCAAGCGCTTCACCTCTGTGGGTGTGGCTTGTCACTGCCAGGCTTGTCATCATCTGGCCGAGGGCTGCTGCTGAGCACCGTTTGCACTGAGTTACTCTTCCTGTCTTCTTTGTCCTTGTGGTATTCTTTGACGGGGGTTGGAGGGGGAGGCAGCTACCTCCCCTTATTTGGGGAGTGGGAAATTTACCTCGCAGAGCACAGGGTAGCCATGAATGGCTGGGAATGCTGCCAGTGTCTGCTGGCTCCCAGCCTGTTTTACTCGGCCATTGATTTCTGTCGGTATGACTCCTTATACTTGGCTTGTAGCTCAATATCCCTTGGTTTCGTTGCTTGTGTGGTCCTAGTATGGCTACTTGGAGGCCTTTCATGTGCTCTTGTGCACTCTGACATACCCCCTCCCCTCTCTCCCTCTGTGGCCTTTAACACATGCCTCTTCCTTACTCTGACAAGCAGGATGCTTCAAACTCACTCACATGATAGCTCTATCCCACTCTGAGAAGCAGCCCTTCCATCCAGGGATCTGTTCTTTTTTGAGATAGGGTCTCACGATAGCCTGGCCTGGCCTTGGATTGCCATCCTCCTGCCTCAGTCTCCTGTGTGCTGGGATTACAGGTGTGTACCACCACACCTGGCTAAGCCCTGGGTTTTCCTCTGAGGTTCTCATTAGAGACCACCGTCTGAGCTCTGGGTACCCTGGCTGTTCCTCGGGGGGCACCTTTGCTTCTGTCAGCAGCGCTAACAGATTCGCAAGTATGCACAGTCCTGTAAATATTGTATCTGAGCCCATCTGTTTCTGAGCTAAGCTGAACGCAAGTTCATCCTGATGCCTCTGGCTCGAGTGTACTACTCCATGGGCAACCGCACCTCCTCCTTTGCAGAGGTCTAACCCCTCCCTGTACCAGAGGGGCTGGCTCTGGTGGTGTTTCAAGCATATGGAGATGCCACCCTTTGTCCTTTCTTTCCTGGATCCTGATGCCTGGGATTCTGGGTCCCTGGGAGATCACCCCTTCTCTGGATTCTGCTTGGCCAGGAGGGGGGGGCATGAGTGCTTCTGAACTTATTTGCAGCTGGTCTTTTGGGAGGTCTGATGCCAGCCTGCCCTGCCTCTTAATGGGCGAGGTGACTGATTCCTTGCAGTTAACCCGCTTTCTAATTTCTGCGGGGTGGACGTTGATCCAGACGCAGGGTCTGCCCCCATCACTAGGGCGTCATTCAGGCCGGGGGCCACTGCAGGGGATTGTGCGCGCATTGCAGTACATGGGAAACCCTGTCTTCTTCTTTGTCCTAATTGTGTCTGTCTGAGGAATGGGGTCAGTGGAACAGAGTGAGTTGGGCATGCGGGGATGACACGGAGCGGTTCCTGTTGCTGATCCTGTTCTCACAAGTCCTGCTACTTCTGCCTTCTGCCTGGCTGGGTGGGGGGTCCATGAGGACTGTTCATGACATTGTGTGACATTAGCACGATTGGATTTGGTGTGGAGTGTACCCGTGTGTATAGAGAGACTGGGGCTATTGGAAACACGAGGTTAGTTGAGAGGCCTTGAGTGCCACTCCCCCCCCCCCCCCCCCCCCCCCCGTCCTTGCCACATCCACTCCTGAGACAGGTGTGAAGTCCGCAGTTCAAGACTCAGACTCTTGAAAGAGATCAGGAAAGGAGAAGAATCTGCAACTGAAGAGGAGAGAAGGGACCATTTATAAGGATAAGAACGGGACCGGGTGGAAAGCCAGAGGGAGCACACTAAGACCAGAAGCCTTGGCTTCTCAGTGTGCTGGGCTTGCACAAGGCCAGTGTGGGCAGTGGCAGTGGTAGACCAAGATGCCTCAAGGGAGTGTGGAGGTAGGGTGGGAGCCAGCCTCCCTCAGAGTCTCACAATGACCCTAAGCCACTTCCTTCTTACCAGTACGAGCAGGAACTCAGCCTTTTTTTTTTTTTTTTTTTTTTTACCAGTTTCATGTACAGAGCAATGGGTTTGTTGGGTCCAAATGCCCCTTTGTCCAGAAGTTGAAAAGGCTTCATGGAGAGAATTGAGGATCAGGACCCCCATGGACACCATAGGTGCCGAGTTTGTGCCAGTCAGTTGAATGCAACTGTGTAGCACTGTATAGTAAGAGGAGGGGGTTCCGGGCCTAGTGAGGTGGGCCAGGGCTGGGCAGGGAGAGGCATTTAGCTGACATTCCTGTGGGGTCAGTTCGCCACTACAAGCTCTTCTCTACACGTTTTGTGTGTGGGGGACCGGCTCTTTGACACACTGATCTCTTTCCCTTGGTAGTTCATTAGGAGCACAGCATCTTGTAGAATTTTGGCTTCACTGATGCTGCACCCTTTCTGATGTCCTCAGGGTAGCTGGGTAGCCTTCTAGAGTGGGTGGAGTTTTAGCTGGTGGACACGGAGAAGGGGGGGCTTATCCTTTCTGATCAGGGATGCTGAGAAACCAGGGGGTTCCCAGGAATGCCCCTGTGCTGTGTGGAGACAGGTAGCCAGCCTGTTCTCACAGTCCCACAGCCTCCCCACTCCACGTTCAAGAGCTCTGATGCATTTAAGGAGGCCTAGCACTCTGACAAGTGAGTGTACTGGGTTTTGCCTCTCTCACCCACTCTCACTCACACACCCTCAATCTAAGCCCACGTGTTCTTGGTGGATGCCCTGGGAGAAAGAAGATACAGTGTGGGCAGATCACTTTAATTGTAGTTTGTACTTTATGGAATGGTGTCTGTCTGATTTTTCACTTCCTTTAGAAGGCGGAGGCAGCCTCTTGGTGGGCCCTTCCCTGGGTCTCACCAGCTCAGCAGATAGTATGGCTCTTTTCTCTGGCCTTTGGCCTATTGCAGATCCCCATGTTGTCCAGGGACGGGTGAGATGTCCCATTAGTGCCTAGTGTGCTACACTGTCCTGAAAGATACTGTTACCCTGCAGGCCTGGTCTCTCAGCCCTCACCCCTGGCTCTTGTCCTGTGTTGAGAGCAAGGGGAGGGTGACGCTGTGCCGTCTATCCTCTCCATGTGAACTTGAGCATCTCATACCTGGTCATCTTTGTAGTGGCCATGATATCCAAACCAGTGTGTGCTGGAGGGCCTGATGTTCTGCCTACCCAGTGTCCAGAGCTAGAGATGTTGCTGTGGCCTTGAGCCTGGGGTTCCAGTTTTGCATTTGGACTTAGTGTTCTTTAGACGGTTTGATAGGCAGTTGTGTGGCTTTGTCTTCTTGTGGGACTCCTAACAGTGGGAGCAGGGGCTGTCTCTGACTCTGTTGCCTGTTTTGGGACCTTACCTCTTACTGGGTTGCCTTGTTCAGCCTTTATACAGAGGAGGTGCCAAGTCTTTTTTTTTTAAATTTAATTAATTTATTCAGTTTACATCTCAATTGTTATCCCCTCACTTGTATCCTCCTGTTCCTCTCTCCCTCCCTCCCTCCCTCTTTCACCTTATTCCCCTCTCCTAGGTCTGTGACAGAGGGAAGGAGGTGCCAAGTCTTACTGCAACTTGATATGCCATGGCTGGTTGATACCCATGGAAGACTTGCCCTTTTCTGAAGAGAAATGGAGGCAGAGTGGATGGGAGGAGCGGGGAGAGAGGAAGGGGCAGGGGATGTCAGGAAAGGAGGGAGGGGAAACTGTTTGGGATGTTAAAAAGAAAAATTAAAGAAAAGAAGTCTTGGTTGACAGTGGCAGATTTCGTTCAGGGTTTTGTGAGCCCTAGAAACAGTAGGCCTGGTCCTTGTGCTGAAGTCATTGTGAGTCCTATACCGTTGCTTCTAACATTAGGTGCTTTCTAGAGAGCTCTATCACCTTCAGGGACTTGGTAGTGCTGGTTATCTTTGCTGTTTGTGTCATGTGACTTCGCACACTCTGTGTGTATTCTTCCCTTTCTGGCCTGTACTGTCACACAACCCCTGGAGCCCCACTGGCTTGAACAGTCACCCGGTGTGCTAATGCGTTTTCCTCTGATTGGGAGAGGGAAGGGTTGCAGTGATGCTGTTGGAATACCCTGGACCACTCAGCACGTGGTCCAGTGACCCTCTGAGGGGATGAATAAGGGCCAAGAGGAAATGATGCACAGTGGGGTTGGGCTCCGGTATGGCTTCTGAGGACACAGAAGGACACACATATTCTTATCCTTAGTGAGTTCCATGAGGGTCAGGGTTACAGTGGGGTTCTCAGGGTCACGTGGTGAGGTCAGAGTCACAGTGAGATGCTCTCTCTGTTTCTGGAGTACACATGACCACTTACAGGTTTATGATTTTTGAGATACAAAACTTTATGACAGATGTGATTCATGAAGTTAGAGGTACCAAACCAGAAGAGATTTATTGTTCGATGATAATGCGTGGGGTGTAAGTAATTAGAAGATGATTGCAAAAGCAAATTAAAGAACTTGTCTGGTTACAATCTCACCGTTACCTTATTTGATGCAACCCACTGGAAGGTCGCTGCAACACAGCTCCAAATTAACAGCTGCTTCTATTGCTTGGGCTACTAATTTCCACTGGTAAAGGCATTTGCAAGAAACAACCCACAGTCAGGCTTGCCCGTGCTTGCACATCAAGGTGAAGGCTACTCCTGAGACCTGGATGTTTTAAGAGAGTCCTCACGTGTGGTCATCATTTTAATTTACTTTAAAAGAGGTCATCTTACACAGCCCAAGTTTGAAGGTTCCTACATCCTTCTCAGCTGTCCAGATCTGTCCTCTGTGTATCCCAGGCTGGGATCTCCCACCTATCCCAGGCCAGCATTCAGGAGTGTCAGCGGCTGGCAGTTCTTATCCCAAGGCTGTCTCAGACCTACTCCTATCCATTGTAACCCCTCCTGGTCAGGATGCTTCTGACGTCTCCTGGAAGGAGACTTCACTCTCTCTTTTGCCCTTGTTCTCTGAGTATAGAGTATGGTACAGCTATGTCTAGACTCCTTGAGGATAATCTGTGAGGGAGGGTGCCATTTGAAGCCTGCATCCTCTTCCTCCCTCATCCAGATGTGGAAATGCTGCGTTTAACTAGAAAGAAAATTTTCACCCTGGCAGCTGACAGGCCCGCATTCCCTTAGGTTGGGGTGGCATCCCCTGCTCCCCTGCGACTCATGACAAATATCTCTGTCCAACTTTGGTCCTGTGGTCTGCTAGGCCCTGGGACGGGCCAGAGGGAAAGACCTTCAGGGGGAAGTAGTCAGGGTTTGGCTGAGTTCTTTGGCCATTGGCATTTTGTGTGAAGTCTTCTGGTCCTGTGGGGTCTTGACTAGAGCTGGGTCAGGGTCAAGAGCTATATTCCTCAGATTCCATCTAATCAAACAGGCAGTGTCCCTCAGGCCTTCAAAGAAGGCCTAAGAGTCTGGCCTCCCTGCCAGCCCCTCCTTGTCCCAGCTGTCACTGAGGAAGGGGTCACAGAGCAGGGCGTGCCCTTCTTGTGTTATAGTTTAATTTGTACCCAAATCAATTATTTGAGCTTCATTTTTGTCAACTTAGCTCCTCTGAATTTTTCTAGAACCTTCCATGTAGGGTTGAAAGTGCCCATTTCACATTCTTATGTTGTAGGTGTGTTGTTCTGGTGGGACTGTCAGAGTGGCACAGAGTGGGCGTGGTGGTGGTGGTGGTTCATATAACAGAAATGTATTTTCTCGCAGCGCTGGAGGCTGGGATCCACAGCCACAGTGTGGGCAGGACTGGCTCCTCGGGGGCCTTTCACAGTCGTCTGTGTCCTGATCTCAGCAGTCTGATTGGATTGAGGCTAACCCTACCTTAGTGATACCTTGATTGCCACTTTTAGGGACCTCCCTCTAAATACAGTTACATTCTGGGGTGTTCTAGGATCAAGGTTTTAACATAGAAAATTGGGAGGGGGCAAACTTCAACCTATATGTAGCTGCCCTTCGATCCCATGGCTTGCCTGTAACACTGCTGACTGTTGTGTGGGCAAAGGTATGCATCTGCCCCCATATGGCCCCTGCACAACTTCACTGTGGGTCTGGCCTGTGCTTGGATGTCTCTGGGTGGCTATGAGTTTGGAGCCAGCTGAGGGGTTATCGGAGCATCTCTGTTGCTTCCGCGGCGGCCCAGGCCCTCCTGCACCTCACTAGCCTGGATGGACCCTACACTCTGCCCCTGTTCTCTCCCTGCAGCTTGGTGCCAACGCCCTGCTCTTCGTGGGCGTGAACATGTATGGCGTCTTCGTGCGGATCTTGACGGAGCGCTCCCAGAGAAAAGCCTTCCTTCAGGCTCGAAGCTGCATCGAGGACCGGCTGCGGCTGGAGGATGAGAACGAGAAACAGGTCAGTGTGTTCAGTACAAGGCAGCCCTTTGGTCAGCTCTGCCCCTCTCCGAGCTGAGCTGTGCCGAAGTCTGCTATGTGCATTATGTAACAAAGGGCAGTTGTGGTTATGTTGTGCCTCCTGCTCCTCCCCTTGGGGCTCAGTCTATGCTTCAATGGCAAGGCTGCAGCACTCAGTGTTCCGCGGCAGAATCCGGGAAAGAGAGAGGAATCGGCTGGGCAGACAACCTGGGCTTGCTTCTCTGAAGGAGCTCTGCCGCTTGTAAGCTGTGGATGACTGTGGGTGGCATGTGGGTGTCTCATCTTTCTGATGCATCTGTAGTGGGTCTACCCAGGCTTGGGAGGGCAAGGTGGGTCCTGGCACACCTCAGCTGAACATAGATGGGCAGCTGGCCTGACCTCTCCTCTCAGACGTTCACCTTCCATGGCCTGAGACCTATCCTGTCCTTTGCTGTGGCCCGCTGAGGCTGTGCAACTGTCACCCTCTTCTGCAGGTGACATAGGCCAGAAGGGAACCTCCACATCAGCCCATCGTCTACCTATGACTTGTCACTTGTGTGTCCTTGTCTGGTGTAGGGAGGAAACTGGGCCCACTGGGTGAGCCGTGAAAGGGTGAATCAGGGAAGCCTAAGAGTGAAGCCTGCTGCATCATGGGTGCCTTTACCAGAGGAATCCAGAATCTTCTTTCAGCCAGGGGCTTGCAGACACTCTGTGTACCTCTTAGTGGTTTTTCCAGGCTACAGGGCAGGAGGATCTGTTTCTCAACCTTTTTTTTTTTTAACCTTCCTTATCAATAAAAGTGTTATTATTATATCCACGTTAATTTCAAAATATTTATTCTCATGTCTAGACACTGTAATGAAATCTAGTATTTATAGCAAAGGTTGGATCTAATTGAAGAATAAATCACATAGGTATTTTTAGATGTGTGTGCTGATGAGTGTGTGGACATATGGATGAGCATGTGGAGGGCAGTGTTTTTCTACGTGGGTGTGTTCATACCTGTGGGAATGCATATGTGGATACTTATACATTTGCACACATGGGCACACATGGAACTATGGGAATGTCTATATGTGTACATGTGTTTATGTGCGTATCTGTGTATAGGCATTTGTGTGTGCATGTGTGCATGTCCGTGCATACATGTATATGTGTTGTATACTGCATGTATGAATATGTGAATCAGACATCTTTAGAGGCTTCCTCTTTGGCATTTATAATCATCATAGTGGTGTTGATAGTTTCATGGTACTTTCTAAGAAATTCCTGAATGTAGCCACCTTCTTCTTCTTCTTCTTCTTCTTCTTCTTCTTCTTCTTCTTCTTCT
>OU015747.1:45520721-45576410 GCA_907169655.1 Acomys percivali | reverse complement strand
TGTGTGTGTGTGTGTGTGTGTGTGTGTGTGTGTGTGTGTGTGTGTGTAGGAGTGTCTGAATGGTCAACATGGCTTATTCTTTGGCTGGCATTTTGGATGTAGTAAATGACTCATATTCTCAACTAAATAAACAGGGACCAAAACAAAGGGAAGTCCTGTCTTGCAGGATCTCCGTGGACTAGAAAGTCTACTACACATTTATTCATCCTATAGGTAAAACAGGTAGTTAAACCCCTTTGAAACTAAGAGTCATCTGTAAAATGGCCTCTGTCACATCAGCCTGTGAAGACGATTCTGTTTGGCTAGCCTGAGACCCTGGCCTCAGAGATTTTAAACAACTCAGGGATAATATGGAAAGAGTTGTGCAGAAGTGAAGGCGGAGCCTGGCCAAACAGAGCATCTCTTGCCCCAGGGAGCTGTGGCCACTCCCTTCTTTGTGTCACTTTTAGCTTGTTCAGAGGGAGCCTGTTCACAGAGAACAGAGCTGAAATTCTCTGAGGCTTGTCCTGCTTTACAACAGAGGTGTCAAAGTGCACTCTTTGAAGTAGAAAAGCCTGTGAGAGATGGAGCAAGCAAGAAAGACACCGTCGAGGGCTGGGAGGCCTGGGAAGGGTAGTTACAGACAAAAAAGCTGACCAAAATATAGAGCCGGGGCCACGCAGGGATCACTTGATGCCTGTGAGAACTTGAAAACCTCAATACATAAAACAGACACATCCCTAGAAAGGCATCAGTAACCAAAGGTGATCCTAGAAAGAAAGCCAAAAACCCCGCAGCAATTACAAGCACTGACCAGGAATTCTTTTATTTATTGTTCTATTGTCACATTGTGTTTTATGACTATAAGGCAAGGCTGGGGCTTGAACCCAGGACTTCATATCCCGGGTAAGTGCTCTCCCATTGAGCTATACCCTCATCCCAGACACAGGTTAGCAGATGAATCTATATGTCTATATGTCTGTCCAGCTGGACCGTGCACTGGCAAGAGTGTGTTCCTTTCACTGTTTGTCCCCATGTGCTCCAGAATTTGGGCGTCGGAAGCCACAGGGTTCATCGTCATCCATTTGCTTTTCACCACTGTTTGTGGGTCTCAGCATTGACAGGAGGGATCCAGTGCCAGGTAGAGCCTCTCTCTGGGCAGGAGGCCTCACAGCATGGCCCAGGGACTGCAGGAGGCTTCTATGGACCTTAGGTGACTGATTCAGCTGTTTCGTTCCTCGGTCCTCTTAGATCGGCATGACAGTTGGTGGTTTTGACCAATGTGCTGTCCCTGGACAGGCTATTCCTCTTAGTTCTCCCAATGATAGTGCCCGTGCGTGGGAGTCACTGACACCATATTGTAGAACCCTGGTGTGTCTGATGAGTAAGGGACTCTGGACTCCACTGGGGTGCTCTGGCCATGCGAGTGAGAAAATAGGTCTGCTGTTCTGTGGGTAGCCGGTGATGTAGAGGTAGTGGTCAGGTCTGCGGCTATGGTAGTGTCTGCTGTATGGCTTGCAGAGATTGGACAGCCAGTCCTGGCTGTGTTCAGTACAGTTACATGCAGGTTATGGGAGCTAGAGACCACTGGTGGGTAAGGCTTGGGCAACACGGATTCTGGGAATGTCTGCCCTCTGACTAGGCTTAAGCAAAGGGAACAGCAGGTGGACTGGAGCAGCCACAGGATGAAGTCACGCCCTGACCTGATGATAGACTGCCACAGATAGGAACAGAGGCCAGAAATGTCCAACATGGAGACTCTGGTGGCTCTCTCCAGGCTTGAGGATAGCCGCCTCCCAGCTGTGTCCTGCTGTGGCTATCCATCTGTGGAGGCTGACCGTCTGTGTGTATAATTCTGCTGTCTTATGTGCCCAAATCTCTTCAAAGGACACCAGTTAGAGTCTAGTAGGACCCACCCCAGTGACTTTGTTTCAACTTACAGTATTTTTTGGAATATAAGATGTAACTGACTATAAGAGGCACCCAGTTTTTAGAGTAGTAAATCAAGAAAAATAGTAAAAGCAGCAATTGGAGCATAAGGCACACCCTAATTTCCACCCCACTTTTGGGAGGGGGGAAGTTCAAAAAATACAGTTATCACATCCTTTTTAAAAAATGAGATCTTTTTACCTTTTCATTTTAGTAGCATTTGCTAATTGTACAAAATGATGGATTTCATTATGGCGTCTCATACACGTGTATATTTTGATCATTTTCAATCCCTATTATCAATGTCCCTCCACAATGCCCCAAGGTTTCCCTTTCCTGTCTCCAAGCCTCCTACTTTCATGTAACACCGTCATTGTTTCTTTTTCTTTAGTCGTTATTGTTACATATATGTATAAATATGTAACTATAACCTTCCTAGTCCCTTTAGTGCTGCTCACGTGTTATTGTGTAATCAGCTAGGGAGCTCATCCCTGTGGAAGACTAAATCTCTTCCTTTCGGCAGTCATTAATTGCCTGTAGCTCTTCACATAGGCGTGGGACCTTGTGAGAGTTTCGTCATGCATGTTGGCATGCTAACTGGTGTTTTATTCAGGTCTTGCTTAGGCTGCCATGGTGTTGAGGTTTCAGAGGTAGTAGCTTCCTTATCATTTGTAGATGGCAGAGCCCTCAGCTTTGTAGAGGCTTATCTTTGACCGTGCCACCAGGGGTTGGGAGTTTACCTATGAACCTTGTCAGGACATAGCTCCATCCTCATTGTGCACCAGGAACAAGCCACGTGTATGATCCCAGAATGAGGAAAAGGTAGCTGTGAGCCTGGGTGGTTGCCTATTTGTGCCTAGCTGTGAGCCTAGGTGGGACCCAATGATGGAGGGTACCTGTCTTTCTCCTCCAGAACGCCAGTCACAGAGAGAGGAAGCAAGCTTAGGCTTCCATGGCGCTGGCAGAGAAACAGCCTGGGCTGATGATTGGCCTCTCCTTGCTGGTTCTGGCCCATCCCTCTGGTTCTGACCAGGGCTTCCCAGCAGCCTCAGGAGCTGATCCCAAGCAGGCTTTCCACTCACTCTGACTTGTAGTGGCTGTGTGCAGCTCATTAGCTATGTCTGGTTTGGGATGCACAAGCTCTGGCATGGGTTTCCCTTCAGGATAATTGGGGGTCAGGTCTTCATCTTAGCCAGCTGTGTTGCATGTGCTCAGTGGTCATTCTAGGGGTGAGCCATCCATACCAGGGGAACCAGGCATTCTCAGCGCTCCATGCCTTCAGAGAGGACGAGTCTAGATGTTTCCTGTTTCCTCCTGGTTTTAGTTAGTATGGCGGATTTTACTGTCCCACAGAGTGGTCTTTTCTAAGAAATGGGCTGGGACGTGACAATGGGGGGGGGTCTCTTCTTCTGGTTTCCTTTGTCTCCTGTGTCCCCTCTGCTTTCAGATCCCGTGACCAGGCTGATGACCTTAGCAGTGAATCTGAGATGGTGAGGGTGAGGTTAGTGGGAGACAGACCATGACTTGCAGATGTGAGAGTCTAACCTGGAGTTACTGTGAAGAGAAAGGATGGGCTTGGCCTCAACTCATGGGGCAGGTAGAGCATAGCTGCTGTAGATGCCTACCAGGCCCGAGGCATTGTGGAGGGCACTAGCTGGCTGCTATAGCCATGAAGACCAGTTGTAGACTTCAACAAGTCTCTGAGTAGACCAAGGAGAGGAAAGCCAATCCCAGTTGTAGGATGTGTGTGGAATGTGGGCAGGCCTTGAGCACCTGAGTGGCCAATGTCCTGGCTTATGACCATCCAGCTCAAGAGACTCCCTGAAGTGTAGTGGACCGAAGGCCAAGTGCCCAGCAGGAGAGATCATGGGAAGGGAAGATGGGCCTTGTGCTGCCTACCTGTCCTGACAGAGAAGCTGCGTCCTCTGATGGAGAGTCCACACTTCTTCTTTTTTTTAGATTTTCATTTTATTTTTTATGTGCTCTTTTTTATTATTATTTAATAAATTTACTCAGATTACAACTCAATTGTTATCCCATCACTTGTATCCTCCCATTTCTCCCTCCCTCCCGCTTTCACCCTATTCCCCTCCCCTAGGTCTATGACAGAAGGGAAACTCCTCCCCCACTATATGGTCATAGGCTATCAAGTCTCATCTTGGTAGCCTGCTTATTCTTTCTTTGAGTGCCACTAGGACTCCCCACCAAGGGGAGGTAGTCAAATATGGAGCACCAGAGTTCATGGCAGAGTCAGTCCCCACTCTCCACATAACTGTTGGGAATATCATGTCCATTGGGTAGATCAGAGTAGGGGTTTGATGTTTACTACTTGTATTGTCCTTGGTTAGTGCAATAGTTTGAGCAGACCCCCCTGGGCCCCGATCCACCCGTCACGATGTTCTTCTTGTAGGTTTCCAGGACCCTCTGGATCCTTCTATTTCCCCATCTCCTATATTCCTCTTACCTAGAGTCTCAGCAGGGCAGGGCAGGGTCCACGCTTCTTATTCCTCTGCGTCTGCCTCCTGCCTCCAGCATCACCTCCCCTCCAGCTTCAAGCGAGCTTTAGGCTTCCAGCCATCCCCTGGAGCACGCTCCTGCAGTTTCTACCTGTAACAGCTGGAGATCACAGGACAAGTGGCATCTGAAGGTCACCATCGTCTCCTGGGTCTTCATTACAGCTGCCCCCACAACCCACCTAGGAAGTCAGTCCTGAGCCCAGCTTCCCTTCTGAGATGTAGTGGGTGCTCCCTAAGGACTCTAATTGTTCCTCGGGTGCCACTGCTAAATCAGAACCCTCCAGAAACATGTAGCTATTTAAAGCACACTCAATTTGTTATCCTAACAAGGTAAATGGAGCAATTGAGTTCTTGGTGTGCGAGAAAAATTATCAAGAAAAAAAGATACTTTCTTTTAAATAATATAGTTTGGGTTTCAGTTTAATTTAATTAACTTATTTTTTATTAAGACAGGGTCTCATGTATACCGGGCTAACCTTTAAACTTGCTATGTAGTTGAGGATAACCTTGAAGTTGGCATCCTCCTGCCCCCACCTCCTTAGAGCTGGCATTACAGGCCTGCGCTACACACCCAGCTTTGTGTGGCTCTGAGGACAGAAGCCAAGGATCTTGGTGGCTACTAAGCAAACATTATTCCTACTGAGCTACAACCCTAGGCCCCGGGCAGCATTTTAAATAGACCGATCTGTTCTCAGTGTAGTTCTCAAACCACTACACCTGCTATTTGGCAAACCATGGCCATTTGCTGCGAGTTTAGAACAATTAAATGTCTTTTTTTTTGTTGGTATTTACACACTTATTTTCATTATATAGAATTATGTCTCAATGCTACATGTTAATTTTATTTAAAATATGTATACATAATCGTAACTTTATTTGACATGTGCATTAGTGTGAACTGAATTCACCTCAATAGTGTTAGTGTAGAATTACAATAGAACTTAGTTTTGGATTTTTCTTGTTTCTCAAAGCAACTTTCTCTCCATTAGCAGCCATGCCTGTTATAGCCCACCTGTTCCTCTCCTAGACGTAAATACACTTTCTGCCTTTATGGCTCTAGTTATCCTGGAATAGAGTCATATAGTATGTAATACGTAGTGAATGTCTACTTCCCCAAGTATGAGGCTTTCAAGGTCTATCCAGTGGGCTATGTCTCACCTGTACTTCATTCTTTCTCATGGGCCAAGGACTATTCCAGTGTATGAATGATCCACATTTTAGTGGGAGGGAATGGGAGAATGAACCACATTTTAATTTAATTAAAAAAGTGAGCTAGGGTCTTAGGTAGCTCAGGCTGACCTTGAACTCACTATGTAGCCAAGGCTGACATTGAACTCCTGATCCTCCTGCCTTAACCTCCTAGAGCTCAGATTACAGATGTGTGGCACTATGCCTGGCCATTTAGTTTATTCACTCAACATAAGACAAATACTTGGGCTGCTTCCATGCTTCTGTTGTATTGTAAATGTTAGTGCTATGAAAATTGTTTAGACCTGTGTGTAAAGGTCTAAACCTTTTTATTTCTCTTGGGAAAGTGGTAGGGGAATTCTAGGAGTGGGATTTTTGGCCATAGGGTAACTATAACATTTTGAGGGGCTGCCAAAATGTTTTTCAGAGTGCCTGAGCATTCCCTGTTCCCACCAAGAATATGTAAAAGTCACTATTTCCTCCATGTTAGAATCTGGTTTATTTATTTATTTTTTTGGGGGGGGGGGTTCGAGACAGGGTTTCTCTGTGCAGCCTTGGCTGTCCTAGACTCGCTTTGTAGACCAGACTGGCCTCGAATTCACAGTAATCCACCTGCCTCTGCCTCCTGAGTGCTGGGATTAAAGGCATGTGACACCACGCCCGGTGGGATCTGGTTTATCTTATTTGTTATTATGAGAGTTTTGCTTGCATGTGTGTTTGGGCACCACCTGTGTACCTGGTGCCTGCAGAAGTCAGAAGAGCACACTGGATCCCCCGGAATTGTAGGCACAGATGGCTGTGAGCCACTTTGTGGGTGCTAGGGACAGAACTTGGTTCTTCTACATGAGCAGCAAGCGCTCTTTGCCACTGAGCCATCTCTCCAGCCCTGTTTTGGTTTATTTTTTATTTTTCAATGACTTGAGGGTCCACGTGCAGTCAAGACAGAAGACAGAAATTTTGTTTCCCACTGGTACCGTCTTACTGACCTGGTACTGCGTCACAGTGAGAACATCCAGCTACAAGGCACAAGGACCCCGCTCATGGCCCCGCCAGAGCCACACCCACCTCCAGTCTTAAGCGGGTGCCATGAGCCATAAATTTTTAATATCTATAAATTTGTAATATCTAGTTTATGGGCTTTTTTTCTACTTAGCATAATTCCATGGAAATTCATACAGGTTGCTGAATATATCAGTAGTTCATTTCTTCTAATTGCTGATGGTACAGTGTGGCTACTATCTCAGTGTGTTTAACCACTCTGTCTGTGAAGGACAGCCTGGTAGCTCCCAATTTAGGATAACTATGAATAAAGCTGTTTTGAACACCATATATATATATGTTTTCATATAAGCATAAATATTAATTTCTCTGGACTGAATGCCTAGAAATAGCGCCGGGGCATATGGTATTTGCAAAAATATTGAGATATAGCAAAACTGTTCTCCAAATGATTGCAACACAGAACCGGAAGCTCTGAATGTGCTAGCAGCTGGTCCTTATTGCTATATGACTTGCAAGTATTTTCTCTCATCCTGTGTCTTGTCATTGTCTTAGAAGATTTTTTGTTTTGTTTGCTAGTGAGGAAATATTTTACATTTTGATGAGATTCAGTTTATCATTTGTTTTTTGTTTGTTTTGTTTTGTTTTATGTGCCCATTCAGGTTGTTGGCTAGATCAAAGTTTCTTTTTATTGCTCTAAGTCAAGTCTAAAAATGCTGACCTAGCCCTAATTCCTGAAGTTAGCCTCTATGTTTCTAACAGATTTACAGTTTTAGAATTAATAGATAAATCTGTGACATGCATTTCAAGGTGCTATTTAAACCAAGTGTGAGGGTGTGGTTAAGGTTTCTTTCTTGGTTATGGGATGGCTGTCCAGTTGCTTTGTGGTTTATTGAAAACATCATCTTTATTGGATTTTTGTACAAAACAAATCTGGGTATATTTGTGTAGGTCTACTTCTGGGTTTTGTATTATCACACCATCCTCAGTATTCACCTTTCCTCCACATTATCTTGAGTATTGTTGCTTTGTGGAAAGTCTTGGGATTGGGTAGGGTAACTCTTTCCAGCTCTTGGTCCCTTTTCAAATGTTAGCTGTTACTATTCTTTCTGCTATCCATATCATTGTTGGGATGCACTTGCCTCTGTCTACTAAAAACGTGGTTTGGACTTTAATCAAGTTTGGGCTATCGTCTAGAGAGGATTTGCATTCTTACAGGATTGAGACTTCTGTCTGTGAATGAAGATGATTTAGCTCTTCTTTGATTCTTTACTCAGTGCCATGATTTTCAGGACACAAACTTTATACTCTTAAAATTAGATGTCCATAGTGGCATTTCACTTTTGAGCACGTGGGAGCAGCATAGTGGTTGGTGTGTGAACACGTGGTCATTGCCACTCTATGGAAACGCAGTAGGATCTTGAGTGTTGGCTTGTCTGTTGTGACTCTCTGAACTCATTTATTTGTTCTGGAGCTGGAACAGGAAAAGCTACCAAGTGCGAGTATCACTGAGATGCACGCGAGGAGGAAGCCAAATTAGCTTAGAGGGTTAAGAATAGAGTAATAACTGCACAGTTCTTGTGCTGTGAAGCTTATTAGCAAAGAAATATAAAAGAGTCTCAATTATTTGTGTGATCGCTGGGTTAAGAGAGAAGCAGAGAAACAAGCACAGTTTGGTAAAAATAACCTTAACAAATTGCTGTTATTTTATTCCTTATCCTGTTGTTATGGAATGTAGCATTGATATTTGAGTACTGAACTAGCAATATCTCCTTGGTTTGGTAGGATACATAATTTATGTGTTGGGAATTGAGAACATCTTGCTAAGGATTCTTGGAACCTGTTTTCCTTTTTTGGTGTGCTTATGCATATGTGTATGTGCGTGGCACACACCTGTGTGTGTGCACGCGGAGGCCAGAGATTAGTGTGTCGTTCCTCTATTGTTCTCCATTTTTAATATTTTATGTTTAAAAAAATAAATTATCAAGCTCATTTCTTCATCTCCAATCCCTTCCCTAGCCTCATCACCCCTATTCCTCCCAGCTCTATGTGCTTTCTTTGTATCGCTTTTGTTTGCACTGAGTTCAGTGCAGCTGGCATGTGCACGGATATAGGGCTGCCTATGGGAGCATGGGTAGTCTTCAGTCCACATCACTGAAGAATATTGACCTTTACTCCCTCAGCAGCCATCAATTGCCAGTACTTCCTCAGGTAAGGGTGGGACTTCACAAGTGCTGGGAGTTTAGTTGGCTTGACCCTGTGTGGGTCATGTGTATGTAGGCATAGCACCTGTGTGTTCATGTGTGTAATACTTTCTCATGTCCAGAAAACACTATTTCTCTGTAGTCATCTACTCCCTCCGGCCCTACAATCTTTCTGCCTCCTTTTGATGATTCCTCGAGTCTTGAAGGGAAGGGATGTGATATAGATGCCTCATTTAGGGCTGAGAATTCTGCAGTCTTAGTGTCTGCATGCTGACCAGTTATGAATCTCTGCAATCATAACCATGCGCTTCAAAGATAAGCCTCTTTGATGAAGGTTGAGTGATGTGCCCATCTATGAGTATAAAGATAAGCACTTGGGGGGCAGTTTAATGCTATGTTCATTTACCAAACAGGTGTAACTTCTCCCCTAAGGCCTATGATTTACTAATCACAGGCTCTTGGCCTAGTTAATGATACCAGACATGAGTTTTGCCTTGTGAAACAGCCCTTAAATACAAACAGAAAATAGTTGGTTACTCCCAAAACAGCTATGCCACTATTGTACCAGTGGGCACATCTTGTCAGGCCAGTCAGTCATTATTGTATCTTTCAGGGCTCAAAGCTGGGTAAGACTGTTGATTGCCTTTCTCCCCTGGTAGCACGGAGGATGAAAATTTCAGGTCAGGACCACTTTGATTTTTTTTTCATGTCCTACAATGCAAGTGTGCGCAATCTTCAACAATAGCGTTTTACCATGAAGTTCTAGAGATTAACCAAGAATAAAAAAATGTTAGCTTGTAATGTTTTGGGGGGTATCTATGGAACCCCATTGACCCCCAAACTTGAAAAGAATCATCCTATAGCTGGCACTGGGCTTTTCTTTGATTGCCCATAATGTCTAGGAGAGGTGTCTTTTCTCTGATATAGGGTAACTTCCTTTAAACTACTCATATATGCGTATATTTTCAGAACTGTCTACAGTAGCAGGTTTCTCTATGGTCTCTTCAAAGGGCTTTAGTGTTAGTTATACCTCCCCTTACTCCCTTTTCTACTGTGCCCCTCCCCCACCATTTAACCCTTTCTGCACCACTATTCTCCATCCTCCTTTTTGCCCCTCTCCCTAGAAATCTACTACTTCTTTTTGTACTTCTGCAAGCATTCCAATTTCAACACACATTTCTTAAGATCTAAAGCGAGCATCTATATATGAGAGCGAACACATGGCATTTGTCTTTCTAGACCTCGGCTAACTCATTTAGAAAGATTATTTCCAGCTCCATCGATTGGCCTGGGAACTTTGTAATTTCACTTTTTCTTTATAGTTGAGTAGCATTCCATTCTGTAATCGTGCCACATTTTCATTACCCATTCACTAGTCGGTGGAAATCTGGGCTGTTCCCATTTTCTGGCTATTATGAATACAGCAGCAATGAACATGGGTGGGCAAGCATCACTGTAGGAGGATATTAGCATCTTTGAGACTATGCCCAGGAGAGGTATAGCTGGATCATATGGTAGATCCATTTTTTAGCATCCGCATGGATTTCCATAGTGGCTGTGTTCGTTTATGCCCCACAAGTCTGTGTTCTTCTTTCCCTCTTCCATGTCAGAATTTGTTATAATTTGGTTTTTAATCTAAGCCATTCCAGCTTTGGTAAGATGATATCTGAGAGTAATTTTCATTTGCACTACTCTTACGGCTAAGGATGTTGAACACTTAAAAATGTATTTCTTAGCCTTTTGTATTTTTATTTTGACCACTCTGTTTTATTCCTTGCTTTTTATTGTTTTTTTTGTATATAGTTTTTTTTGTTTTTTGTTTGTTTTACTTCTTTAAATATTCCAAATATTAACTTCTGTTAGATGTAGAGCTGGTAAACATTTTTTTTTTCCCATTCTGTAGCCTGCTCTTCACTTGAATCATGGTGTCCTTTGCTCTACAGAAGCCTTTAGGTTCAGGAGCTCAATTGTCTGTTGTTGGTATTAATGCCCATACCAGTCCAGGCCTGTTCATAAAGTCCTTTCCTGTGCATGGAAGTTGAAGTGCACTGCCTGGTTTTTACTCTACCTGGTCCTATGCTGCAGTCCTTGATCCATTTAGAGTTGAATGAGAGATAAGGATCCAGTTTCATTCTTGACCACGTTGGTCAGCACCATTTGTTGAAGATGCTCTCTTTTCTCTAATGTGTATTTCTGGACTCTGTCTAAAATCAGCTTCCCTTTATTTTTTTTTTAAGACAGGCTCTCTCATTAAACCTGGAGCTCTGGGTAGCCAGAAGACCCTCCCTTATGGGTGTGGGAGAATCTGTTTCCTGCCCCTCCCTTCCCTACCCCTCACACTGCTGGGCTTAGAGATGCATGCCATCATGCCTATCTTTTCGGTGGGAACTAGAATTTGAGCTCTGATCTTCAATCTTGTGCAGTGAGACCTTTACCTACTGAGCCATCGTCTGGCCTCTCTCTAATCCTTGCCATGGGCTGCTTTAAAGTGTTTTCTCATTATTCAAGCATCTGTCCTCTTGATGTCAGCATATATTGGTTGTCTTTGTTCTCTGAACATTGACTGTATGTTTCCTAGGTTTGGTATTAGAACGTCCCCCTGGATCTAGACATCTAGATTATATTGTGTAAAGCTCTATTTTATTTGGGTCTTGTGTTGGGCTGCTTTCCTGTGACATCGCACTGGTGGGGGAAGAGGAGATGTATTGATAGTGTCAGGTGACTGGCCTTCTCTGACACCATCCCATATTAAGGTGGAGGTCTAGCCATGGTGCTTAACTTTGGCCATAAGGAGTGGATCAGGGCATAGAGTTGTTGGCGTCTTTGGCTTGGAGCAGCACACTTACCATCCAAAGGTTTTCTCTTGAGAGCTGCCATGCTCTGGGCTCGTCTAGAGACGGCAGCTTTTGTTGGTCTTTCTTTTGGTTTGTGCCCAACGCCATCCCGAGTTTCTTCTTTCCCAGCTCTGTGTGTGGGACACACGAGGAGCACAAAGGCCGGAGGGCTCTTTCCATGGCACATCTTGGCCGGTGATCTGTGCCTTCTTCCTTCCAGCTTTCGATCTGATGATGATAGACGTGGGATATCCACAGCTTTTATTGGTGTCCCCTTAGTGAAACAGGGAGAAATCCTTCTCTGTTTCCCCAGAAACAAAGCCCTCTTAACCCTGTAAGAATCTGATTTGGGGATGGATTGAGGATGCACAAGCCTGGAGATCTGAGTTTGGATCCATAGCACGCATGTAAGAAAGGTGGGTGTGGTCCAGTGCCTCTGTAACCCTGGCAACGGGGACAGGGGAGTAGATAGGTGGATTTCTAGAGCTCATTTGCCAGCTAGTCTTGCCATTGGTTAATGCTGGGCTCAGTGAGATGAGTGGAGAATGATCAAAGAAAGCACATTACTGGCCTCTTGCCTCCACACACAATGCACACACACATGCAGTAGGGTGCGCATGTGTACACACAAAATGCACACATATACACATACACAATAAAGTAAGTATCTAATTTTTATTGAGAGTAACAAAATAGTAGGTCACAATCAAGGTACACGCATTGAGGTTTCAATGTAGTTTTCATGGGATACTGTGACACTTTGTATGGTTCACATTGACAGTAGCTTTCGTCTATTTGGTTTCTGCCTTTGCTCTTATCTCATTTGTTAGCTTTTTTTTTCTTTCTGTCATAACCTGGCCTGATGTTGGGTGTATTGGGGCTTCAGGGTTGGCTTTGAGATTGGAAATTAACGTAAGACAGCAATTGTGTCTTTATAATGTGAATGGGCTACTTTATCATTGGAGATTTATTCTGCGTCAGAATCATATCTTCTTACCCGCATCTACCAGCTCGGGAGTCTGGGCAACCCCGGTAACCAGGAATACTGATGTAAATGATGCCAGTGGTGGAGCAAGGGGAATGGGACCGTCAGCTGACCACTGACTGCCATAGCTACATCTTGCAGTGACTGTGCCATGGCCAAGCCTTTCATGTGAAGGGCTTCAGGGTCCTGCTCTAGTGCTAGGGGCTGTGTGCTGGGCTCAGCAACCTTTTTGTCTTCCCTCTGTGTTGGCACCTGTGGCCCCGGTGCACCCCAGCTCCCTGGAGGGCAATCTCCCTCTGTCTGACTGCTCCAACCCTTTGCCCTCCAATTCCATTTCCTTGTTCTGATGGCAATGGAAAGGCAGTGATGCAATGGCCTAAGGCCTCCCTGAGGCTTAAGGTGAGAGTGTTGTGGGGCTGCCAGGAGGAGTGGGGGAAGATATTCATTGTGAAAGAAGGTGTGAGTGGGTTCTGGGTGCAGGATAGAGTTTTTCTGGCTCAATTTTACTTTGGGGGCACTTTCACACTTTTAGGAGTTGCTGATGAGTGACATATATGGGAGGCAGGAAGCTGAGTGCTGGGGTGATGTGAGGGTGCCCTGTGGGAGCACTGACCCATCACTGAATGATAAGCCGTACAAGGGCAAGGCCCAAGCCACGGCCCATGATCCCAGTTGCAGTTGTGTGTTTTCCACCATGTGTTTCCACGATGACACTGAGGAGGCTGTGCTAGGGTTTGGGTTCAAGACTTTGGGGGGGGGGAGACTCCTGTGGGATCTCCCAGGCTGCCTAGGTGCTGCCTCCAGAGCCTGCCGCTGCCTCATCAGCAACAAGGAACCCTCCATTTCCTCCATACCCGTGGGGTTGCTCTGAAGGGCACAGAATCTGCCCATTCCTTTCAGGTGGTCTTTCTCTGTGGCCTTTCCCTGTGGCCTTCCGAGTGTGCAGCTGTCTTTGTGTTCCCACTTGGCCTGTGCTTTGGACTCTCACGGCTGTAACATTCATTGATGCATTGTTGATTTCTGACATCTCAACGAATCCTGCCCCCTCTTGGGGTGTCCTTTCAGCCCAGCGTAGCTCGGGGCTGACAGTTGCCTACCTTTGAGGGCCTCATCTTTGGCTGCAGCCCCTCTAGAGGCCTATAGTATAGGAAGGGACCTGGTGCCTCCTTGTCATGCGCCACGCCTTTCATTCCGCATGCACGATGCCTTTCTGTCCCCGAGAGTGTGACCAGGGCAGTGTCCTCTTTCTGTGTGACCTAACTTGCAAACAGGTAGTCCCGCCTTCTACAGCCTCCCTTCCTGTATGTCTGGGCTCATCTAGCAAGGAGATGCATGTGGACTGTAGTGGGAGATTGTGTGGGTAGGTCCTCAATACGGCACCAGACCTTGCTTATACATATGGCTCTGGGGGCTGGACCCTGGTGGCTTCTCTCTAATGCACAGGCTTAGCCCTAGCCATCCTCCACTGCTGTGCCTGGTTTTCTTCTTCCTTATGCTTGCGTATGTTAGCAGCTTCCCCAGTGTGCCCAGTGTGCTCTGTGCACACTCACTGTGGTCCATGGTGTGGAAGAGAAGGAGAGCAAGGCCCTTACACGACTTCCTGGAGTCACTAGGCTCTCAGGGACTGTGACTGCCCCCTTAATTGTTGCCCTGATGGGCTCTGTGGCCAGAGGCTCAGGTCCTTGGGAAAGTCAGCCATGGTTGCCACTGCCTCCAGTCAGAGAAGCGGCCTCTCAGTCACCGTGGGCCACGGTCCAGGAGAGACTGAGAGGGTGGCAGGGAAGGAGTGCATCCCATGGGCATGACTGCTACAGCTCCCTAGAGGGAGGATGGCCAGGACAGCGGACAAGTCCAGGGGCCGGGGGAAGAGCCCGCAGCATATCAGAGCAGGCATTGAGCCTCCTCCTTCAATCTCATCCTCTCTCATCAGCAGGATGTTCTTTCTAATTCTTGCGATGTAAAGTCCATTTTTTTTGTCTTCCTTTGCAAGGCAACATGGGATAGGACATGCGAGGCCAGAGGGAAAATGGGGCCCTTTATATGTCAGCTCTCGCACACAGCAACACAGGCCTGACAGGGCAGAACAAGCCAGCGCTCAGGTCAGGGAAGGTCAGATCTGGAAGATGAGAGACAGAGTCGAAGTCACACTGTGCAGCCAGGCAGGAAACAAAGGCCCCGGGAGGGCTAAGGGATGGGTTCTCCTGTGTCTCATCCGTTCTTGAAAATAAAAACCACCAACAAAAAACATAAGTTAATTCTCTTCTCTTGGAGAGAGGAAAAGATGCTAACCCTACACCGCTCACGGAGACACAAGAAGACAATGATGAAGCTTGTCCCCGAGGCCTTTTCTTTGTGTCACAAGGAGTCTTTGTGTGCCCCAGGAAGACAGACTTACTATAAGCCAATCCTAAAGACTATTTCTGGATCCAGTTTAGAAGAGCAGAAGGGAAGGGAAAGGCACCTAGTGGGGCCTCGGCTGGGGATAGTGGAATTTGCTGGGCTGAAGTTGAGTGCACAGTAGGCCGGAAGAATAGCGTGCATTGTGTCTACGACCTGGCCTTTTGGAGTCATTCACTTACTCAGTAGTATTCCATGTTTTAGTATCAGTCCATGGGGCTCTAGGGAGACTGGGCAGTGTCTGCAGGCATGGACATGTGTTGGCTTGCCTGAGCTGGGTCTCTAGGCCCCCACTTACGGCAGCTCCTCTCCTAGGCAGCAGGAATCGGGGGCGGGGGGTGAAGTCCTTGCTGTCTGACAAAGGATGTCTCTCCTATTCAGGAGCGGTTGCTCATGAGCCTCTTGCCCCGGAATGTCGCCATGGAGATGAAGGAAGACTTTCTGAAGCCCCCTGAGAGAATTTTTCACAAGATCTACATCCAGAGACATGACAACGTGAGGTAGGGATGGCATGAGCCCAGCTCAACAGTAAGGTGTGCTGGGGCGGGGGGATGGCAGGACAGAGGTGAGGACATTGTCGGGGTGGGTACAGGAACTGGGAAGTGGATGGAAGAGGTGGGGCAGGACAGATGGAGGAGGAGGGGAGGGCAGCTGGAAGATCTCTATAGTTTGTGGGGGCAGGGAGAGGAGGTACGTTCACGTGGACAGCGGCCCAGCAAGGAAGCTGGTCCCATGTGGAGGAAGGCTGCTGAGGCGGCACGTCAGTTCTCTTTCACATTTCTTCCCTTGGGGCTTGTACTTCCTGTTATTGATAGGGAGACAGAACTTTGTCTCCCAACGACTGGGTTTTTTCTTTTTTAAGTGGTGGTTGGAGTGGGGCTTCTCCATTTCTGGATAATGGCAGAGTCACGCTCTTCGGCTCGTCAGCCCTCAGAGGTTGGAGCTGGTGCTCCTGTTTTACAGGCACGGGACCTGAGTCTTCCATAGGAACCCACTTGTGAATACTTGGAACTTGGCTCGCCTGCTGAGGGAGAGTCTATTGAAACTGTTTGTCCTAATGTATTGCGTAGTCTTTATAAAAAATACTTTTTGTTATAGTTTAATGCTCTTGGGATAGTTGAGTGTCGTCTGTTGGGGATTGGGCACCGTCAATGTCCTGCTCAGGAGATGGTTGGGTAGACACAGAGTCCTTTCTCCTCAGGTCGTCTTTGCTGGCTCTTCTGGGTGTTCGGTGTCGGGACTCTCAGCCTCTGTCCCCTGAAGACACAAAAGCATGTGGTTAAAAACAAACAAACAAACAAAAACTCTTTTATCTTGGGGTAGGTAGCCCAGGTTGGCTCATCCCAAATGAGTTCAGGCTGATGAACCATCCAGGTAGAAGCCATCTCTGGAGGCGGATCCAGGGTGGCTAATCAGTGCACAAATACTGCTCTGTGCACATCTGTGAATTCTTTCACCCCCTGCCATCACATGGTTTGATAGGGACCAGTGGTGTCCTGTCTCCTCAGAGGATACTGAAATGGTGTGGGGTTAGGGCCCAGCTGTTTGGGAAGTAGCTGCAGAGGCCGCATTTGAGCCTTGGTGGCTCCAGAATTAGAACTCGGGAGCTCCTTGCTGAGTTCTTGGTGGTTTGCTATCCCCTCACTCCTGTGAGCAGCTGGCATTGCTGCCTGCCTCATAGAAGTCAGGAAATTGAGATTCGGCCATGCGAAACAAATGTGCAGGGTGCCCTGGGCAGTGGGTGGAGGGCTGGACACGGGGTTAGCTGATGCTCGCCTTTACCTCCCTCATCACACCTGCCGCTCCTTGTTAACTGGAAAGGACATAATTCAGTGCCCCAGCTGCTTGCCGAGGAGCACCAGGCACCAGAGTGTTTCAGAGAGAGCTTGGAGGGCATGCTGGAGGATGGAGTCACAGTTGAGGGCCTTTTGGTACCCTGAGTAAGTAAGCATCACTGGCCTTGCACTTGCTCAACAAAGCAAAAAGGAGAAACAAGTACACAAAGTTGCTCTGCAGCCTCCTGCTTTGTCTTAGTCTGGGTTTCTGTTACTGTGATAAGCACCAGGACCAAAAGCAAGTTGGGGAGGAAAGGGCTTATTTGGCTTATGTGTCCACACTGTAGTCCATCATCGAAGGAAGTCAGGTCAGGGAGCTGATACAGAGGGCCATAGAGGGGATGCTGCTTAGTGGCTTGCTCCTTGTGATTTGCACAGCCTGCTTTCTTGTAGAACCCAGGACCACCACAGCCCAGGGGCTAGCATCACCCACAATGAGCCGAGCCCTCCTCCATCAATCACTAATTAAGAAAATGCCCTACAGGCTTACCAACAGCCCAGTCTTATAGAGGCATTTTCTCAATCCAGATTCCTTCCTCTCAGATGACTTGAGCTGTGTCAAATGTACATAGAGCTATCCAGCACACGCTGGCATGGAGGGCAGTGGTAAGCGTGGCCAGTTCCCTAATATCTCTGGGTCCGCCCAAACAAATAACATTTGCCTTCCTGTCCTAAATTTCTGAGCGGTCCAACTCAGTCTGGTTTACTAGGAAAACAGAGGTGGGGGTGTGCACTGGAAGATGCCACCACTTTCACACATGTGTCCTCTGCTAAGGACAGAGTGAACATGCAGACCCCACAACTGTGTGCCAGAGACACAGAGAGTTGGTAAAGGGCCCGGGAGTCTTAGCTGAAATAGCTAATGGGGCTCCTCTCTTATGCGAAGCTGGTCTCTAAGGGCTGGGCCAAGAAGAGCCAGGCCGAGGCACTCCAAACAAAGAAGAAAGATAGACCTGCAGACACTGATCTAAGGACGCACACTTAAGTGGATTACTGCCCAAGAGAATAAAAATAACTCCCAGGAAGATAGAAAAGAATTACACACAAGAAAAGAAGTGTGAGTTTCAACAAGGAAATAAAAGCATAAAGGCGTAACAAACCAGAAGGCTCAAGACTGTAGCCACCAAGTATAAAATTTCCTGGAGGAGAATAGAAAATCAGGCAAACAAACAAACCCGAACCAAAAAAGTCAGTGAACTGGAAGGTCCCAGTCAGAGGATCAAAAAGAGCAAAAAGGACGGAAAGAAGAAAGCGTGAGGGGACATGGAAAGTCAGCATTGGCCAAAACACACATTGTAGGAGTTGCTGAAGGAGACGTGTGGGAAAAGGGACCATGAAGTTTTTAAAAAGCTTTCCAGTTAGACATGTGGAGACAGACATGCGTGTCCAAAAATAGAAGACATATATGACACGAAATAAGATGAACCTAAAGAAATTCACATATTAAGATTCTGTAAAGGTGGAGACAAAGTGGGGATTTTGAAAGCAACAGCAGGAAAGTATTTTCCTGTAAACAGTGGAATTTCTCCGTTAGGGTTTCAGCAGATCTTTAAGACAGAAACCACGCAGGGTAGAGGGAGTAAGTGACATTGTCCAAATCTTTAAACCAAGTAGCCAAACCTCCACAGACCAAGGGTGCTCGGCCTGGCAAAATTTTCCTTCAGTAATAAAGGCAAGACAGAGAGCCTGTCAGATGGCTGAAAGTTGTGGGGGTTTGTGGCCACCAGACCTGCATTATGAAAACATGCTAAAAAAAAAAAAAAAAAAAAAGAGATTCCCAGGGAGACGTGAAAGACTCCTACACAGCAACACAGAGGTGTAAGAAAATGTGAAACTCATCGATAAAGAGGAACATATATTAATACAGACATGGTATATGTGTGTACATGAAGGCAAATGTGGTTGCACAAAAGCTGAAAGCCTGGCTAGCGAGATGCACAGCAGGTAGAGGTGTTTGATGCCAGGCTTCATTACCTGAGTTGTATCCCCAGAACCCACATGGTGGAAGGAGAGAACTGACTCTTGCATGCTGTCCTCTGACAGCCGCACATGCATTGTGGCTATGTGTGTACCTACACACACACACACACACACACACACACACACACACACACACACACACGCACACACACACACGCACACATATACACACAATTACACACATATATACACATACACACACACACATGCACACACATATACACACACTTACACACATATATACACATACACACACACACAGGCCCGCAGAAACATGCACGCACCAAATAAATAAATGTAAGAAAGTTAAAAGTCAAAAGTTTAAAAATAACTGTAATGGGAAAATAACTTAATATGTGACATGAGTACATGTATATTGTGGTGAATAAATTATGGAAAAGGTTTGAAAATGTACACCTTTTTCTATAAGACTTAACAGCAATAGGACAAGTAACTAATTCAAGAAATTTACCAAAGGAAAAAAAAAGAGAAACAAGCAAAGTGTTTTGATGCAGAAACCCAACAAACAGCAGCAGAGCACAGAAAAGGACACAAACAAGAAGCCCCAAGCCTAAGAGGAAGCACATAGCTCTAAGGCGCTGTGAGCTCTTCCTGCCCATCAACACACTCTACAGGTAAATCCTCCATCAATCAAAAGGCCGAATGGCTGAATGGGAGCATCAGTCAAACACACACAAAGTGAAGCCACGGTGAGCAGCCAGCCCACCCCTAGCTTAGGTGTGAGAACCTTGCTTCAGACTCGAGGATGCACCTCTGGCTGGAGGGTTAGACAGAGATGGAAAAGAACATCCGTGGGAAAGAGAGGCAGGGGAGGGCAAGGGTGGCCATGCCCTTGACTCCTGTCAAAACCGTGGGAAGAGGTGGTGTTATATTACGGTCAAAGAGCCAGTTTACAACAGCCATAAAAGACACACACACACACACACACACACACACACACACACACACACTGCACACATATACACAGACACACCCCACAAAGGCACTGACATGCCACACAAGTATACATAGACCTGAAAGGGGAAATGTCCATCAAATCACCAGTAATCCACTTTGGATGTTGGACAGAGCATCCAGACAGAAGAGCAGAGAGAGAGAGAGAGAGAGAGAGAGAGAGAGAGAGAGAGAGAGAGAGAGAGAGAGAGAGAGAGAGAGAGAGAGAGACAGAGAGAGAGAGAGAGAGAGAGAGAGAGAAGGACTCTGATGGCACCATCGGCAGGCTGCTAGTAGGTAAAGCAGACCGTACCACCCCACTCAACAGTACATCCTTCTCAAGCGCCCATTGCTCTTGCTCTAGCACAGGCCACATCCGGTCGCAGAGAAATCCTAATGAATTTCAGAGAAGTAAATCATATGCGTTTTCTGACCCGATGGTACCGTACGTCCTGACTTCAGATCATATTCTAAAGATATCATGATTGAAACAGCATGGCATGAAAGCATAAGCGTAGACAGGATAATATAGAATAAGGAGCCCAGAGGTGAACCTTACATACGTCTACCCAAGCTGTCTTCCAGACTGACAAAAGTAAAATATAGATAGTGCTAGAAAAACTGAACATCCAGACATGAGACAATGAAATTTGGCCCTCCTCTGATACCATACCCCAAATCAATTCAAATAGATTCTAACCTGAGATGTATAAGATCCTAGAAACACAGGCTAGGTTCTATAACATTTTGGGGGGGGGCAATGGTTTCATAGCGTTACCAGCAGGAATAACCGGAGTTCGATCCAGCTTGGTGATTTACCTGCAATCATCCAGCAGTGTTTCCTGAAGAGAGAGAAGTAGGTATGAAGACTTTGTGCCTGCCCCAAGCTCATTCTCCTCAGCTCCACAGGCCCCGGAGGCTGAGAGGGTGCATCTGGGAATTCCCTGGGAAGCCCTCTTCAGCAGCCCATGACTCGGCCGCAAGGTGATAGGCAGGGTGAAAGGAAAAGTTGGCACCGAGTGAGCACGGGGTGCTTTGAAAAGGTTTAGGCACAACCGTGGGGATTTCAGAAGACCAGACATATGCAGCGTTAGCTCACACATCACCAAATAGCATCAAAACCAGACAGTGGTAATTGGGGGGGGGCCCTCAGGTGGAGGATGGGTGAGATGGAGATTTTCAAGCGTTGCTGTCTGTGTTCTCAACAGAAATGTGTTGGATGCGCTGCAAAAAGTATGTACGGCTCATGCATGGGCAAAGCAGGCAGTCAGCAGAAACTGTCCCAAGGAAGCCTAGACATTGGGATTCTTAGACAAACATTTTAAGTCAGCGGTTTTTAAATGCTCAAAGAGCAAACTGCGTCTGTGTGATTAAAGGAAACCATGGCGATGTTTTCTCGCCAAACAGAGAATACTGGCGAAGCAGACTTTTTAAAAAGAACCAAATTACATAGGCCTTCTAAATTTAAGATCTACAAGTGAAGTGAAAGACGTTTCTGGAGGGGTTCAGGGGCTGACTCGAGAGGCAACGTAAGAATAAGCGAGCTTAGCGGCATCCATGAGCGTCTCCAGGCTGCAGAATGAAGAGGAATGTGGACAAATGGGAAGAGCTTCAGAACTCTGTGAGGTACCAGCAAGTTTAGCAACACACACGTGATGAGGCTCCCCAGGCAAGGGAAGAAGGAGACAGGATATTTGATGAAACAATGGCCAAATATGTTCCTTAAAACAACAACAACAACAACAACAACAAAAACAACAGCAACAACACAACAACTACAGCATATTAATCTGTATATCCAAGAAGCTCAGTGTGTTTCAAAGTGGATAAAACTGATAGTCCCACACCAAGGCACATTCCTAGTCGAAGTGACGATGGCCAGAGTTGTGGGCAGAATCTGAAAGCAATGTGAGAGAAAGGATTCTGACCAGAAGTGACCCCGAGTGAGATGATGCGACCTCGAGTGGGATGATGTCTCGCTTAAGGCAAAAAGAGCCGGAAATAAGCAAGAAGGCACATTCAGATGCCTGAGTTAAAAAGATAAGGGTTCTGGATCTTGTAGGCCACGGGAGCAACAGCAGGCCCCACTTCATTGTTTTTCCAGAGTCTCCTCACCACACTGCCCTCTTCTTGTGAGGCAAAGCTGGCCTGGCCATAGTGGGCAGTCCACTTTCCTCACCCAGCTCCTTGTCTGTTTTCGCCACACTTAAATTAAATGCCTTGACATATTTCAAATGTTGCCTCCCGCTGGCCAAAGTGAGCCCCGAGGGCAGAGATGTTTATTGGAATCTCCTGATTATGCCCCACCCCAAGCACCTGCCCAGCATAGCTAGTCCTCAGGAGCAACCTGAGAGTAAATAAATAACACTTAGGTGGTTGTGAGTGGGTGGCCCCAAGGAAATGGTGTTTCCAGGCACAACAGGACCGATGTGCATTTGGACTCAACACTGTGACAGCACAGCAATGTCTGCACAAGTTTAGGCCAGACAAAATCCTAGCGTGGAGGAAGGGAAGCGCTCACAAGGTCTAATAGATGCTGGGAGAGAGGAAATCAGTTTTCTCCACTGGAGTGTCCAGCAGCGTTCTCAGATGTAGTTGGCCAACATAAAATGGACTCCATGTTTGTGTGTCTATATGTGTGTGGGTGCACATGTGCTTGCACTCTAAGAAAAAAATGGTTTGGTTTTAGATTTTTTTTTTAGAGAGAGAGAAGGAACGTGAAATTAGGTGGGTGGGTTGGAGGAGGAGCTTTGGAGAGGGAAAAGACAGGATTAAAATATACTGTATGAAAAAAATCTAGAAGCAAAAATAATAGAAATGACTGAACATGGTTATAAACATGTAAACTCTCGTTTTCATGGCACAGATGAAAAAAATGGGCACCAGGAAGGCTTCTTGCTATAGTTAATGTGTGGGACAGTCCTGTTAGGGTCCAGCGCTAACTAACCCCTGGTTCCTTTCAGTGTTGCCTAACTTGGCGTATCTTTGGTGACCCCCTCTGTTGTTCACAAGAGTGTTCACCTCCTGTAGAAGGGGTGCTGGATGGGTACTGTCCCGGAGTCACAGGAAAGCTCCGAATGCTCGAGCAGCATATTTTAAGACAGACCTTAGAGCTAAACAGTGTTTAAAGACAAACACTGTATGATTTTCACCTTTCAGGTATTTGCAGAATACGTGCTAGTTTAGAAAGAGAAAACAGTAGGAAAGACCTCTTTAAAATCTTATCTTCTGTAGAATATTGAACAGGCACCATGTTCCAGGCTGACCCTAGCCTTGCAATAAATAGACACCAAATCCTTGGAAGCTGTCATGGGGACTCCACACGGTGATTTTGGGATTTGGCTCTGGTGCTCTGGTGGCTGCATGCGTCCTGGTAGCAGGAAGAGAAGATGGTTGGTAGGGAGGGACCATTCCTTATGTAAAAGCTGGCCACTTGACTTCTGGCTCCTGGCTTCAGTGTAGATGCAGTCATGTGAGCTCCCTGGGAAGGGTGCAGGTCTGCTGGGCAGCTAACAGAAGCTCCCTGTGGGGGATGATGGGTCAGTATGAGGGTTGCCAAGCTCAAAGGGCCGGGCAGCTAGTTAATCCCTCTGTGACCAAGAGCTGTGCCTTACAGCTGTTCTAAGCCTAGGTCTTCTTGCCAGTAAGGGAAGGAGGAAGTCGCCCAGTCTGCTCTGAGGAGTAAATGTGTGTGGGGGTAACAGATGAAAAAGGCTATGCAGCTCTTAGGTCATGCTTTCCTAAGTGACCAAGAGAAGGTGACCTGGATGCCCTTCCTCTTGCAGCATCCTGTTTGCAGACATCGTGGGTTTCACAGGTCTGGCGTCCCAGTGCACAGCCCAGGAACTGGTGAAACTGCTTAATGAACTCTTCGGCAAGTTCGACGAGTTAGCCACGGTAAGCTCAGTTGTTTGCTTCTGTTTTGTAAGCCAGGCCGCTTCTGGAGTGGTGCTCCGCCAAGCCGGCCTCTGTATCTCTGTATCGGCAGCATGGAAACGTCACAGGCTAACGAGTCCACCTTAGGCCAAGCCCTTCACCTGCATGTCACAGGCTCCACTGGCCCCTTCCAAGAGGCGTCCAGACAGAACGTGTCCTATAGGTTGCATTCAGCCCTCGCTGGCCTGCCACTGTGTACCTAGGACAACCACAGACCTTGCTGGGGCTGGCCTTGCTCTGGCGTTGTCATCCTTCTGAGCTGGAAAATGCCAGCTACTCCTTTCTCTAGCCCATGCTGAAGCTCCTGCTGATGCTTACCCATCCCCGAGCCCCTGTGGATGCTAAGCATGTTGGGAGTGCACAGTGGGCCTCCTGCTGGAATTCTTAACATTTGGTGCTTGTGACCGTAACCGGCAAGCTTTGCTGAAGGGTGGCGCTCTGCCCTTAGGCTCCCTGTCCCTATGTGAGAGTCTGGCTTACAGTCTTAAGAGACCTTTGCGCTGCTGGAACTTTATCGTGTAGGCAGAAGTCCCCTGTAGGGCATCATCTTGTAGATCTACACTGATTCTGGCTTCTAGCCTGTGTAGGCAGGGGCCAGCTTCCACAGGATACGAGCCGTACCCAGAAAGAGTGGGAACCACTAAAGGTTGGAGGAAGGGAGCCGAAGGTAGGTGGGAGCACCAGGGCACACAATGTGTTGGGGTGCTACCTCTTCTTGAGGTCCTATGCCCTACCACTGACGCCCTTCAAGATGATGAAAGAGTATGCGGGTTGGCGTCATGTTCTTTTGCCCAGCCTCTGCCCAGGTGAGACATGGGTGAAGGACAGAACCCTGTTCTTTAGGATCCCAAGTGTGGGATCGAACGGTCTAGTAAGAGAACAGGTGATGTTAATTCACTAGAAGAGCAACCACCTCGTGCAGGAGCTTAATTGCTACCAGATGAAAAAGATCCTGTGAACGGACTCTGGGAGGAGATATATAAACGAGCCCAGAACTGGCGGTGGGGCGGATTGGAGACGGGATGGATTTGGTTGTTCATCGCTGCCCTTCAAGACGCTCCTAGAGAAATCCGCTTGAGGGAAGGCTTCAGAGCTCCGGCTCCTGCTGAGGCTCTGATGTCTTATTACCCCCGGTTCCTGTGGAAGAAATCCTGCGGCTCCCGGTCAGAGAATCGTTCCTCGGGACTGATATCCTTAAGGTTTTGTTGTTGTGTCAATTAATCTTCATTTCCTACTGTTTGGTTAATCTGGTTATAACTGACATAGGCTCGGTCAATAAGTTGTTAATAAAATATTTTGGTTAAGAAAATTGAGTCTACACATGGGTGCTGAGGAACTGAGGGGTGGAGGCTGCCACAATCAGTGGAGGCAGCAGGGAAGGAGTTCTCCAGGACATGGGGTTGGGCAGCCAGGGCTGGCTGTGTAGCAGCCCAAAGCTGACACTGGTCAGAGCAGTATAGTGCAGGCTGGGTGAGCCAACTCAGTGGGCATGGATTAGGTCATTGGCAAACACCACGGGCCAGGTTCACTGTTCAGGCCGCGGGGCAGAAAGGAGATTAAGGTGGGATGGATGAGCAGCAAGGATTTTTAGATCATATTCCTTTATCTTAGGGCCACTATTGTGTGATAAACACCATGACCAAAAGGAAAGGGTTTCTTTGGCTTACACTTCCACAGCATAGCCCATAATCGAAAGAGAAATCAAGGCAGGGACTCAAGCAAGGTGGAAACCTGGAAACAGGAGCTGATGCAGAGGCCATGGAGGGGTGCTGCGTAGTGGCTTGCTCATCATGGCTTGCTCAGTCTTCTTTCTTATAGAACCCAGGGCCACCAGCCCGGGGATGGTGCCACCCAGCTGGGCTGAGTCCTTCTCCATCAATCACCAAATAAGAGAATGTCCTGTACGCTTGCCTACAGACCATTCTTAAAGAGGCACTTTCTTAATTGAAGTTGCCTCCTCTTGGATGACGTTAGCTTCTGTCAAGTTGACATACAAATAGCCCCACACTCCCTTTATGAAGTCCCATAGGGTGATGCTGGAGTGGACTTAAGTGGTCAAGTTTGTTTGTGTATGTTCCTAAAGATCTTCTGCATAAATGCATTCTGGGCCACCCAAGGATGTTCTAACCAGAGTGCTGTAAGACCCCTAAGTGGGAAAGGCTTCTTCTCCTTCTGAGGAGAGGTATACTGTTTCTGTTGGGTGCTGAGGCTGCCTGTCTGTCAGGCCTCTGCAGTCTTGCCTGGTTGTCCCTGGGCCTTATCCCCCTGAGTGTAGGTGTGCCTGTCCTCATAAAAGCCAGTCTTACCCTCTGAGGTAAGTTTCTGGATCTTGCTGTGGTGCAAAGGATTTCTCGTCCCATAGGATGGAGGGCTGCTGTGGGGAGAGCAGGAGAGCATGGCCCGCGTGCAGTTCACCGCAGTGAGGGCAGATCTGCAGCCCCTCCATGTCAGAAAGCACATTTTGACAATATATAGGGTAGCTCTGACACTGCAGCCTGGAGCTCCCACAGATAGAGCCTGTGGTGTTCCTAGGTCTGTCTCTGACTTTCCTGCTCTTTATCAGAAAGCGTATTCTTTGGAGGCTTCTGATCAGAGTCAAAGTTCGTTCCACCAGGGCCCTTTTTTTTTCTTTCTTGTGCCCTGAGCTTGTGTTGCCTAACTGTTGGGGGCCTAGGTCTTCCACCCCCACTATGCAGGTCCTCCAGAAGGTCCCCAGAAGGAGCCACTTTCAGGCAGCTCCAGATGTCTGTTCGTCTCCTTGAGGACTTCCCCCAGAACTCTGCAAGTTCTCCTGCAAGGCACCCACCTTGTGTCCCCTGCCCTCACTGGTGGCTCTAGGACTCCAGGACAGCATCCCTGGAAAAGCCTTTGATGGCTGCTGCACAGGCCTAGATGACTTGAAGGTGTTTCCTGTCAAGCTTAGGCCACTGTCTTGCAAAGGGCGGATGACTGACTTTTCATGGATCACTTAAGGATTATCACACTGGTGTTGTACCTAGAAAAATCGTTATATAATCGAGGACTGTACATATCACCTACCTGCGTTTTCCTCTGGAAACTTTGTACTTTAAGGCTTTCCTTAGGGACCCAGTTTGAGTGTGAACTTTGAAACACACCTCTGTGTCACGCCTTCTAGGACAGCGTGAGCCCTGTGGCTCTGTCCTTTCAGCTTTCACTTCCTCATCAGCACACATGGCTCCAGCCCCATTTGCTTTGCAGCTTTGGGTTGTGGTAAAGGGGCTGCAGTGCAGCTTCATGTCAGGTGATTGCCCCTGGCCTCCCTGGCTATGGTGTCCTGTGACCATTTACATCAGCGCCGCTGTTGGGGTGCCCATGGAACACCTTGTATAGCACCCCTAGCCAATCTTCCACAGCTCTTGTCCCTGGTGACACTATTTCGAGTAGCAGAACTCACAGTGCTAGGCAGTGACCAGACGTGTCATTCTGGCTTTACAATGCCTTCGGATGACCCTAGATTTGGCTAGTGGGGAGAGCTCCAGGCATCCGTGAGAAGCAGGTCCTTCAGAGCTGCATAGTCCCCATAGCTGACTCCAGTAGCGTAGGGAGAGCCACCTCCTGTAACACAAACTTTTGTTGTAAAGTGCTAGTTTGTTCTCAGGGACATGTGACTGAGCAGAAGAGAGAGAGAGAATTTTCAAAAAAATTTCTAGACACAATGTCTTCAGTGGGGTCTGTTTGAGCTTGAAGCACCCAGCCACCAGGATGCAGGTAAGAGCCTCTGAGATGTTAGAGGCTGGTGGGAGGCAGGGTGGGCTGCGTCATGGTGTGCTGATGCCACTGCAGCGATGGCTGTGGGTACACTGAGGACTGTGGTGTATGGGTGGGGTATGCCAGCACCCTACAGCTGGCAGAAGATGGGCCAATGGGAACAGACATAATGCCCTCCACTTGGGGCTGGGCGTGCCTGTCATGTGACTTGTGACTTCTGTCCTCAGAATCAAGGTAGCGTGGACCAAAAGTGTTGAATTTCATTGTACTTGACAAAAGTGAGAAGTGGTGGCCCAGTTACAACCCTGTAACAGGCAGGGCAGGGTACTGTGTTATGTTCATTTCCAAGACAGAGATGCTTACTTGATGAAGCCACACTCCCAGGCCTCTGTGGCCTAGGGGAGAACTGGTACCCTTCCTTCAAAGTTCCAAAGGCTGTCTCTGTGAGGGCTTGCTCATTAGGCCTCTGACCTTTCTCCAGTTATCTGTGGAGTGGAGATGCCCCTGGCCCACCAGTTTGTCCTATTTGTATGGTGGTTTCCCCCTAAGACAGGAGCTGTCACTGGGCAAGCCACCCTCGTTTCCAAGTTAGCGCTGAAGTCTGAGTTATGACTAAGGAGCCTGGCACACAGCAGAGGCCCCATGAACTTATTAAGGGAGACAACATGTCTGCTTCAGTGGCCTTTGGGTTCACTGGCCTGGGATCTGAGAGCAGTGGACCTCTGAGAGTGCCCATAAATGGGGACTAGGGGCATCAGAAAAAGGACTCAGCTCTCTGAGCCTGTCATCTGTGGCCTCAGCAGCCTCCCATAGAGATGCTTGAGCAGGCTGGGGGCAGACCAGCACTGGTGAGAACCAGCTTGCTGGCCGCTTGCATTTGCATTTCCCCAGGGCTCTGTTTCCCAACTGTGACCTGAACTAAGTGCTTCTGCTCAGACCTTCGCCTCCCTTTGGGTGTTAAGGAGTCTTTGGAGTCTGGCTGGGTGAGCCTCTGGAGGGAAAGTCAGTGGAGATGCGGCTCACAGATATGTCCGGCATGTGCTCCCAACCTGAGGTATCTATTCTGCAGTTATTCAGCCTTGGCAGAGGACATGGTAGCTCGTGGAAAGATCACATCATTCCTGCCAGTTCTCCTCATATGAGGGGTCTCTTTGTTGTTACTTTGCTGGGGACATGAAGGGTGGCTTCAAGAGCCTGATCCGGAACCGCCCATTAGAGTCTCAAATACCTGGAGATCTTCATTTTACTTGTTGTTGTTGTTTTTTGTTGTTGTTGTTGTTGTTGTGGCCAGCATCTGGGACCAACTTGCCAAAGCATATGCTTGCGTGTAGAACACTGGACCTGGGACCCCAGGAATCTTCCACCCACCCAGCTGAGTTTCACCTTCACTGCTCTAAGACTCTGAATTCTCGAATCCGTCCTCATCCCAAGAACCCCTCCTGGTCTCACGCTAGCCACAGTCTCCAGGCACCCTGCAGTTCCTGACATTGCTGCATTTCCTGCATGTTCATGGGGGTAGCCCTGCCAGGCTCTGCTGGGACAGGGAGATATGAGATCTCCCTCCATCGCCACCTAAGGATGGGTGGGGTAGTACCTGTGAGCTGAGTCTGGGTGGCTTTGGAGAAAGATGTTTGTTGAGAAAAGTCTGTCTCGTGTAGAAGACTTTGTGGACAAAGAAGAGGTTTACACAACGCCCGTCTTCCTCATCCTGATGTGCTTCACTCTCCCCAACAAACAGGGACGCTTGAGTGGCTCCTGAGTGGCCGCCCTTGCCTGATGTGCCCAGTGAGTGATCCTGGGCATTAGGCCGCGTTCACTTCTGGTTGCCGCCTCACCTCACACAAGTTGTCCTGCAGCAACTTTCTCTTGGGGACACGCCTCCTCAAGAACAAACTCGGCTCTCCTTTCGGCTTTTTGGTTTCTTGTTTCCTGCCGTTCCTAGTGGCGTGAAGAGCCCTTAAGAGAAAATACTCCACTCCTTCTCCTCACCTCTAAACATCCCATGGTCCGGCTGGATCAAAGCTTGCTGTTTGTTCACAGCCTGATGGGCATCTGGGTTAGTTCTGGGTTAGGTTAGTCCAAATAAAGCTGCTGAGAGCATTTGTGTATGAGACTCTGTGCGGATGAGTGCTTCCTGTTTTCTCCTGTTTAAAAAAAAAAAAAACGTACGAGTGGGCTGATGACAAAATAGGCTGCATTTACCTTTAACATTTTAAGACACGAATCCAGTACTTTGTAGACTGCCCATTGCTGTCTCGTGTTCCCAGCAGCCGTGGTGGCGTTTGGCTTCTAGTCTCTCTGCGTCTTTGTTTGCTTCTGTGGCGAGGTTTTTTAAAAACGGGTGTGTGGTCTCCCTCGAAACAAGCCGTATCTTAGAACTGCCTGTTGGCCATCCATGTGCCATCTTTGGATGAGCATCCTCCTCCGTTCAGGTGTTTTTCCACCATCGGATTGACTGGTTTCACTGTGGAGTTTTTGGGAATGTGTATTCTTTCAAGTTTTAATTCCTTCAGTTAGGGTCTCGCTCTGTTGCTTGAGCCAGCCTCAAACTCACATCACCCTGTCATGGCCCCCCAGAGTGCTGAGATCACAGGGGTGTGCCACTGTGCCCCACCTAAGAATCCGTAATGGTCTACAAAGCAAACCCTCCTTCGCATACACGGCTAGCAAGTTCGTTTTCTTGTAGGTTTTGTTCCTTCTGCTTCCGGAGCAGGAAAATTTAAATCATCTATCAGCTTAGTTTTTGTTTTTGTTTGTTTGTTTAGTATGGAATGCCATTTTTGTGTTGTGTCTGAACCGTCTTTGCCCAGCGTCTGTCATTGCCCTGGCTTCTTAGGGCCGTGGTGGCAGAGTCCTGTGCAGATCTGTAAGCTCGGACAGCAGGAGTTTGTTTGTTTGTTTGTTTGTTTTTTACAGGTTTGCAGCTTGAAATCTGAATCAGCACTGCTTGGCCGAGCTGTTCTCCCTCCAGGTGCTTCCCTGCGCCTCTGCTGGCTCCTGCCAGACCACCAAGCTCCCTCTGCTGCCATGGGCTCTTCTTTCCTGCTCTGCCTCCTCCCCTTCCTTATGTCTCTCCCCACCCCCATCCTGGAGCGTTTTCTTATTTCAGATCTTTAACTAAATCACATATGTGGAGACTTATCTTTTTATTGCCTAGTTAAGGTGATTTTATGGACATTTTGAGGGATATATATATATATATAATATATATATGTATACACACAGTATATATATTGCTCAGTACACATGTTATGCTCACATAACACACACATACATACTATATATATGTTGATCAGCACACATTTGTTGCTTATAACATATATGTTATGCTCACATTACACAACACATACATAATGTATGAATGTATGTATGTATGTATGTATATATGTATGTTGGTTGCTCACCACACACTGACCTCCTTGCTCTGGATTTTGGTCTTTTGCTGAAAGAAATGAGACAGGCTATGGCTGTTTCAAGGGATTGGTGTAGCAAGAAGCTCAATAACAAAAGTTCCACGTGAAGTCTAAAATAATCTAGCCTGGTGCCTAGCTCAGGGGTGACACGCAACAGAGATAAGAATAGTAACTACTGTCCTCACTAGGGAGCCATGCACAAAGAAGCTCATCTGTTAGAACAGCACGCACATCTGGAAGTTCAGGGTGAAAAAAATCCGGGTTCTCTCCAAAGATATTAGCTCATTTTTCTTTAATCTCATCAAGCCCTTAATTCATAACCAGATAATGCTTGCTGCAGAAAATGCCCATTTGCGAGCCGGGTCTGTTTTAGAGAACTGTCAATTAGCTGCTCTCAGTACCATGATGATTAAGTCAGTCTCCAACACTACAGAGGTTCAGTCACCCTGCTGCTCACCAGCTGTGATAGACCCCTCCCCCCCATCAGGTGAACAAGTGCTCCTTAAATGCTGACTGCCTTCATAAGGCTCGGACTGTGTCACAGATAGCAGCGGAGATGAATGGAGTTATTCTTTATTTTGTGAGGTCTGTAGCCAACTGAAAGCAGCCACCCTCAGGAGGCCAGGCAGATTCAGCGTCAAGTACAGTGTAGTTCTCATAAGCTCTTTGTGTGTGTACGTTCCCCATAACTTCACAAAGACATTGTTCTTAGGGAGACACACGTGGCAAGGGAAGGGCAGCTAATCTTGACCCTTTGGGTTTTTTGTTTTTGTTTTTATTTTTGCCAGCTACCTAAGCTGAATCTGCACCATCCAGTAGCACTAAATGAATTGAATACAATTTTTCTCCTCACCAGGGTCCCACAGAGTTCCTGAAACTGCTTACAATACGTTGTTTTGAGTTAACTTTTCTGTGTGATGTGAGGTATAGGTCAAAGCGTTTTATTTTGCCTACAGGATCTCAACATTTGCTGATAAGACTAGCAAAATTTGATAAGGTAATTTATCAAATAAATTACCTTATCAAATTTTTAGGAAACTCTTTTTTACATATATAGGCCAGCAGGAATCTTTGTACATTTTTCTAGTCTATTCCACTGTTCCACGTGTCTGCCTTGACACCCAAACTGTACCTTGGTCCTACCACTTCATGGACGTCTGCAATGAGGTGCTGTGATCCCACAAACCAGTTTCTAGTACAGTTTTGACATTTCCTCTGGGCTTTCTGCATAAGCAGTCAGTTACGCACATGAGGACAGCTTAGTTTCTTTCTTTCCATCGGGAGGCCTTTTCATTTTCTTGCTTAATTTTACTAGCTAGAGCTTCTGCTATAATGTGAGGTGACAGTGCAAGAGCCGCATTCTTGTCCGGTTCTCTACTTCCGGGGAGGCGGTCTGCATTCTTTCATCATTAAGAATCCTATTAGCACTGCACTTTCTGTGGAGGCTTTTTGTTGAGTTGAACAAGTTTCCCTTTATTCCTAGTTTTCGCTGATTTTTTTTTTTTCATCTGAAATGCCAGCTGTGTTTTGTTGAGTTTTCCCCCCCCTTATCCATTGATAGGAATGGTACCGGTTTTCTGTGTTCATAACTACATTGTATGCTAGATGGAAGCATGTAAAAACAGCCAGGTATTCCTGGGACCTGTGTCCCCAGTGTGTTCTCTTTCTTAGGCGTTTTTGGTTTTGATTGGTCAACATTTCCTCTAGAGCATTCCCCATCTGTGTGAAGATCTTAATCTGTGGCTTTTCTTGTTCCGTCTCTCCATGCTGTCAAGCATGATCTCAAAATTGAGTTTGTAAGTGCGTCCTCTTGCTCGGTGCTCTGGAAGCCAGAGTGAAATTGGTGCCTTTTCCCTTTTAATACATGATAGAATGAGAAATCTACAAACACAGAAGGAACAGTTAGGTAATATTTCTGAAGTGACTTCAGTGGTTTGTATTTTTTTTAAGGAGTTTGTCAACTCACTACAAGTTTTAGCAATTGTTTTTGTCCCCCCCTCCACCCTCCAGGACAAGGTTTCTCTGTATAGCCTGGCTGTCCTGGAACTCATTTTGTAGACCAGGCTGGCCTCGAACTCACAGAGATCTCAAATTCATAGAGCTCCACCTGCCTCTGCCTCTGCCTCACGGAGCACTGGAATTACAGGTGTGCACCACCACGCCTGGCAGCAATTGATGAGTAAGGTTTTTGTCACACTTCCATATCCTTCCCCAGTGGGGGACCTCTGCAGACCCACCGCTAACATTCATGTTTCAGGTTTTGGTAGTTTGATGTTCTCTCTCTGTCCTCCCTACCTCTCTCCCTCCCTCCCTGCCTCCCTCCCTCCCTCTCTCCCTCCCTCCCTCTCCCTTCCCCTTCTGCCTCTCCTGTCTCCCTCCCACCTTTTCTCCAGCCCTCCTCCCTCCTGATGGAGCTAGTTAATCCGTTTTGTTGATTTTCTTAAGGGATGTGCTTTTGTTTTTATTGATCTCTAATTTCATTAATTTTTCTCCTAGACTTAACCACTGTGCTTCTTCTACTTATTTTGGGCTGAATTTACCTCTTTTTGTAACTTCTTAAGGCTCAATTGAAACCATTAGTTGGAAATTTGGGGTCTTTAGTATAAGTTTTTCATGATATAAATCCCCCTGGTGTACTATTTTAGCATTATGCCAAATATTCTGATATGCTGTATATTTCTGTCTGTCTGTCTGTCTGTCTGTCTGTCTGTCTGCCTACCTTCCTGCCTACCTAGACAGGGTCTATGTAATCCCAGCTGTCCTGGAGCTCTAATTGACAGAGCTCCTCCTGCCTCTGCCTCCTGAGCGCTGGGATTAAAAGTGTGTGACACCACATGACCTGTTGTGTATTTACTTTTATTCGGTTCAAAATACTTTTAAATTTACCTCTTGATTCTTTTTAGAGTTTATTTTTTAAATGTTTCTTAATGCCAGATGGGGTTGAAGCCAAGGTTGCACACGCTGACGAGACCCCTATCCCCCTAGCCCGGTCTTCCTGGTTTTAATTTCTGCTTGGATATGCTTTAGGCCAGAGAACACATGTTTTATGACTTGAATTTAAAAAAAAATTTTTTTTCCTGGCCCTGCATATGGTTTATTTGGCAAAGGACTTGTGCACACTTGAGCATAAGGTGTGTTCTGCTCTTGTAGAATGTTCCTGTCAACAGTGAGCTCTATAAATACACCCGGCCCCGAGGGCTGATGGGACGGATCATGCCTTATCTTCTCCATCTTGATGATGACTGCTCTGGCTGTGCTCTCTTCATCATGGGAGCCGTGTGCTAACGTCTCCTGAATAAACAGAAGCTCTGCTTCCATGTTCTGAAGGTGTCGCCTCACCCCTTCTCAGTGTATGCAATTTCACTTTTTATTCAACAACAGAATTCTCGCTTCCTCTTGATCAACTGGTTTCTCTATTATTAAGAAACCACCCTCTTGATCTTAGAAATAATTGTTGCCTTGTAGCTTCATTCGCCTGCCAACAGTGTCCTTCCGACTTCTCTTCTGGCCACGGTCAGGAGGTCACCTTCCCCTGCACCATATGTTTTGGCTACTTTGCCTTTTCTGTGAAGAGTGGTTTGAGTTTGGCTTTGCTTTTCTTTTTATTTCTGATTTAATAATGCCTCCTTTAAGTGGCTGTGCAGGCTGCACTCCCCCTGTGCGCCAGCCTAACCTAGCCCTTGCTACATAGTTTCCTTTCCCTGCTTGTTCTTTGTCTACCCGGTCTTCCCCACCTGCTTACAGACTTATTGAATATGCTCCATGTTTATTTTAGCTATTTTTCATCATTGCTTTAGGGTTTAAGTAGATTTTTTTTAACTTGGTAAGAGCCCACCATCACGTAACTTCTGATTTACAGGCTGAGAATGGCTCAGGTCTGGTCATTCTATTGTTCATATATGAAAAGTTAAACTCATGGCAACATTTTCATAAGGACAATACAGTTACATGTACACATATGAAAAGTTAAATACGTGGCAACAATTTCATATATATACATATATACACATACTCATATATACATATGTATACTTTATCTTGTTATATAGAATAAAGTCCATTTTGCATTGTTAATATTTTGTCTGTGCGCTGGATTCTCCTATAAGGAGATTTTAAAAGCACCAAGCCTTGCTGTTTTTTTTGCGCATAATATCATTTCTGTGACTGTGTGCTATGTGCTCCAGAGTTCTGGGTGCCGTGTTGCCCTGCCTAAGGGATCTCCTGCAGCATGTCAGTGCCTGGCTACTGAGGATGCGTTTCCCCCAGTTTTGGTGTCTGGGAAAAGCTCCTCGCTGGGGCAGCGTATTCCTCTTGGGTATAGACTTCTAGGCTGTCTGTCCAGTTTCCCTTGCCTCCTTCCCGCTCTGAGGGCACTGGGCTGCCTTCCCATATGTTTCTGATGACATAGTGGTTCTCAGTTCTTTGTCCCTTTAGAAGTCCCCTCACCCCACTTCTACGTGCTTTTAGGATTTTCTCGTCACCAGTTCTAAGAGGTTTGATTTTTGATGTCTGTCAATGTCAGTTTCCTCGCTTCCTGTACTTGCTGTTTACCGAACCTCTTTTTTTTTTATTAATTTATTCATATTACATCTCGATTGTTAGCCCTTCCCCTGTTTCCTCCCATTCTCCTCTCCCCTCCCCTATGTCTGTGATTGAGGGAGACCTCCTCCCCCTATATATGCAGATCTGGGTCCTGGGGTCCTCCTCAAACTAAGGCACCAGCCAAGGAGAATATAGGCAGTAAACTTTGAACCCCTACCCAGACCTAGCCGACGAACATGATATACTCCACCATTGAGTGGAGAGTGAGATCTGACTCTCACACGAACTCTGGTGACCCTTTTCTGACCACGTTCCCTGGATGGGGAGGCCTGGCGGCACTCAGAGGAAGGATAGCAAGTTACCGAACCTCTTATATCTGTGGCTGTAATAGTTATAGCAAGTTTAGAAGCAATGAAATAGCCAGGCTGCTGTTCTCAAATGCTTCTCTCCCTGGGTGGCCTCCATTCAGCCTAATGAGGTTCTTGGAAGGGTGATCCCGTAGTCACTGATGATTTTTCTAAAAACAGTTGTGGATGCCTTTTCTATTTCTACTTGATTTCGATCAGTGTCTGCTTTCTTCTGCCAGGCGTCTGACCTGTTTTCCTATCCAGTGGAGTTTTCTCTAACATGTTCAATTTTGATCATTTCCCTTGTTAGAGTAGCTGCTAGAAAGCTCAGGTCGAAATGGCCCCCTGCTGTACAAATTGTTCCTCCCTCTCCATTTCCTGTAGAGAGCCCTGTGATCTTCTCGGATGGTTTCCTCTGATCTGTGTGAGAGCCATTTTGGAGAAGCCTGCAGGCTTCCTCACAAGGGCTGTCTGGGATCCCAGTCAGGGTGGCCTCTGTGAAGTGCAGGCTTGGAAAAATCCCCCACACCTCGCAGCCCAAACACCTTCTCCCTCTGAAGGTCTCTGCTGGAAGGTAAGCAAACACAGGGCGTGTTTGCCTTCATCTCAACGCCAGCTGATAGTTTATTTGCCTTCTTAGCCACAGTTGATGCTTCCGGATGAGAGCAATTTTTTTTAACCTTTCCCCCAGTTATCAAATCCTGTTAAATTTGCATTGGTCCTTTGTGTCTTTGAGGAACTGGTACCCCTCTCTAATATGATGTGTGTCCTGGTGCCCACTGTTACTACACACCCACTGTGAAGAGGCTAGGACTCTTCTCTGGGTTTTGTTGTCTTAATGGGAACAGGAACTAGCTGGGATATTCCCACAGTGCCTTTGGCTCCATCCTGGAGGCTAGGGGTGTGGCACAGTGAGATGACAGTACGCCATCTATAGAGAGAACCACTCTAAGCACGACCTCTCACCACCTGATGCTCATTTTGAGCCCACTGGTACCTTTCTTCAGTCTGAATCCTTCCTGGAACCCTTTGCCCCCAGGAGGATCCTATCTTGGTGTGATTGGTTGTCAACTGCCTGGCTCAGGCCGGAAAAGCGGTTCAGAGCTAAGGTAGTGTGAGGGGCTGCACTGACAGATGCCGAGTGATTCATGCAACAGTTGGCTGCTGCACAGCATAGCAAAGTTATTCACCTCATGAAACAGTCCCTCTCCCGGGACTCTGCCTCCCAGGTCTGAGCAGTGCCTGGTGCATGCAGGGTCTGCTGGTGGCCTGCTGGAGTCAAAGTTGTCCCCGAACATAGACATACTTGGAGACTTTCTGATCCATGGGGATTCCAGAGAAGTGTTTAGACGATAGTGTAGTGAGTGCCCAGGAACTGTTTTTCTTCTAAAGCAGTGCCTCTCAGCCTTCCTAACGCTGTGACCCTTTAATGCAGTTCCTCATCTTGTGGTGGCCCCCAACCATAAAATTATTTTCACAACTGTAATTTCGCTCCATTTATGAATCATAATGTACATATCTGTATTTCCCGATGATCTTAGGCAACCCCTATGAGAAGGTTGTGTGACTCCCAAAGGGGTCTCCACCCTTAGGTTGAGAACTACTGTGCTTAAGGCTGATGCATCAAAGGCTTGGCTCCCAGGTGGTGGAGCTGTTTTGGGTGTTTCTTGAAACTTTTCTGGTAGAAGTAGGTCACAGGGAGCCTGCCTTTGAAGACTGTATCATGTCCTGTGTCCCAATCTGTCTACTTTTCTGCTTCTTGGCATGACAGGTGGCCTAGCAGCACACTCGCCTGCCCTGCCGACCATGATCCTTTGCTTCACCATGGTCTGCAAACAGCAGAGCTGGTGGACGTTGGACAGAAAACTTTGAGCCTGTGAGCCAAAATAAGCCTTTCATCCCTGCCAGCTTTTCTTCCGGGAGCTGTGGCAGAGGCAAGCGTGTTGACTGATACCAGAACTTGAGTTAGGGCCACTTGCATCAATTTACTTTGCTTTAGGGCAAAGTAAGACACTTGTGCCAAATTAAGGAATCTGCTTGCCGGCTGGTGGCTTAGGTTTACAGCTCTAGGATACAATATGGCCCCTGTGTTTCATTTTAGTCGCTGCAAGTTGATGTTACTGTGGTCTGCGCTGTGGACAATACTGTTCCCCATTTTGTGTCGATTCTGGGTATTTCCAGAAGGACTCATGCAAGCTAGGTGGGGAACCAGAACTGGGTCTGTTAGGGTCCAGGAGCATCAGGGGTCTGCTCACTGCCATCCATTGTCCTGTGCCATTCCCTGGCCTTTCCCCCCACGGAACCTTTCAGCAGCTTCAACTCAGAGGCAGGACTCACCTGCAGCCACAGGCGTCAGTCACATAACCTTCACTTGTCATGCCTCGGTTTCCCTTCTCTTGGAATGTGGAGAGGGCACCAGAAGGTGCTCGCAATTCCTTCTTGCTTCAACAGCCTGGCTCTGTGAGCCTCCATGAGGCATGGAGGGCTGAGGTGAGAGAGCTGGTCAGCTGTATTCACTCCAGTGGTGTTCCCAGAGCAAACTGCTGTGGTCCATGGATGGTCAAGCACAGATGGGGCTGGGCTAGAGAGAGAAAAGTAAAGTGGACCAAGTGTTGGTCCTCCAGCTTAGGGTAGAGTCTTCTGTAAGTAATCGTGCAAAGCCGGCACTTTGCTGAATAAGGTGGCTGCAAGGTATGATCAGTGTATAAATACAGCATCCAAGGCCCCCCTGGGGGGAGAGTAGGGTTGGATTGCGTGCAAGACAGATGTACCTCAGGGAGAATTGCATTGAAACTGTGACTTGAGCTCGGGAGCTGACTGGGAAATGGTGGTGAGGACAGACTGAGAAGCAGAGGAGTCCACTGAGGGAAGACGTTGGTGCCATGCACAGGGGGAGAGGCTTTCACCCCTCAGTCCACCAATGGGGAAGTGGGAGAGGCAAAGGAATCTAGTGTTCATCCAGAAAATGGCTACCGAGTCCCTCCTGTGGACTGCACATTTTTTTTTTCTAGATTACGGATGCAGTATTAACTGGTGTGGCACCAACTCCTACCTCAGGATGCTGACATTTGAAACCTTGAGGACACATCGGCATGTGCATCAGGCTAGAGAGAACAGTGTAATGCGTTCCGTGAGCCCATGGTGTGTGGACAGCAGTGACTAATTGTGGCCATTGTATTTGCTCTCTAGGCATCACCTGGCTTCATAGGCAGCTCACAGATTTGTCAACTGACACTATTCAGTCAGTACCAGCAGGACTCCGTCATCAAATCCAGCCATACTGGTGACAGCCACACCGTTCCCAGCACTCTGTCTGGGTTTGGCTATTTACAGCTGGTTTGCTCCACTCAGCATGTGAAGGAGATGGACAGAGGTTTTGATTGTCCCCCTGGATTCTAATTTCTAGAGTGACTGAACGTAAACACAATAGAAGCTAGTGCCATTGAAGGTCATTTGATACTCACGACCCCCGAGATAAGAGAGACAGTGTGCTGTCCTCTGCAGTGCCATGTTTTTGTCTCTGAGAAAAGGAGTTATATTGGTATTTTAAATTTATCTAACCATTCCTTTCATTTATATATTTGTATATTTTCCTTGATGCTACAGATTCTCTTGAAGGGCTTTGGTTTGAACATACACCCCAGGGTCTGTGCCTTGAGAACTTAATGTCTTATTCAGCAAAGGATGAGGCTGGGGCCGTATATGTGACTAGACCAAAAGGCCTCCCTCTTTCCAGTGGATTAACGCTATCTTGGGCTGGTTATCACAGGAGCAGGTGTTATAAAGCACATTTGGCCCCTCTTGACCTCTGTCTCTCAAACACTCTTTTGCTCTTCTGCCTTCCACGCCGGGTGTAGGAAGCCTCTTGCTGATCGTGGGGCCTCTCTCCCACCAGCTCAGGAACCGTAAGGAATAAACGTCAGCCCTTCATTAAATTACTCAGTCTTCCGTGGTCTGTTGTGGCCTGAGCTGAACGGAGAGGGGCAGCGCTGCTTGTCTCATGCTTCTCTATGTAGTAGGTTCTAAACGACATTGCCAGCTACCAGGAATAAGACTACTGAGCTCACCTTCCTGTCTCCTGCTGCTTGCTTTTGTCCTCCAGCTGCGTGCTGAAGCAATGTTTGCATGCGCCTAGACGTAATTCTTCTCCGGGTGGCCGCCTTTGCTGTGTGTTAACAGGTTATTTCATTTTTGGTTTGTATTTTTAGATATCACACTTCCTTGTCATTCATATATATATATATATATATATATATGTCATACATACACACACACACACACACACACACACACACACACACACACAATACTTGCCAAGTCCAGTTCCACAGTGAAAACTGTTTAGATGCGTTGCAAGAGGCCACTCTGCCCCCTTTCTCCTACAGAAGTGCTTAAGCATCCGTGCTGTATTTGATCTTGTCTACCCTCCCTCCCTCCCTCCCCTTTCCTCCTCCCCCCTCTCTCCCTCCCTCTCCTCCTGTCTCTCTCTCTTTCTCATGCACGTACGCTCGCGCGTGCACACACACACACACACACACACACACACACACACACACACACACTGCAGTGTAGACCTGTTCCTCTCTATCCTTCCTGACACCAGGGAGACCTCTGGGTACTGTGTTTGCCTGCTCTGGTTCCTGTTGATGAGCAGGTGTCAGTAGCAGTCTTGGTTTTTAAGCCTCTCTGCTACTCGTTTTCCATGCGTTCTTTTTCTTCTTTTTTCTCCCATGCATTTTAATGTATCCACTGGGACAGTGGCTTTTCCCTCTAATGGTGGGGGTAGCGGGTGAGTGTTTGCAGCAGTTGTCATCTGTACTCTCCTACACAGAAACGGTGTGCTCAAAGTCCTGTTCCAAACAAAGCTAGTCTTACAATCTTAGTAGGACTTGGCCAGTCTGGGTTTTAATAAATAAAATTTTAAAAATACATATTTTATTTTATGTGTCTGGGCGTTTTGCCTGGATGCCTATCTATGTGCCAGCCATGGAGGCCAGAAGAGGGTATCCAACCTCTAGAACTAGAGTTCCAATAGTTGTGAGCTGCCATGTGGGTGTTGAGAATCAACCTGTGGTCCTCTAGAAGGACAGCCTGTACTCTGAGCTGCTGAGCAGTCTGTCCAGCCCCTACTTTGGGAGGTTGTTTTAGGACTGACTCTAGCGGAGCCTGGGTCTCCGAGGGCTCTGGACTCAACAGCATCATCCGCCTCCCAACTCTTTGCTTCTTCCTAGACCTGCAAATTTCTAGGTCTTAATTTAATAATTTCTGCATGGATTCATAGCTTTGCTATGACCTCCATACTTCCCCACACTTTATTAGTTGCTGGAGCCTGCCAGGGCTCTGGGGCCATCTGACATTCTAGATACTGCCCTGCACTATCCACCCAGGCAAGGCCACCATTGGTGAGAGTGTCAGCTGCCTAGGGCCCTCCAGGCCACACTTGGGAAGCTAAGCCCGAGGCTTCTTACTTTTTCCTGGCAGGCTTGTGCCTTCCCAGCCTGGGGAGGAGAAGGCATCTTTTGGTTCCAAGAATTGAAGGTGTCTCCTCCCCGTCCCTCTCCCCCTCCTCCTTCCCCCTCCCCCTTCCCTTCCTTCTTCGTTTCTTTCTTCCAGTCAGAATCCAGAGCCATAAGGCATCATGATGCCCCCTCACCCCGCCCTGGGTTTCTTACAGTGACTCCACACACAGACTTTTCATGTTACAGAGAAGATTCTAAAGATCTAAATTACCAATAACAACTAAAAACATCTTTGGGTGCCCTTAAAATTGCTGACAAAACCTAAAAACATTGGTATTAAAAATAAAGCAATGTACCCAGTGAGTATTGGTTGTAGGCTCTGTCTGCCAGGTGAGAGAGGCCGAGGAAGAGCAAGGAGGAGCCAAGTCTCCAGAGTGCTGATGGATGAATTGGGACCATGTAGTGACCTGTGCACTTGCCAATCAGGTTAAGGTGACATTAGCTGTTCTAAAATGATGGTTCTGGTCAGTTTCTCTGGAGGCCCTTGTACAAATGTGCAAATGTGGATTATGTGCACACCTGTGGTACTCAGCACTCAAGGACTTTGGCTTCAGCCCCTGAGGCAGTGTCACCATACAGGTCTTGGTGGTACCACCACACAGTAAAGGTCACATTCAGCATCCCTGTGGTGTCTCTTTGTTCTCCACAGTGAACATGTCTTCTCCGTACCAGTCCTGTATGGGCTGGGATCAGATTCTGTATCTGTCAGTTCTCTCAGAGATGTTGTTTCCTTGGAGACATCATGTACTGAGGCAGGCCCAGGGATGGAAGGAACAGGCATGGAGCCATTGGCATGGCTGATGGCACTCTCTTCTCAGATCATCTTTGGTGGCTGGAGACACCCTGTAGAGTCTCTGCAACATGGGGCCTGTGCAGCTTTGGACAGCTCGAGTACCATTTTCCCATGGACAGATCTAGGGACCCCTCTCTGTTCAGGTGCAGTGCTGACCCCTGCTTAGCCTGGCATTTGTTAATTTACAGTATTTGAGAAAGGTGCAGGAAAGAGTTGGTTAGTAAACTCAGGCATACAATTAGATCGGGATGGTGGCTGTGTTTTCAAAGTGGACTCCACAGAGCTGTGGGACAAGGTGCAGTTGTTTGAGGGTCTGTGAAGTCATCTGAGTACCCTGTAGCCATTGTCTTCTTGAATGTTCTAGCATAAAGCAACCGTGGATCTGGCAGCTTGCTCTGAAAACAGGCATCGGAGACGCTCAGAAGTGGTCATTTGAGGCATGGTTCTCATTTGATTTTAGTTAACACTGCAAATGGTTTGTTTGGCAACTATTACTTTAAAAGACATTTATTTAGAATTTCTCAGTGTGTGTGGTTCTGGGCAAATGTCAACAGCTACAACCGACCAGCACAAAAATGTTTTGTTTTGTTTTTTGATATAGCTTTGATTATTTCCAGATGTTAAGGGGTCCTGAAATGGAGCTGTTTGAGACCTACCGTGCTTGGGAAAGTTCTTAAAGTTATTTTTTTATTCTTTGAAAGTTTTATTTATACAATGGCTATTGATCATACCCATCCACCACTACCTCCCCAGAACCCCAACCCGTCTCCATCCATATTTCATGCTCTCTTCTTTTCACTGCTATTAATCTCTCCCCATCTAATTAGTGACACCCGTATGCGCATCTGTGTGGAGCCATCAGCTGCAGCATGAGCGAGCTATGTCCCCAGAGAAGAGTGACCATCCCCCTCTACAGCTATTAACTACCAATATCTCCTCCCATAGAGTTGCAGCCTCTGGGGCCTCGGACCCACTCAAGCTGGGGTTTTGACCATCTTGATCTTACGCAGACAACCATAGGTGCTGTTCATCGATCTAGCTGTGGCATAACTGTTGTGTACGAGTCAACATCTCACAGCTTTCCTCTCTCTTCTGTGGCTCTTGCATTCTTTCTGCCCCTCTTCTGTGAGGTCCTGGGCCTTGGGTGGTGGAAGATAGAGATGGCCTCCTCACAGATGAGCACTCAGTGTTACCTGCACTCATCTCTTTGACCAGCTATGAGTCTCTGCATTAGCCACTACCCACTGTAAAGGGAAGCGTCTTTGACCAAAGTTGAGAGAGGTGAAATCTATGGTATAAATATACAGATGCTTAGAATACAGTACAGTTTGGTAGTATGACCATTTAGGAAAACAGCAACAGTTAAGTTCCCTCTTGAGCCTGTGGTCTCCCCAAGTCATGCATGGGCTTTTGACAAGGTATAGAGTTCCAGGCATGAATTCCCTGCTGTGGAGCAGGCCTCCTATTCAGTCAGAAAGTGGTTGGTTACCTGTATAACCATTGTGCCGCTATTGCACTAGTGGGTACAGCTTGCAAGCAGGTCAGTATTGTCGCCTGTGCATCCGGCACTGGGTAAGACCATTGACGTTTCCCTCCCCCAGCAGCCTGCGTAACTCCTTCTGGCACTGTGTAAACCAGCCATTGGGGAGCATTTCCTGGGCAAGGTTGACATCTATGTCCTGCATCCAAAGTGAGTGATCAGCAGTAGGGTCTTACAATCTAGTTATTATGGGCAGTCAAGAGCCATTCTCGCGGGATGTATTATTTTGGGTGCCCCTGAGGCCTCTCTGACCCATAACTCATAGAGTGGTATTCAGTGCTCAGCACCAGGGTTTTCATTTAATAACTCATGTCTTCCAGAAGCTTCGTGTCCACCTATGCAGGGTACTCCGGCTCAAATCCTTTAATATATATTATGTGTTCTAAGTTAGTTTAGAAACTATTGGATTTCATACGGTTTCTTCACATAGTCTTAGTTTTTCTAAACTATTCCCTATTCTATCCTTTCCCCTTATTTCCACTTAATCCTTTAATCTGGAGTATTTTCCCCTTCTACTTGAATTACCTTTTAAAATTTTATTTTGTATGTATATGGGAAGAGTGCCATGGTGTGTGTGTGTGTGTGTGTGTGTGTGTACACGTGTGAGTGTGTCCATTTTGCAGGAGTCCATTCTCTCCTTTCACCCTGTGGGTCCCAGTGTGCATCTGTCAGCGTGTTGGACTAGTGTATGACTGACGGTTCTGATCCTTCCTGAAATCCGTGGGAGGGAGGTTCTTGTATCTTCCCAAGGTACTGTCCAGGCTACCTTCATGGATGTTCAAGGGGACAACGTGAATGAGTCCCCTTCAGAGGTGCTATGACAACATTAACAGTCTTTCCCCGCCCCCTGAAACAGGGTTTCTCTGTGTCACCCTGGCTGTCCTGAATTCTCTTTGTAGGCCAGGCTGGCCTTAAACTCAAAGAGATCCACCTGCCTCTGCCTCCAGAGTACCGGGATTACAGGCGTGCGCCACTGCACCGGGCTAACACGAACAGTCTTAACCTTCACAGTCGAACTGCAAAATTCTTTCAAAGCTAAGATTTTGAGCATCACGTGACACACTCAGAAACTTTAGAAATGTGAAGCTTTTTACATTGGGTATGCCCAGCCAGCAAAGTCTATGACAGTATTTCTAAGTCTGACAATAAAGAGAAAAAGATCTGAAGTGGCTCTGGGAGACTCGGCATGTACTCTTCACGCCTTAATATAAAGGAAGAAAGTGTGCTCCGGGGCGGGAAGATCAGAGCTTCAGGAGCATTTTTATGGGTGTGGCTTGGATCTCCTTCTAGATTGTGTGGTTTACAGAAGGGCTGGACCATTGCTAAGGCGAGGCAAACTCTAAGTTAAGTGGATGGGGGCACATTCCTGACAGACGGCCTAAGTCCCAGACCTTGAAGGTTTGGCTAAATGGAGAAGATGGGAAAGATGCACGATTCCAGTAGAAAGTGGTGAAGGTTTTGGGGGGCCATGAGGGGAAGTGTCCTTGCGAGACTGGCCATGGCCACTGGAGGCCGTACGCAAACATGCTCGCCAGCAGCAACTCTGTCAATGATCCTGTACTGTGCTTCCTTCCCCAAAGGAAAACCACTGCCGCCGCATCAAGATCCTTGGAGACTGCTACTACTGTGTGTCGGGCCTCACCCAGCCCAAGACCGATCACGCCCACTGCTGTGTGGAGATGGGACTTGACATGATCGATACCATCACGTAAGTGTTGCACCGTTACGAGGTCTGTCTAGGGCTGCAGAGGCTGAGGCAGCAGTAGGAGGGGGCTGGCTCGCAGGGACCCATCTACATGGGGAGGTGATGTATTAGTGACGGGTGCCTCACAGTTCACGGTGCATTTCCTTGTCTGCAGAAATCCTTTGCGTTTCTAGTGGGCCTGGACTATGGAATAAAGAAGGGCTCTTTGTAACGGAGCTTGGTGTGGCACTAGAGGAAGGCTGAGGGCACAAGGCCATTTAAAAGCCCGCGAGTGTTCTTCCAAGTGACTGATCACTTCCGGTGCTCTGTAAGGAGAGAGGGCTGATGGGCTCTCCTGTGAGACCCAGCCTATCTTTTCTTGGTCAGCCTTGGGCTGTCCTTGGTAGAGATGGAGACAGACTCCAGGCGTGGGGCTGGAGGCTGACTGATGGGTGAAGGTAGATTCAAATCTGGACACCTCAGCCCAGAGTGGCAGCTCGCTTCCATGAGATGCGTTTGCAGGGATTGGTGTGACGTCATGCTGATGAGAGTGGAGAGGGCTGGCAGAGAGGCCGATGTCATGCTGAGAGTAGAGAGGGCTGGCAGAGAGGCCGTGTGAGGAAGGGTGGTAAAGTGGCTGCCAGATGCAAGAATGCACACAGACCATCTGTCCACACAGCTGGAACTTTGGACTAGGCATAAGGAATGAGCCAGCACTTTGGGTGCCCTGAACACCAACGTCAGCTCTCCAGGGAATAGCTCTCCAGGGTTGCTCCTGCCAAAAGGCCCTGGGAGCTGATCTAGGCTCTACTCTATGACGTAGAGTGAAAAAGTTCCCTGGTGGGTGCCTACACTGAATCCCCAGACTCCACTGCTATGGGCAGAAGCAACCAGGAGGAGTGTTCTGCTGGGTAAAGATAAGGAAGGAAGAATGGGGAAGGACTATCTTCTGTTCCCTGGAAGGATGTTATGTCGTGTGCCACATGTCACATCGAATCACTGTTATAGGCCTGGAATGATGGCTCAGTGAGTAAGAGAACTGACTCTTCCCAGAGGACCTGGGTTTGATTCCTGGAACCCAGATGGTACCTCACAATGGTTGGACACTCCAGTTCTAGGACCTCTGACACTGATTCTCCTCTGACTTCCACAGGCACTGCATGTATGTGGCCCACAGATGTAACATGCAGGCAAAACACCCATATATATATAATAAAAGTAAATTAAAAATTTATAGGATTGCTAGTACATGTCATACGTCATAGGTGACAGCACACATTTCACCTGTTGTGCCACCTGTCCTGCCGTATAATCACCGCCCCTCATCTGTATCTTGTATCACATGCTATACCATCTATGTTTTACGTCATACCACGTGTCCTATTTAATCATGTGTGTATCAGTGTAATGTACCATATATTATATCAGGTATCTCACATGCCACATAATATAATATTCAATGACGCTATATTGTTACCGACTCCAGGTATGCTAATTTTCTGTTCAACAGGAGCCCAACGGATCCAGGGCAGGTTGTTGGGGCAAGAGCAATATGTAGTGTGTAAAGCCAGCAAAAACAAGAAGAGGGCAGACTTGCATCCTGGAAGACTATATTTATCTAATCCTTAGGCCACCCTTTCTTTTCAGGCAAGGGTTTAAATTAGGGAACAGTTGATGAATTAAAGCATACTATCCATCTATGTTTAAATTATTATAATGGGACCTATTGTGTTTTACATTTATATACACTAATAGCAAAAGCGAAAAAAAAGGAGAAGCAATTGGTGGCTGGTGAGCTGTGGAGTTGACACGCAGTCACATGGGTCACTCCACCCCGTGCCACTAGTTCAGACCTTGTGATTGATGCGGCTGTGTCACTGGGGGTGTCTCTGTGAATGTTGAAGGCTGGCTCAGTGTGGCAGTGAGCCCACGCTACCCTCCGAAGCACAGCATGGCCACGGTACATGGCTCCGCCTAACACTTCACATCATATGTCATGTATGTACAGGTCACATATTCTACCGGGTCCTGTTTTGTGTGATTTTGATTGAGGTAAAGCGGACTGTGTAGGTGGAAGCTCTGAGGCAGAGGGCATGCTACACAGATCCAGGGGAAGTTAAGTGGGTGCTCCAGCTGGCTGGGCTGGGCAGGCGGCTCACAGGGGCTCTGTGTCCCTCAGGTGGGAGGCACCTTCCTGCTCCTTTTGGGCAGTTTTACTTTTCACCTGGTTGTTGGCGTATATTTTTAAAATCTATTTTAATGGGGTTGTTATATCTCTACCTCCCTTCGAACCCTTAGCCACTCTAATACTTCCTCCCACCCCTCCCCGCCCCCCGCCCTGCTCCACGCTGACACTAGGTAAGAGAAAAAGGTTAGAGAGGAAAGGAGTGGAGCATGTCTCTTTACTACTTCCTGCTGGTTAGGGACGTAGTAGTTTCCTGGTGCAAGTCCAATCTTTGTTTCAGGATGTCTCCAACTTCTTCTCCTCAAACTGCATCAACAGCAACCAGGAGCCGCGGGCTCCTCCTTCTTTCCCGGAGTCCCGAGTCTCCCTCCTGGCTCTGATATTTATACCCTCTCAGAGTCCTCAGAATGAAACTATCTGCAGCTGTCAAAAGATCACGTCCCCCCCCTTCCAGGCACAAGCCAGTCATGATCAACAGCCCTATACACCTGGGATCAAAACAAGACATGTTTATATAACGTAACTGAGTTTTTAAAAGAACCCAAAAGCTCCACTATATGTGGTTTCTCAGGAGTCTTAGTTCTCACACGGGGCCCAGGCCTTTCCTTTCCTACTAGTCTCTCTTGTGAGACTGGCGTGTGCCTAGGTTCTAGGGCATTTCTGTGGCATCGCCCTTTCTGGCTGCTCCCCAGGAAATGCCACATCTGCCTTCTGAGGCCGAGCCTACATCTTGTCACCTTGACCAACTTGCTCTGCCTCACGGTCTCCTCACTGTTTCTCCAGCGCTTCAGGTGCGACTCTTAGATTCTGCATCTCTGGCCGTGTCGTGAGAGACTGGTGAGGCCTGGGGCTGCGCAGCCTTGTCCTAGCCTTCCTGGACTGCTCTCCACTTCGTATTAAATTCCTATAGCCTCGAGATCATACAGTCGGAGAGTCTTTATGTGGCCTGAATTTCTGGCCTGTCCTGAAAGGAACAGGCAGCCCGGTTCATCCAGAGAGTCCTGACAGCCTTTCTTCCTATGGGAATTGCACAGAGCCAGGGATGGCCCATGTGTACTCAGCTTTGGCTGGCCTTTGGATTCCCCAGGAAGGCTCCATATGGCAACTGGCACTTTCTTTGTTGGCTACATAAACCCACGTGTCCCTGTTTGATGAGGGGTGCATAGGAATACACAAGACAGACATGTTTATTGAGAAGGTCGGTATATCCAGGCAAAGCAGGTTATTCATGTGGTTTTGTTCCTTGACCTTGGAGTGGAGCATCTGGGAATGTTGGAAACCCTGCGTATGATTCTTGGAGAGGAACTCGGGAAGCGCTGGAGGTCGCACATGTGCAGAGTGCCATGCTGGGCCTTGCGCTGCTGTGTGCACCCGTGTGGGGCAGTGCCTATGTCCCTAGATGCATCTTCTGTCTGGAGCCATCCGGACCAGGAGTGCCACTCAGTATGTGGAGAAACCCCGAGGGCTTCAATGGTTTGGATTCTGTTGATTCTGAAATGACCTACACACACTTGTGCGTGTAGGATGGGCTAGCGTGGGAATGGAGCACAGACTGGAAAAGAAAGGCCACAAGTCACCGTGAGAACCAGGGCAGGCAGCACTCCAGGTGCAGACGCAGAAAGAACATGGTCACACTGGCTTTGATTTCGCCTGAGTCAGGTCATTTTCCTCCTCAACAACTGTGTAACAATCTGGTTAGCTTACTTACTAGACTGTTCATTCCTATGAGGGAAGATAGACACACAGACATTTATTTACTTTATTTTTCTTTTTATAACCATTAAGCCCAGGCCACCTTTGTCTGTTCCCTTTTCCTTGATTGGTTCAGAGGTTAAGGGCATTGTTTGTCCAAGGCCTGTGATCAGAGACAGCTCTGCAAGGCGAGGCACCCTAAATTGTAGAGCGTTTGTGTTTCCCCCACCTTTACTTCTCTGTAATGCAATACCCAAGAAGAAAGGATTTTCGGACCATCTTCTCAGCTATTGTGCTAGGGCAGGCAGGGCAGGCTCTTTCTGCATTCTAAGGGTGGGGCCACCCCGGGCCTTATTTTGATGGGCCTCTTAAGGACTTCTATGCTGCTCAGGCCTTGGAATAACCCCTCTTGACCTCTGTCCCCCACCCCATGTTCATGAGGGCATGCTTCCTGGGCAGAGGTCACTGGAACTTTTATCTGGGCTGTGAAATAGGTGACGCCTTTCCCTAACCCCCACGCCCCCCTCATGTGACCTCTGCCTCCTCCCTTTTCTGCTTATGCCCCTCCCCCTCCATTTTTCTGAGTGATCCCAGGACCTCTGGTTGCCGAGGGTACAGTGGAGCTAGTATCTTGGTCCCCAGCCTGGGTGAGCTTCATTCGCCTTGAATGCTTCATCCTTTGCCTGTGAATGGAGAAACGGTGGCTGTGAGGAAGGCCTGAGAGTCTCCCCGATGCCAGAGCTGAGTGGGAGGATTTCAGCAGCCTCTGCAGGGAATGATTCACCGGCTCCCAGACAGAAGGAGCCATCCCCCAAAGAGGGAGGCCCTCTGCTGCAGGATTTCCCCAGGATTCCCTCTGCCGCGCTGCCTGTGGTCCTGTACAAGCCTGTCCACGTCACAGGGAAGCCCCTGCTGGCACAGTCAGATAGGAACAGTGACCTCATTATTCTTCTGTGTGCCCGCCAAGTGCACAAAATACTTTTTTTTTTTCCTAAATAGATTTTTATCTAGCGATGGCCTCACTCTTGAGCTGTGAGTCTTTCAACAGCTGTGCTGAATGAAGTGAACAGGAAATGCCCACAGGTTCCCCCCAGTAGCCTACCTCGGAGCTGGTGAGGACAGCCTGTGCCATTGGCAAGTCATTGGTGGATGCCCACGGCCCCTAGGCTGAAGTGCTTATAGCCAGGTGTCCCTTTCTTAAGTTAGCTGCTTCCTTTTGGTGGCCACAGCACACACTGCAGTTTCTCAGCACAGGCTAGCCCTGAGGAGTACTTTATCTAATTACTGGGTTCTGAATTTTAGAGTCAGCCCCGTGGATATGTTTAAGAAGGAGTTTTCTCTCTTGGGGTGGAGGATGCTGTGTGGCCTCCTGAACCTACACTCACCACAAAGAATCTGTCATAACGTTTGGAAGACCTGGGAATTCCAAGCCTGTATATTATAGCCGATGAACGCATTTTTATAGATGGAGAAGCCAAGGCCCTGGAGGGAAAGCTAGGAGCCCATGTGTCTGGGGCACACATTTGAACACATTGAGTTGAAAGTTGTTTGCTTCTATCAAGTGAGGATGGAGGTCGGGGGCTGCCTCAGGCTTGTCGTTGCTTCTGGAAAATTCTGCCTACATGACAGCAAATCCCCCCTTTAGAGTGCCCATTTGTCCCTTTTCATTTCTTTTCTGGCGTGTGTGTGTGTGTGTGTGTGTGTGTGTGTGTGTGTGTGTGTGTGTGCGCGCGCGCGCGCACAGGTCAGGGTCAGGGCTGCATTGTTTCTTCCTAGAAGATACTTGCAATAAATAAGTAGCTCTGAGGTCATAAATAAGAGAGAAATGCGGGATGGGGAAAGCAGAAGGGGCGTGGATATCCTGGTGTCCTGGAGACGAAGTGAAAGGTTTTGTGCAGTTTGGGAAGCACATGACTAGATTTAAGGGAGCCAAGAGGAGCCATGGACAAACAGCTGAATGTGCCGTCTCTTTAGAAAATTCTATCTGGGGTGCTATGGATTTCATGGTGCTAGCCTTTACATACTAGAGGCAGAGGCTGCCAGGAAAGACTGAATGCTGGCAGAAGGTGTTGGGTACCAGGCATATGGGGCCTTGTGGGCTTTGGCAGATCCAAAATGGCTGCTTTGGAAGGCGTAAGGGAGCTTGTGGACAATGGTGGACAGGGCAAGTGTATGTCCCAGCAGTCCCAAGGCTGCCTTGCCTTTCATGGCTGCAGGAACGGAAGTGTCGCTGACTGCACCCCAGAGCACAAAGGGCAGGTGTCTTTGCTGAACGTTTGCTCATGTGGGTTTTGAAATTCAAATTTTAATCTTTGGGGTTTTGGCTTCCGTGTCTCTTACTGGAGATTGGCAGGCAACTGGGAGTAAAGTTAGAATTCTAAAAGTTTCTTCAAAATGTATAAAGCAAGATGGCTCTTAAAGACAGCAACAGTCTGATTTCTACGTGCACTTTTGGGGTCACCGCTCTAGGAAGTCAGGACCCTGTTCTTAAGCTTCACCTGGCTCTGGCATCTTGCCTACACAAGCACAGAGGCAGGGGCTATCCTATCTGGAAGACAGCTCGGGGGAGCACCTCTGGGGCCCAAGGGGAGTGTGGATATGCTGTGTTGGGTGTTCCAGGTGGGAACATGATGGGCAGTTTGTGAACAGATGTCAGGGTGAAGGTAAGGCACACCCAGGGCAGGGTCAGTACATATGTGCAGTTTTATTTCTGAGAATGTGACCTACGGAGTTCTCTTAGGTGATACCAAAGGGCAGAGGGTGGAGCAGGCTGAGGGGCGATGAAGGCTGGCACTGTTCGTCATATGGTCACACACCTTCAGTGACAAGGGAGTGGCAGTACTTCCCAGAGTCGTCCATGGGGCATTCTTGGTGTTCTTTTTTAGTGGAATGGAACATGCTGGCAGGAGGTGGTTTACATTTCCTGCATTGACGGGCACCGAGATATCTCCGAAGAAATCCCAGAGATGGCCAGAGCCTGGCTCACATGGCAGGACGCTAAGTCTCAGTGACCAGTGGTGGTGTAGCTTCAGCTGCTTAGATTGTCTGGGTTCCCAGTCTTTAGTTCTCTCTGCACCTGATCTACCTTTGTCCACTTCCTCAGGACTGTTTCCTGGGAAAGAAGACCTACAATAAGGTCCTGGACTCATTTCCCTTTGGGGATGACTTCCCTGGGTAGGGAGGAGCGAGAGGGCTCAGAGTTGGTGGCATGTTGATGTGGCTGACTTTTACCTCACAGGTGGGCAGAGATGTGCTACTGTCCTCTCAGCAGGCGTCCACATAGCTGTCCCATTACAGTCATGCAGCCTACTCCCCTGTGCCCGTGGCCTCATGGTGCAGCCCACTGCAGCCCGTTGAGGGAGATGCCAGGCAGCCTTCAGCTCCACGCCCTATGCCTGTGTTACAGATCTGTGGCTGAGGCTACTGAAGTGGACCTGAACATGCGTGTGGGGCTGCACACCGGCAGGGTCCTCTGTGGTGTCCTGGGCCTACGCAAGTGGCAGTACGACGTATGGTCCAATGACGTGACCCTGGCCAACGTCATGGAGGCTGCTGGCTTACCCGGGTAAGTTGGAGTTTGGGTGGAAGGTGACCAAGTGACTGCTAGAGTCCTCGTCTCCTCAGCCCTCGGTCGGTCCCAAGGGTACTTGAGTAGGTTCTGCTTTGATCCTCTGTGGGACCCAGCTGAGGTCCAGTGCACATCTGCAGAAAACCAGTGTGCATCAGACCAGATGTGCGTGGTGACTTGGGCTATCCTCATGTCTTACTGTCATTACTTCTGTGTTGTAGTTTTTCAGAACTGCTCGTGGAAAACCCCATGGCTTCAGAGCCTCCCCTAGTGGCTGTCAGCTTTCTCCCTCTTCCTCCATGCCCTGCCCACTTGCCCCACCTCTCAGTCAGCTGCAGAGTTTGAGCATGAACTCAAAGCTTTCTCCTACAGGGAAAGCAGAAGTGCAGGGAAGAGCTGGCCTGGCAGAGGAAATGCCATGAGTCAGAGAAGCGGAGGAGGCAGGTGGAGGTTCCCACCTCATCCCCACAGCTCTCTGCCCTTTGCCCGCCAGCATCCTTGACCTCCAGCTTCTCATTGGACTGGCTGTGCGCATTCTCCGACCCCCTGCCCCTCTCCCCCTTCCCCCCATGCTGCAACTTTTCACTCTAACGGTTTTGTTCTCATCCCCTCTATTAAAATCTTTCTGTCCTTTGATTTGCTTCCTGATCCTTCATCCTTCCTATCCTGCCTTCTTGGGTGAGTACCCCATCACCTGGCTCGCCCGGGACTTCTGTTCTCCCTTCTCAGGTTTACCTGTGCATCGGAGCATGAGTGTGTATGCCTCAGAAAATCTTGCCCTGAGCAGAGAACCCTCTGTTGTGACCCCAGTGGGTGCCTCATCCAGGACCCTGTGTAGCCACACTTGTGAGTTCACGCTCACCTTTGAATTCTTCTCTCGCAGGAAGGTTCACATCACAAAGACGACCCTCGCGTGCTTGAACGGGGACTACGAGGTAGAGCCAGGTCACGGCCACGAGAGGAACACCTTCCTGAGAACTCACAACATCGAGACCTTCTTTATCGTGCCGTCCCATCGGAGAAAGGTGGGTAGCCATAGAGAGACTGTAGTTCTCACACCCAATTCAGTCACTGCTCCTCTGGGTGTGGTCCAGAGATTCTGTGCGCAGGGCGTTGCCTTGTGTAGATAGGATGGGACCTGTAAGAGAGAAGGCTGGGTAGGAGCCTGGAGTTAGGATCCGAGGGTGACTGGGCCACTCTGGGTCCTTCGTCCTTTCTGAGGTCCTTCAATTAACTACTTTATATAGAGGCTGTGAGCTTCCTGCAAGGGGTTGGGGTGCAGACCTTTGTGAACTTACAGATGCTGTGCAGCAGGGAGCGCTGACAGTCCTGTGTGGGACACTTCAGGTCACCCTCCCAGGAGAAAGATGAGGAGGTTAGGATTGAGGGTGGCAGATGCTTCCAGGGCTCAGGTGACAGTTCCAGCTGATTGGATGGTGTGGACTGAAATGAGGGTGCTGACTCAGTTGAGGGGTGAGCTTAAGTGACTGTGCTTGTTCAGATGACAGTGCTGGCTCAGTGAGGGTGGTAGGTTGGCAAGGGATCTGGCTCAGGTGTATTCTCAGGTGAGGATCTGGGTTCAGGTGAGGGTGTGAACTCAGGTAAGGATTTGAGCACAGATGAGGGTGTGAGCTCAGGTGAGGATCTGGGCTCAGGTGAGGTGTGAGCTATGGTGAGGGTGAGAGCTGAGGTGAGGTGTGAATTGAGGTGAGGGTGTGAGCTGAGGTGAGGGTGTGAATTGAAGTGAGGGTGTGAATTGAAGTGAAGTGTGAACTGAGGTGAGGGCGTGAGCTGAGGTGAGGATGTAAGCTGAGGATGAGGATCTGGACTCAGGTGAGGTGTGAGCTCAGGTGAGGAACTGAGCTCAAGTCAGGTGTGAGCTGAGGTGAGGGTGTGAACTGAGGTGAGGATGTAAGCTGAGGGTGAGGATCTGGGCTCAGGTGAGGTGTGAGCTGAGGTGAGGTGTGAATTGAGGTGAGGGTGTGTGCCTTGATGAGCGTGCTGGTTTAGGTGAAGGTGTTAGTTCAAATGGGGTGCAAGCCCCATTTAGCTTACAGGCTCAGTATGAAAGTAGGACATATGTTTATGGTTTTTGTTTGTTTGTTTTGTGGTGTGTGTGTGTGTGTGTGTGTGTGTGTGTGCTGTGTGCATGGGAATGGAGGCAGAGGTCAATTGGTTGTCTTCCTGGATCACTCTTCACCTTATTTTTCAGTTGGATATAGAGTTTTACTATTTAGTATTCATAGGTGCAGATAATGCATTCAGATTAAATCCACCCCTTATTTCATCCCCCTCAATTCTTTCCCTATCTCCTCCTTTTCTCTCTTAACCTGTTCAAGGCAGAGCCCTCCCCCCTTACTTAGTTCTAAATAACTGCTTCTCTGGAGCCCTTTGTTTGCCTTAGCAGACGTGAGGGGTTAGAGTTTGGAGGAACCAGCACCTCACTGGGACACAACGCTGGAGTATGAGGAAGAGCCTCCAGGCTTGAAGTGGCCCCGCTGGAACATCCAGTAGCTACGTGTGTCCAGCTGCATGGGCCAGCATCTCCCTGAGGCTTGGGGCTGCAGTGGTCAGTGGTCAGCCTGAGAGACTCTCACCAGTGCGGGGCAGCACTCTTGGTCTAACTGGCATGGAGGGGCAGTGAGGACAAGAGATCTATAGGGGCAGGGCTAGTTGTGGGCCAGCTCCCTCCAGAAGGGGCAGACATAGCTCTGCAGCAGCCCCTTGGAATGCGTGTGCAAAGATGAGGGAATCTGAAGGGCCAGCCATTGAGAAGAGGCCCAAAGATAGTTGGGAGGCCCAGAGCACTGAGAAGGAAAGAGTCTAGGTACCTCAAGTGGATGCTGCCCCCAGGCTGGGTCACATAGCCACAACTTCGGGATCCTGTGGTTTTAGTGTGTGTGTGTGTGTGTGTGTGTGTGTGTGTGTGTGTGTGTGTGTG
>OU015747.1:45431819-45513619 GCA_907169655.1 Acomys percivali | reverse complement strand
TGTGTGTGTGTGTGTGTGTGTGTGTGTGTGTGTGTGTGTGTGTGTGTATGTGTGTGTCTGTGTGTGTGTGTGTCTGAATAACGCACAAGAAACAGTTGGGTGGAGCAAGGGTTGACTTGGGCTCAGAATCTGAAGGTACAGTTTGTCATGGCAGGTGTCCCATGACAGTGTGGCACCAGAAGGGACCTTCAGCTTTGGTGGTAGGAGCATGAGGCTGTTTTGCCTGTGCACCAGAGTGGATCTAGAATTGGGATGTGTGTGGCTTGAGGCTCATCCTTTGTGACCGACTTCCTCCCATGAGGTTCTACATCCTAAAGGTTTGACAACCTACCCAAATAGTGCTGCTGTCTAGGGACCAAGTGTTCGAACCCATTTCAGTCTGAAACCAAACCAGGGTATTCTTATATGCTCAAAAGCCTCTTCCCAGTAGTCCCCCCACCCCCCGCCCCTTGTGTCTGGCATTTGAGGAGGGCATTGGCCACCAGCCCTTTTTCTTCATGCACTCTAGTTAGTAATTCGACAAGCCAGTTAGCACACCACAGGGTCACTACTTTTAGTTTTGAATTTGCTGAACTTAAAGATGTTGTGTGGTTTTTGCTTCTCCATTCATAGGATAGGCACCATTGTCCTCCAGGGGGCTTCTGAGGAGAACGCATGGCCTTTCTGCCTTCTGGTTCCACATCACTTTAAAAAATGTTAAGATGAGGAAAAAGTAGATTCTGAAAAGCAAGTAACTGTAGGGGGTTAAATGACATTTAGTCATCATATGAGTTAGTGTAAGTTTGGAGCTTTTGTTTGAGACCAGGAAGACACCAGTTGTCTTTTCCTTCCATCCCCTGTTTCCTGGTATGACCAACCTTGAGGGCATAGTGTCCCCTTAGAGTTCCCAGAAAGCACGCAGGAATTCTCTACACAGCTAAGGCCTGGCTCTGGCTGCACAGACAACTGTGAACTTGGCAGTTTACCAGATGGTCTTGTCTACAGCTTAGGCTTTTTCTAGAAATGCCTTTCCCAGACAGATATCAATAGTACAGCTCTTTGAAGTTGGACATTTTCCTCCACGAAGAGGAAAGGGCTTCCAGAAGGTCACGTCACCTGCAGCCAAGGCTAAGCTTTGGGGGTGAGGTCGTTTGGGTGTGATAGTCTTGCGAACCTCACTCAGGAGCCCCAGGTGCCTTCACTAGGAAATAACCAGGTGAAGTAAGTCCCCAGGGACCTGTGGCAAATGGAGAATGATGGTGCTTCCTCCTGAGGTTCTGCACACGGAGGCTGGGAGGCGAGGCCCAGTTCTGAGGTACCCGTCTGATACATCTTACCTGGCCCTTGCCCAGCAGTGACCTGTGTTTTCTCTGTCTCCAGGAGCCTGGCTGTGCTGCTGCTGCTGGTGTTTTCTATCTGCTTCTTGGTGGCCTGTACCCTGTACCTGCACATCACACGGGTCCAGGTATGTCTGTGTGTCTTCTCCAGGTGTCTAGGTGTGTGAGCCTGTGTCCGAGACCATGCACCCAAGTGGTCTCATGGCAAAAGTGGTTCCCTCCTTCCTTCTCAGTGGCAGGTAGACGTACCTGTCAGTTTGGCAGATGCTGGTTAAGTTCTGTGTAGTGTGCATTATACAGTGTTTTGGGAGCTGCCTTCTTGGCACAGTTTGTGGGTGGTAGATATTAATGGCAGAGGACCTTGAGGTATTTGCTGCTTGGTTGGAGAGCCCAGGGTAGTTTGTTTCGTGTGCAGCTCCTTATCTAAGGGGGCATGTTCCCTGTAGGCTGTTTGTGCTGTCATGACCCTCTGTGCTCATGCATATGGTGGACATTTGGAGCAAAGGCTGAGCATCATATTTCTTGCCTAGACACTCCTCCTTAGAGTTCTGTTTCTCTTGGGCCTGCGTTCTTTTCTCATAGGCTCAGCCTATTTCCAAGAGCCCCATCCCCAGCACACCCCTCACTGGTCATGTTAGATAGAGGCTTTCTTTGGTGTGATTGTCAAAAACTGCAACCTCTTGAGAGGATTCGGTCTAGTTTTACTCATTAAACTCCGTCATTATTCCCAGGTACAGCTTGTCTTTCTTCCTTATTTAAAGGGTGCTCTATATTAAGATCCCATTTACAGCTTGCTCGGTTCTATGGGCCGAGTGACATTTAGTTTGAAATTTACGGCTTCAAACAATCTTGCCTTTGTCACAGAATATCAATGAAAGCACGACACAGGGATGGTAATTTTTAAAGCCTGTTGTTTGGTCTGCATTGATGGGAGCCGGTACGTGTACTCTATGGTGTGCGTGCAAGGAATATGTAGATGTGTGTATGTGGGAGAGACGGTAGCCCAGGGCATAGCTGAGGAACACAGAGACCCTAGAGCCCCACCCAGCATCTCATCAAGGGAACCCCCAAATCTCCTGAGCAGAGTCACACCACTCCCCTTGTGACCTGGCGTCTTGTCCATAAAACTAACATTCAAGCCCACGCACCACCTGGCTCTGTAAAACTCATGTGCAGGGAGATCAAACTGTGATGGCCTGCCTCAGACCACCCCGTTTATTGAAAACACAGCTGCCCTCTCCCCCCGCTGGGGTGGGACTCAGGCCAGAATACCTCCTGGATGTTAATAGTAAAGTCAGCTTGGCCTCTGCTGCCCACTCGTAGCCTCACCGAAGAGCATCACAGAGTGTTTCCTAAATATGTGGTTTTGAAGCAGCAGCTCCCAAAGCTTCAGGGGTTGCACTTTGCGGGCTGACACCTAGGAAACAGAGAGGAAACTGCACTCAGCTGCGACAGAGGGATCTGAGCTCCCAGAATGCACCAGGTCAGGGCGAATGAACTAAGCCAGCCTACAGTGACTGCTGTCCACCAGGCTCTGTCTTGGGCTCTGTGTTTCATGTCGGGGTTAACTAGGCTATGGCAGAGACTCTGGGAACAGATGGTGGGGTGGAGGCTGGGAGGCAGTGGGCAAGAAGTCAGGCTAACCAGGTGGGATTAGGGACAGCTTTCAAGATATCGCTACAAGGAACCTGGGGGCGTTGACAGTGCAGATAGATATGCTTTCCCTCACAGAGGCCGTGGTGCTAGTTACACTGGCCCCAGTTCCTGAAGGCATCTCCCCTTCTATTTATTTCATCAAGTGCATTCATAGACTCAACCAACTGAACACAGGATGGAGAGGATTGGAGGGCAAACTCAGGATTGCTTCAAGCCAGATGACTGTTTCATATTGCCTTGTCTCTCTGCCCCTTAGTGCTAGCATCGGTCCAGTGGTGGCCTCCCTTGAGTTGGCCAAAATATGGTAGCAGTCCCACCTGTATGCGCACACATCTAGAACAGGGGACTCCGCACTTGACACCATTTAAAAGATCCACTAGCTTCCTGCTTGGGGTGTCAGGCTCGGCTGGATGCACTCAGGGGAGCGGAACATGGAAGGTGTGTGTGTCCATCTACACAGGATGTTCCTGGTAGGGACTTAGCCATGACAGAGCTGGTGTCAGTTTAAGGTTTGCAGGCCAAGGAGAAAGGGGGGGGGCGGAGGACACACACACACACACACACACACACACACACACACACCACACACACACACACACACACACACACACACACACACACACACCTTTTCTGGCCTGCTCTTCAGAGACCTTCCCATTTGTTCCTCCTGCTGAGGTCCTTTCCAACAGAAAGGAGATCAACACAAATGGGCAGCTGAACTACAGTGTTCGCGGCCACACTATTGACAGTAGCCAAGATGGAATCTACCCAAGGCATCCCTGATTGATGAGCAGCAAGTCAAAAGCCGTCTGAGTTTCCAGTTGCCTCCCAACATAGCCACTGCCAGCAGACATAGAAATGTCATCCGTGCGTGAGCTGCCAGCTCTAGAGAGGGGCCACTCCACACATGTCTCTTGATGTCTAAGTGCAGGTGCCATGGATTCTCAAGAGGCCACGGGGAACGGCTGATTTTCGGTCCATTCTGGTGGGCAGAGTTCAGTTGCGGGCAGTTGTGAGACTCACATCCTTTCCTTACTGGCTGCTGCTGTGCCCTCCTTCTCCAAACCCTCAGTGGCCCAGTAATGTTTGTCTGGAGGTAGCCCCAAAAGCATGCAGGTTGGGAGAAAGGGGCAAAGGGATTGCTTCTAGCTACAGAGCTTTGACTCAGCAAATAAACCCTCCTGCTTCTAAAGATGTCACGTGATCAGGTTAGACGCATGAGTTACTCCCATCTGAATGGTTTGTTGCAAACAGAATTCCTTCTGTAGTGGAGTAATATCATGTGATTCCAGGCATAGACACTTAAGTCATTGGTGCAAGAACTAGGATGGGAAACCTCACGAGCTATTAAGAACCACTGCCTATACCAAATATGCTAAATTAATGTCCATTTTGTTAGGTTTTTTGTTTTTCTGTAAATTGCTCCTTGAAGTTAACAGAGTTTTTGACAGTTTAACAAATATTTCTAAGGGTTATGGGAGAATCCTAATGTTGCCTGTTAATTACTGATATTGCTCCGCATGGTTTTTTTTGCTCACGAGGCCATCTTTCTGGCCCTGCACTGGCATGACCGGATGCACTACTTGTATGGATTGCTAGTTTTAAGTATGTGCAGAGTCCTGGAGAGCCTGGCCTAGACCTGCAAGATACTTGTGTCACCTACCTGGTGCTGTGAGCTAGTGGAGGTCATTCAAGTGTTCTGCGGAGCCTGCTGCTTCCCGAAGCTCCTGCAAGACGCATGAACGGTGCGCATTGTTATGCCTAGGCTGTGCAGAAGCTGGGCTCGGTGAAGGGAAGTCTGTGTTGCTGCGTCTTGAGTTCAGTGTTGAGCACCCCACGTCCATGACCCAAGGCTGTTGTGTGCAGCCACTCTTGCCAGGGAGCCCCCAAGTTCGTGCCAGGCAACTCAGGTCTACTCAGACATTCCATTTCTACCAAGTCCCAGGTGTGACCCTGCCACTATGGTCCCTTGGCCCATGAGTCCATTGAGCAGTTTGGGGGTCTGAGAAGGGGACGACCCGAATCCACAGAACAGCTCGCCTATCACCCCTCTTCTCATGGAAAGCTCACTGTGAGGTCACACCCTGACGAGAGCATGTTTGAAATACTGATGTCTTTGTGTCCTTGGCACATTCAAGGGAGGCCGGTCCACCTGCTGGTCCCCGAAATTTCCTTGTGTCATGTTTTTCCAACTTCCGATCAGCCAAAGTATTAGCCACAGTCCAGGAATCAGAATGTATTTGCGCAGAGATCCATTCCCTCCTAGAAATGTAGACTCAGGTACGCTGAGTTCTGTGTCCTAGAAGAACTTCCTTTTACCTCTGCCTTCACGTCAGGCAGAGTAGTCTGTACACCAGGTCTCAGCCTTCTCTTCCTTGTCCACAGATTGTAGGAAATGCCCCCGTGAGGGGATAGGAACAGGCTGTGGGAGACAAGGCAGCAGAGCACGGTTGGCAGACACAGGCATTTGGTCCACTGATTGGTGCCGTCGGGACCTGCTTAGGCTCCCATCCCATAATAAATACCATGTCTATTTGATAATGAGGTGCTGCTGTGTGCAGCCACTATGGTCATGTAACACCCTGTTCATGATAGGCAGCTTGGGTCTTGTGGCAGCTCAGTGGTCCATGGTCAGGCATTTCTACCAAGTCCCAGTGTTACCAGTGCTCAGGGGCCAGGTAGTCTCAGGTGGTAGGCTTCTTATCCGCAGAGTTGAACACAGGCATTTACACAGGTTTGCAAGGGAAGGAAGGTAATTTCTTTGGAGCAAACCCATGGTTTAGATTAAAGAGGGCCTCACTCTCCAAGCGGCCACATGGGGGCCAGTTCTCAGGGCCTGGCTGTTAGTCTTCAGTGCTTCCTTGTATGAGGAGAAGTTTGGTTGAGAAGTGATGTAAAGTGGGCAGGTCTCGGCTTTGGTTGATAGATTCGGTCGTACCTTCACTTTTCCTACTGAGCCTGTCCCTTCCCTCAATACATGCGACTTTAATCATATGCATACTAATTATGCAGAGGCAGAAAATGATGAATAGGCAAGTCTCCCTGCAAGTTCATGGGAGGACACAATCGGTTTCATTCTACGTGCAGGGTACCATACTCTCTCCTCCTCCTCCACTGGCCTGCCTCCACAGCAGCAGGTAAAGTGCTGCTCTTTTTTTTTTTAAATTAATTTATTCATATTACATCTCTATGGTTATCCCATCTCTTGTATCCTCCCATTCCTCCCTCCCTCCCATTTTCCCCTTACTCCCCTCTCCTATGACTGTGACTGAGGGGGACCTCTTCCCCCTTTATATGCTCATAGGGTATCAAGTCTCTTCTTGGTAGCCTGCTATCCTTCCTCTGAGTGCCACCAGGTCTCCCCATCCAGGGGACGTGGTCAAATATGAGGCACCAGAGTATGTGTGAAAGTCAGACCCCACTCTTCACTCAACTGTGGAGAATGTCCTGTCCATTGGCTAGATCTGGCTGCTCTTAAGAAGTCGTTATCTGTACTGCATGGCAGGACCTAGCCCCAAGGTCTTGCTCTAGGGCCAGTGTGTGGAGTATGTAGGCCCCTCTGGATGAATCCCCAACCAACCAAGCCCAGCTGTGACAGGAGCTGGGGGAACAGACTCTGAGGATCCTTTGCAGCTGTGCCTTCTCCGGTGGCAGAGGTCAGATCCTGAGGGAGACAGAGAGGCCAGATGAGAAGAGGCCTTAGGCTTCGCACCAAATGGTGTCTCTTCTACCTCGAGACCCGAACTGCCTATCATGAACAGGGTGTTACATGACCAAAGTGGCTGCACACAGCAGCACCTCATTATCAAATAGACATGGTATTTATTATGGGATGGAGCCTAAGCAGGTTCTGACGGCACCAATCAGTGGACTCAAGAACCCAGACCGAGACCCGTCAGCTGAATGTGCTACCCACGACCACTCTGTCCTGGCCCCAGAATCGATGGCCTTGTTGCTTTGGTGGCAGCCTCCCTTCAGTTCTTAAGCCAGGAGAGCAATGCTCCCAGCCTTGTGGAAGGTTGCCAGGACAGTCATGCGTACTACCATGGAGTCCCGCAGGCTCAGGCTTGGTCCGCATATCTATAAGGAGCTGTGGGTGTATGTTGTAATCTATTGTCTTGATTTTAGGACTGTGAACAGAGAGAACTCCTTATGCCCTCCCTGAAGGCACCTGTTAAATATTTCAGGCTGTATTTGAAGCAAAATAGATTAAAAATAAACTTTCTAGTAACTTGAGAATTATATTAAACCTGCCTGTGGTGATCAACTTTGAGAACATGAGAGAGACAGAGAGGTGGGGGTGTGGGTTGGGGTGTGGGTGCGGGTGCGGGTTGGGGGGTAAGGGTTAGGGAGGGGAAAGAGGTTATGGAGTTCCTAAGGTCGGAGAATGCAGTGTAATGCAGTGCTTCTACTCAGTTAATTTCTGTGCCAGTCAAGTCTCAATGCCTGGGAGAGGGACATGGGTGTTATCCTCTAAACACTGTGTGTGTGTGTGTGTGTGTGTGCGTGTGCGTGTGCATGTGTTTGGGAAGTTCTTCACATGGGAAATAAATAGATAAAAATATACGAGCCCTTCAGATAGCACATGAAGACCTTAAGCCTTGAAGACAGTGGCCCATTAATACAGTGACCCTCGACCATAAGTTTATTGTCCTTGCCACTTCCTAGCTATAATTTTGCTATCATGACGAATTTTAACGTAAATGTCTGTGTTTTCTGAGGGTCTTAGGCGACACCTATGAAGGGGTCCTTCAACACCCCCCAAGAGGTCACGACCCACAGGTTGAGAACCACTGGTGTAGGACCAGGCAAGGGGCTCTTCGCGTCCTGCCTCATTTGGATGTCTTGTTGTGAACACAAATTTCCTTCACACTCCCTACCTTTCTTCTTTCCCCCTTCCTTTCTCCTCTCTCCCCAGACCCTCCTGTGTGTGACTGGGGTTACAACCTAGAGCCTCACACATACCTGCCAGCCAACACTCTCCCCCCTGAGATGCACCCCTTGCCCCTAAAGTGAGGTCTTCTTGTTCAGTGTTTTCCAGGGTGCCTGACGATCCAGATTCGAACTGCTTTGTGTGTGTTCATAGTGGTCTTAATCTACTCAGTAGCTCAAGGCTGTGTGGTGAGTATCACTGACCTTTGGCATGCACAGGGACAGGAACAACACCATGAAGAGGCTGAGCCAGGCGTTAGGAGACATGGCCAGGGTGTCAGGATTAGTAGCGGGGGCTGCAACACAGGATGGAGTTGCCTGGCTTGGAGACCCAGGCAGGGGCTAGTACTACCTGGCTCACCTTGTTCGCCCTAAGCCTTTTCTATAGGATAGCCAGGAGCCTTTGCAGGCAGCAAGTAGCAGAGATAGTTTGAGGCCTGCTGATGGTATCAGAGGTGGGGGAGTGTCAGAGGCTAGGGGGTCAATGACACTGGGACACTTGGGCCTTCTGAGGGGCTGCTGTCCCTTGCCTGGGCCCTCTTAAGCCTTTATGCCTTTACTTCCTAGGTGGGCTGCCTGCCCTGGGCCTGGAGCTCTCAGGCCAACAGCTCCCTAGTGGTCCTTGCAGCTGGCGGCCGGCGCACTGTGCTGCCCGCCCTGCCCTGTGAGTCTGCACACCATGCCCTGCTCTGCTGCCTGGTGGGCACCCTCCCACTATGCATATTCCTGCGGGTGTCCTCCTTGCCAAAGATGATCCTGCTGTCCGGGCTGACCACATCCTACATCCTTGTCCTGGAGCTCAGTGGATACACCAAGGTTGGGTGAGTGTGGAGCCGCCCACCCCCCCAAAGAAAACTCTAGACGGGGTGATACGGTTTATCATTATCCTCTGATGATAATTTACATGAATCACTGTTGTTCTTAATTATCCCCTCAACTGTTAATTCTATAGTTATAGTGCTCTCTCTTTCCCTTTCAAACAGACACACACAGGCACATACAGAGACACAGATACACAGACAGACACAAGGCACGCACACAGCACACGCACGCGCGTCCACGTACACCAAATTAGCAAGCCAATGCGAAGCAACTCTATAGTTTTATTTTAGGCTGGTGGCTTATTTTCATTTCTCTTCTTTAGTCCAGACTTTAGCAAAGTCTCTGACGTCTAGCTGAGATGAGAGTCAGGGTCAGGCCCACAAGTTGTTTGTAGGCTTCATCATCCAGAGATGGCTCTCTGCCCAGACCTAGGGTTTGGTGGCCATGTCTTGCCTGGAAGCCAACACTGATGGGGTTTCTCCAACACCTCCCCAGGGGCGGTGCCCTCTCTGGGCGCAGCTATGAGCCAATCATGGCTATCCTGCTGTTCTCCTGTACGCTGGCCCTGCACGCCAGGCAAGTGGACGTCCGACTGAGGCTGGACTACCTCTGGGCCGCACAGGTAAGTGGAGCCCTCTCTCTCCTGGGGCATGACATAGCTGTGGGGGAGCTAGCAGAGACACTCAACTGGCTACGTGTCACAAGGAAGCCCTTGCTCAGTAGTGCAGAAGAGCCAGCACTGTGGCTTACTCGAGGACTTACTCAGACTGTCCGTCCTTGAGCCTTGAGTTCTAGGACTCGCACCCATGGGATGGCTGGATAGATGGCTGCGGAGTGCATGGGCTGGGGACTGAGGTTAGTGTGGCTCTGTTGTGAGGCAGTGCTTTCCCTGTCCTAGGGCCTTTGTGGGGGACTGGATGCTTCCAGGATCCCATCAGGGCCGTTTAAAAAAAAAAAAAAAAAAAGAGAGTATGTCAAAGTTTGCTTGGCTCAGCCCATACCTAGTAATTTAGTAATTTTCTGGGTGTTTCTGACAGGAGATTTGGGAGGGCCACCATTGAGGATGCATTAGAAAGTAGCCATGTGAGCTGGTCTTGGGCCCTGAAGATCTTTGCACCAGGCAGGCTGTCACATGGTTTGTACTTAGCATTCCATTCAAGTGTGAGGAAAGCACCAGCTGACAGGGCCTTTTTGAGCCTGTGTTCACGAAACCACTTTGGAACACCATGAGGAGGTTTAATTAGTGTCCATGGTGGGGTTGGGGCTTGCTGGTCCTTGAGTGTATGCATCTGTGTGTGTGCCAGTCCCCCCAACATGCCCCAACTTTCTCGGGCATGGAGAATCGAGGTATTTAAGTATTTGAGCAGCTTGTCCAGGCTTAGTCCCATCCAGACTTCCAGTGGTTTCCCTGGCCACAAATTGTCCCCTGAGACTTCCTTACCTGGACAGGAGGGAGGATGGCTGGTGAGCCTGAGCCTTGGTGTCCGCTTGTCTTCTGATTCGTGCCTTTGAAGCTGTGGGGTTTCCTCAGTCATAAGAGCAGCACTGCTCAGGCAATGAGAAATGAGAAAACCAAGGGTGCACAGAGGGACCTGTCAGTGTTGGACAGTGGCCCGGGCCGAGCCAGGCTATAGCTGCAGCCTGCGTGCTATCTGCTTAGGCTCTGAGCCCATCTTGGGCAGTGTGCGAGGCTAAGCAAGAACATCTTCAGCTCAGGGACTCGACTGTGCAGCTATGGCTGAAGGATCCCAGCTCCGAGTTGGGGCTCCGATGAAGGCCAGAGGACAGTTAGGAGGAGCCAGTGACTATGACGCAGAGGTTCCTTATGGATAGAGGAATCTGGTGGAATGGGAGAGCCTGTTGATTCGTGCCTTTTCCTGGGGCTGAGTTGAACAGCAGACTGTCCGGTGGAAGGACAGAGACTGGTCAGCGGCAGCAGGAATGCTAAGGGCTGGCCATGGCATCTCATAGTCCTTGTCACTGATCCCAACAGCTTCATGTAGCATCAGTGACTGGCCAAATTCTCCTCATGCTGTCAGTCAAATGGAGTAAGAATCCCCCCCAACCTGTGTTGCTCAAAATAAGCATGGTTCCCCATCTTGGCAACCAGCCCCCAGGCCCGGCATGAGGAAGCTTACTGCCTTCTCTTGGTTTGGTTGAGCAGGAGGCCCTGTCCCTGGGCTACAGGTCATGAGTCCTGTTGGGTGGCCAGTTTTTGTAGCACTTACCATTGACCCGTCTCACCCAGAAGCAGGAACCAAGGCACCTATTGGTTTGCAGTGTCCACGTGTTGGGGGGCGGGGGGGGCGGTGTGCTCCTGGTGACGGCATTCGCCAGTTCCTGGAAAGGAGACCTGGCCAGCTCCATTTTGCACGAGTCAAACCAGGTAACGGTAAGAGTCTCTATGGCAGCTGTGGCATCGATCTTGGTCTTTGTTGTACTCAACTTTCTGTCCGGTGTAACCTAGCTGGCTGCCCGCTATGGTCCACTGACCCTGCTATCAGTTAGACCGTGGGTTTCCAGGTCTCATAGCGAACATCTACCAGAGAACAGTGCACATAGGTGAGGCAGGAAGGCCAGGACTCTTGGTTCAATGAGATTGGGGTGGCGCGGGGCAGGGAGGGGGTCTATAAAGTTGTTTGCTAGGGCAGCCAGTTGGCTCTCCAGTCTGAGCAAGTGGAATTGAGGCCTGCCTATGAATTCCTTCTGTGGGCAAATGTTTACCCCCTTGGGTAGACATTTTTCTTGTGTGGATTGACGTAGCCTTTTCTTGGCTTTGATTATTAAATTACAGTATTTTCTATTAAATGCAGTATTTAAATGTTAAGTCATGTGATTCTTCATCCAGCCATACCTTCTACCAGATCTCATCACATACGAGCTTTTTAGTGTGGGGCACAAATGCATGTCCCTCGCATGTGGTCTTCCTGCGTGACGGTCATGATGGAAGAGTTGCTAAATGGAACACACTGACACATTTTTTTTCCATAGACAGGCAACAAGAAACGTCACCTTTGCTTTCCCGTAACCCCAGCAAAACATGGAACTTTCAGGACTTTGTCTGTTTGCCCTCTGGGTATTTAGTCAGGTCACAGAGACACAAGAGCACCTGAAACTATTGCTTCATTGTCCGGACAAACACCAGCTGGGTTAATTATTTTTAGAGACCACGTTGGCCATACAACCCTGCATAAACAAACAACAGTCTTTGCTTTGCCCTTTGATGAAATTCTCTGGCTTGTCAAGATCTTTAACTATTGGCATAAAATGTTTTCCAATAGTATTTTCTTTTTTTTGGTTTTTCTCTGTGTAGCCTTGGCTGTCCTGGATACACTCTATGGACAGGCTGGCCTCAAACTCAAGAGACCCACCTGCCTTTGCCTCCCAAGTGCTGGGGTTAAAGATGTAGTCCCTCATGCCCAGCAACTAATATTATTTTCATTGAATTCAGTAGATATGATCCTTGTGACAAACATAATTCTGAGGTTTATGTTCATCTGTACTGGCACTTAGCTTGTTTGTTTACCAGTCAGTGCTTACTTTAGTCAGTGCTGAAGCCGCCACTAACCCTGAGGAGGGTTGCCTGTGGATTGGGCTCGACACGGGCTGAGTTCCTATCAGTAGAGCTAAATCAGACCCTGTTGCATTTCTTACCTCACCCCACAGTTCTGGCCCATGCCTTCCGGCGCAGGTGTGGCAGCAGCAGGGACCTTGCATCATGCCACTTAAGATCCTTTCCCTGAGACTCTGCAGGGCTGCAACACGTATCCCCCTTTTCTTTTGTTTGCCACTGGCTTACATTAGGGCTGTGAGTGGGCACATGGGGTCCAGATGATTTGTGATGGTCTAAGACGAGGCCCCACCTCTTAAAACATTATCACTCGTACTGCTGTGCAGTGTAGGATGTGACTGTGTGGGGCAGTGAGTGTGCCAAAGCATATATAGGGAGGTCGGAGAACAACCAGCGTTAATTCTGTTCTTCCGCCTCTCCACTGGTTCTTTCGTCAGACGTATGCAGCAAGCATCTTTACCCGCTGAGCTATCTCACCAGGCCCAATTCCTACTGCTTCTAGGTACAACCACCTCTCACCACCACCACACTGAGGACTGAGTTGTGCCTCCCCCCCCCCCCCACAGACACAAACCCTGGGAGCGAACTATGTGAAAATGGTGAACGTCTTCCATTCCTCATAGTTTTCTGGGAGACTGTGATAGGATTAGAGTTGATTCTTCCATAAATGTTAGATGGAATGAGATGAACCTCTTAACCAGACATTTTAAGTGTCGTTTAATGGGGAGATGCTAAGCACACCCCTTACCCCCAGTACGTTTTTAACCCCTCTCCCCTGGGAAATGCTTGACCTTAGCTTCCTTTATATCTTGGACTGGGTTACTATTGCTGTGAGGAAACACCATGTCCAAAATGAACTTGGGCAGGAAAGGGTTCTTTTGACTTCCATTTCCACATTGTACTCCATTATGGAGAAAGTCAAGGTAGGAACTCCAGCAAGGCTAGAAGCTGATGGCAGAAGCTGATGCAAAGCCGTGGTGTGTGTGTGTGTGTGTGTGTGTGTGTGTGTGTGTGTGTGTGTGTGCGCGCGCGCGCGCCAGTGTGTGCATGTGTGTATGTGTGTGTGTTTGTGTGTGTGTGTGCATGTGCGTGCGCTGCTTACTGGCTTATTCCCCATGACTTGCTCAGCCTGCTTTCTTATAGAAGCCAAGACCACCAGCCCAGGGATGGCCCCTCTCACAGTGGCCTGGGCCCTCCCCATATCAATCCCTAATTAAGAAGATGCTCTATAACTGGATCTAATGGAGGCAGTTTTGAATTGAGGTTCCCTCCTTTCGGATGACTCTAGCTTGTACCAGGTTGACATGGGACTAGCCAGCACAGTGTACACAGATCGTTCATTTCCCTCTCTAGGTCCCCTTCAGAAGAGGTGGCCTCTAGAGCTGGGGGTGTCTCCAAAGAAACATACTCAGAGGAAGAGGACATTAGAAAGTGTCTTTCTAGTGACTGTATGAAAACCAAGTAATGTGCTGTCCTGCCATTGAACAGTGAGGTGGTGGCCAGACTCTCTGCAGGTGCCCTGTGGCCCTCGGAGGAATCACCATGGAGAATGGGGCAACTGTTGTGGACTGTTCCATTGTAAGAACACGTTGTTTATTTCAGGCACTGTTTTTGGGGTTCTGATGTTCTCTAAGTGAGGATGTTTTGTCAGGGTGGGGGGTGGTGAGCATTATCCCTCCACGCGTCAGCATCCCAGCAAGTTGCCAGGTTAGAGTGTTAGTTGTTTTGTTTTGTTCTTTGTCCAGAATTTCAAGCACAGCAGCTCTGACCTCCTTGGAAATGCTACAAGCACAGTTGATAGATGTGCTTGGTCAATAAATTCTAAAATGCAACACACGTGCGTAGGGAACGCCTTTTGAGTAAGGGCTGAGAGCACATTTTGGGAACACTTCAGTGTTTATCTCGGGTGACCTTGTTGACAAAAATAATATGTGTCACCCAGTAAGCTATTCCTGAAAAATCTGAGTTTTCTGACTGGAAAATCTCGGAGCATTTCAGTGGATTTTCAACTTGTTAAAAATAATATAAGCCAAATCCTGCTTGCTGTATAAAAATAACTGCTACAAGTAGGAATGATGCTTGTCAGTCAAATGTCAACAACAAAAACCTTTCAACCCATGCGTGAAGTAAGACATGTGTTAATGTAGGAGGGACAAAGACCCTAGCAGTCCCTAAATCCACATGCTGGTATAAGCAGAACCCAGAATAAAACCATTCAACACAGCATGCTAAGCCAGGAGAAATTTCCATTTTAGCACTAATTTTGTTTTTTGAAATCCTGTTTTTAGACTTTGGAAGTTTCATATACGTGCACAAAGTGTATTAATCATCAACCATAAAGGAAGTTTTGACTTCCCTTTAAAACATGTATTGTTACACCTTTGCGCCAGGCTGGGGGTGATGGCACACACTTTTAATCCCAGCACTTGAGAGGCAGGTGGATTTCTGTGAGTTCAAAGCCAGCCTGGTCTACATGGTGAGCTCCAGGACAGCCAGGGCTATATAGAGAGACCCTGTCTCAAAAATAAAACAAAACAGCTAATCTCTCTCCTCTCTCCCATCTCCTATCCACGCTTAAACCTTTAGCCCCGACTGTCTCCCCATCTCTTTTCCATTCTCCTGTCACCTCTAATTGAGCCTTTCCCTTGGGTCGCAGCATCCTAGGTTTCTGTGTAGCTTATTAACTCACCATTTATTTTGGCTAAACCTTCTGCCAACCGTGCATTTCCCCATCGTCCACCTCCCTTCCATGCTTGAGTCCTTGCGACTCCACTATTACCCCTCTGTTTTCATTTTACCTGTATTGTACTATCCCATCTCCCTAAAGGCATCCACTCGAGAAGTCATGTGTTGTTAAAGGATTTTATATTTAAGCAAAAAAAAATCAATTATGTTGTTTTTATTAAAGTATTATTGGATAGTAACAATAATTATTTTAGAGAGGATAAATACTATTGTGTCACTAATACAGTCAACCTATTATTATAAATATCTATTTCCCTTTTAATTCTACCCTTTAAAAGCTTTCCTTTCAGGTGTATTGGTACACAGCCTGTTAAATATTTTTGGTTGTGAGCCTAGCCTTTAATGGCTGAGCCATCTCTCCAGCCCCAACATGTTAAATATAATTAGTGATACATTTCTCATGGAGAGGAGGGTGTTTACAATGTTATATTGACAGGAATGGGGGATGAAAAGACCAAGGCCGGAAGTCAGGGGCCACTGACCTGTGACAGAGACCCAAAGCTAGTTACAGACTCACTCCATGGAAACTAGCTGCCAGAGAGCCAGTCTGACAGTGGCTGAGGGCAGATGCATGCCCACTTCCCTTATGTTGTTTTTCTTTTCAGCAGAGGTCATGGACCCCGAGCCCCCTTCAGAATTGCCAGTGGCCATATCTCACTGTTTGCTGATCAGGCTCCAGCCTGGCTGGGTAGTGGTGGCTATTGTCTCCTCTGGGTTGGCCTGGAGGCTGGGGCCCACGGGTGTCTTTCTGTGTTTGCGTGCACTGCAGTCTGCCCACTTTCTAGTGCTGCATGCTAATTCGTTGGTCTTGGTTTTTTTTTTAAACATCACTCTGGTCCCACTGCCCTCTCTGACACTCTTAGCTCTGTAGGGCCATAGTTCATGGTAAGCAGGCTATGACTGGTTGCTCCTGCAATCCCCTCTTGAGTCCTTAGACTTCTTTCCCTGCTCCTGGTTCAAAGAATATATGCTCCCCAGGGTGAGCTCCTGCTCTTACAGCCTAGCCCAGTTCTTATAGCCAGTGGGTGGGACGGAGTTCTTGTAGAGGGAACAGAAGTGCTGGGGTAGTGGTAGTGTAATATGTCCCGAGGAGGTATTTGTCCCCCTAGGTGCTGTGCCTTATGGGCAAGGCACACTAGAGGCCTGCCTGGGGCTGGCGCAGTATGGGATAGACATATAGGTTCCCAAGAACATATAGGTTCTGGCTAACGCCGGAAGAGAAACCAGTCACGAACAGAAACTTTTAGCAGCTTATCTAGGCCATAGGATCCAACGTTCCACATATAAAGTTACGCTTGGAGCAACTAAACAGAGACAGAAAGCTTCTAGTCCGGTCGCCATTACTTTTAACGTGGACCAATATTGTTCTTTCCCCAGTAGTTGTTACCCTGGGTCATCTTCCTGGCAGAATTATGCTCTTCTTGGTGAGAGGACCAGGATAGAGGCATGATCTTTGATATGGACATAGGACCTAATTGGGCCCATCTCACTGAACTAAATCCTCGCAGGAACATATCTGCAGCAAGCCTGAAGTTCCATTCTGTTAGAAGTGCATGTTCTATCCTATAGTCCCTAACAAGCCTGGCTAGGGCGCTGCTTGTCTTCCAGGTAAAGTAGAGGCAAAGCTCCTTCAGAAGTCCGCTTTGTGCCACTTAATGTCGCCTAAGCAGGCTTACTTGTCAATCCCTGATCGCGTCAATTTATTACTCCCAATCTTTCCTATATCAAGGTGTCATAGTGGGAGGGTGAAGGCAGCACACGTGGCTGGGATTCATGACCTATGACCCCCCCCCCCCAGGCAGAAGAGGAGCGGGATGACATGGAGAGGGTAAAACTGGACAACAAGAGGATCCTCTTCAACCTCCTGCCAGCCCACGTCGCACAGCACTTCCTCATGTCCAATCCTCGGAACATGGTGAGTGTGAAAGGCTTCCCTGGGGCCTGGCAGGTGGCAGGGCTTCCTGGTCCGCATCTGGAGTGCCAGCTCAGCGTGCCCCCACGCTGTGCCCCGCTGCTTCTCCTGCAACTCGAGGGCCTCTTGGACCTTCAGAAAACCCCTGGTTTAGTTGTTCAGATCCATGTCTGGCCTCCCTACCAGTCCCCAGGGATTGGACACATTCTGGGTCACCAGGAAACTCTGGGGGAACTAAGGTTGACAGGTGCACGTTGCCTTCACTTCCTTTCCCCTTTGCAGGCTAGCGTGTAGTGTGTGCGTAACACGCAAGAAGTGGGGGAGGGGAGGGAAGCGGGCTTTCCCAAACTAGATGCAGACGGGGGAGATGCTTTTTCAAGTTTGGATCATTTCATATAGCTTCCCTAATTTGGGGGGGACATACTTGTGTGTATAGCCATCTGTTGTTGTCTGCTTGAAACGTGGGGATTCTTTCCCTCCTCTGTGTGGGGAATGTTCGGTCAGAGCCCCTCACAGTCGTGCCTGTTGCGGTTGCTGTGGCCACCAGCACAGCGAAAGGGGAGCTGCTTATAAAGGGCCAAGTTCCAAATAAAGAAATACAGGTTGGCTTCTAAAGTCCTAGGGGCAGGAACAAAGGCTGGAGGTTGAGCCCTAACCTGCTCCGGCCAGAAGCAGCTGCTGCTGTTTCTGTGCACTCAGCTGAGCTTTTAGAGCCACAAAATGTGTGGCTTTCCTATGATCTCCCTTCCCTGCTATTCCCTCACCTGGGAGACTCAAGGACAAAGTTGACCACTCAGGATTTGCCCATGCAGTGCCCGCCCCCTTCCCCCCCCGCCACACACATGACCTGGAGCCTACAGTGTGTCCGCCTTACCTGTAGAACCAACTGGGTCCCCAGGGCCTGGCTCGTTCCCCCTTCCAAAAGCTGCTCCGCTTGGTTGGCCATACCTGGCATGGCGTGGTGGGGCTGACCCCTTCTGCCTTTGCAGGACCTCTATTACCAGTCCTACTCCCAGGTGGGCGTCATGTTCGCCTCCATCCCCAACTTCAATGACTTCTACATCGAGCTGGACGGCAACAACATGGGAGTTGAGTGTCTGCGGCTTCTCAATGAGATCATTGCTGACTTTGATGAGGTGAGGCCTCATCTGCATACAGCATCTACTCAACGGGGTAGCAAGGATGACCCTTCAGCAGTGATAGTTAAGACAGAGTATCTTGACTGAGATAGGGACCAGAGCTGGGCAGCCTCTACTCCAGGTGGCCAGGGGGGACCCTCTAGGCCCTTCCCCAACCAGTGCCCCTCCACTGGAGATCCTCTTTGTCTCTCCAGGGACTATGAGCTTAGCTTCAGAGACAGGGACATGTCCTATGCTGCACTTCCTGGATGCTTCTTTCTTTCATACGTAGTGCCACGCCCAACACACCAGAGGAGCTAGCTGATGTGCACAATTTGATGGCCACCTCCTCTTTTGCCCCCTAGTGGATGGTGGCTGTATGACAGCTCTGCAGCGCCTTGTGGCATTTTACAGTTTTGTTGTTGTTGTCTTTTTTTTTTTTTTTTTTTAACAAAGCTCATGGACAAGGACTTTTACAAGGACCTGGAGAAGATCAAGACCATTGGGAGTACCTATATGGCCGCAGTGGGGCTGGCGCCCACAGCAGGAACCAGAGTAAGTCGGTCCCAGGCCACGTGGCTCAGGCCTGGGTCTAGCTCTGTTGCAGATGGATCTGGGACCCTGGGCAGGTGTCCCCGTACTGCATTTGGTTTCTCCATGTTGGGTCAGGGAAGAAGATGATAGGCTGTCTTGCCATTGATTGGTTCCATCCAGATACCCAGTCTTGGAAAAGCCCTCAGCCTCAAGTACCCGCCCCCCCCCCCCCCCCCCCGCCTCCAAACTACCTCCCTTTGCTCTCAGCCTTGGAAGGCTGAACTCTTTCCCCTCAGAGTAGACCTGTGAAAATGGAGTGGGTTTGCAGCTATGAGAGGGATTGATTCAATAAGCCTCCTAGAGCAGGAGTCAGCAGGCCCATTTGGCCAAGTATTTAAGGACGGAATGATGCCTGTCACCTCCATCCTCTGCCACAAGACAGAGGCAGAGGGAAAGCTTCCCGGCTCATCTTAGGTCACACCCTTGTACCAAAGCTAGACAAAGACGCCAGAGAAAGGAAAACCACCAAACGTGAGCAGCTAGAACCAAATAGTAAGTAAAATGAATTCTAACAAGGGCCACGCAGGATTTATTCCCAGTGTACAAGACTGGTTTAACATTCCAAAATGAATTTGTGAAGTCCACCCTATCAACATATGATCCTAAAAATCAATGCAGAAATCCATTTGATTCAATGCCCATTTTTGAATAAAAATTATTAACCTCTGAATAAAGGAAGCTTCTAATTCAACAAAGAACACATATAAGCCCTACCTATAGCTTAACATTTTAGCCAATGGAGAAAATCTCCCCAGCTTAAGATAAGGAACACTGCAAGAACACCCCTTCTCACTGGTGTGATCACTAATTACTATTTTTAATTTTTATTTAATTAATTTATTCAGATTACAACTCAGTTGTTATCCCATCACTTGTATCCTCCCATTCCTCCCTCCCTCCTACTTTCACCCTATTCCCCTCCCCCTAGATCACTAATTATTAAAGTCTGGATTTTGCTAAGTAGTCTAGTCAGGACTTGAACAACCGTGTAGCCCTACTTGGAAGAGCCCCGTTCCTTCTTCCGTCTCCTGACTTCTGGGATTGTAGGCGTGGACTACCATACCCCGCTCTCTCACCACTAACATTTAACAGTGTTCTAGAAGGCCTAGCTGACAACAAAAGGAGATAGGGCAGATACGGATTCTGGAGGAAGAAAGAAAACTGTCTTTGTCTGCAGATGGCATGACAACCAGTGATGGGTGGGGCATGGGCGAGTGCCACTCCTGTGACCAGTGAACTCATGGATGAGTACAGGAAGGCTGCAGGATATAGGGTTCATGTGTAAGAAGCAACCCTTCCCTGTGTGTTAGCAATGGGCACTGGGTGTTTGAAATTACAAACATAATACCATTTACCTTAGCACCAAAATATAATACTTGGTATAAATATAGCATGGTATAGACAGGGTCTATAAAAGGAAAAGCATTCCCCGTCGCTGCGTGGGAAGGGTGGCGGCTGACACGATGTCAGTGATTATAAATCCAATGTGTGAAGTTAATCCAGTCTCCGTCAAAATAGTATCAGGATATCGTGTGACCTTGACAAACCCAACCTAAATTTATACTGTAAAACAAAGGGCCCAGAATAATCCAGAAAATAATGGAGAGCTACAGAAAGCTACAGCAGTCACCATGGCAGTGTCGTGTGCTGTGGAGCATGTCAAACTGACCAAAGGGACGGGACAGAGCGCCTAGACAGTGACCCCATAACCACGCCCAGCTGATCTCTATTTCTTTCTTTCTTTCTTTCTTTCTTTCTTTCTTTCTTTCTTTCTTTCTTTTCTTTCTTTTTTTCTTTTTCTTTTCTTTTCTTTTCTTTTCTTTTTTTTTTTTTTTTGAGACAGAGTTTCTCTGTGTAGCCTTTGGCTGTCCTGGACTTGCTTTGTAGACCAGGCTGGTCTCAAACTCACAGTGATCCACCTGCCTCTGCCTCCCTGAGTGCTGGGATTAAAGGTGTGTGCCACGATGCCCAGCTGATCTCTATTTTTCAATATAATAATTGCATATCCACATGCAAAAACAAAGCCAAGATAAAGATATTCCGATTTGCATGAGACTAATTGGAGTCAAGTGAGCAACCTACATGTAAAATAAAAATCTAAGCACTTCTGGGCAGTAGCGTGGGAGAAAAATCAGATGGTCTTGAGTCTGGGATGGCTCTCTTTAGATATAACACCAAAAGCATGGTCCCTGAAAGAGAAGATTCATTAAATAAAAGCCCTACTATGTAAGCAACATTGCTGAGAGTGAACAGTCAGTCCGTAGGCTGGGAGAGTATCCGTATGATAAAGGACTTAAAATTAAAAATAGACAAAAAAAAAAAAGTAAGATTAAAACAATTAAAATGCCAACCTAGTTAAGAGGTGGGCAATCTGGATAGCTGCCTCACCAGTGACGATCCACAGAGGCAAGGAAACGCATGGAAAGACCCCCCTCCCCCATGTTTTAATTTATTATGGAGGAGACTGAAATATTGGCATAGGACTACACTGACGTATTCGAATGAAATCCAGAACACTGATACCACCGAGTACTGGGAAGTCTGTGGGACAGCAGGAATTCTTGTTCTTTACTGGTAGGAATGCAAAATGCTCTAGTCGCTGTGGAGACAGTTTGGCAGCTTCTCACAAAGCAGGTCAGACCATTTCCATTGTCCATGCACCCCAACAATTAAAGCCCTTGGTCCTTACCAAAGTGAGGTGCAAACCTGTATCCACACAGACACCTGTACATAAATAGTCACAGCAGCGTTACCCATAGTCACTCAAAACCTGGAAGCAAACAAAAGCCCCTTTACTAGGCTAACGGATAAAGACGTTCTGAGATGTCCATAAAGTTAAATACTACTGTCATAAAATAGAAGTGTACAGACAACAAAGAGACACAGCATGACCTTAAAAATGGTACTGTGTGGTACTGTCTGAAAAGGACAAAACTACAGAGAGAGAATTAGTGGCTTCTGGATATGGGGTAGATGGAGGACTGGCTTGGCAGAGCAAGGAGGACATTTAGGGCAGGGAAACTATTGTGTGAAACGGCCCCAGTGGATGCGTGATGCTATACATTCATCAAACCTAGAGAATATGCAATGCCGAGAGTGAGCTCTAATGTTAACTCTAGCTGTGGGCTGGTAACTATATGCCACTCTTGGCTCGCCGACTGTAACAAATGTGCCACTGCGATGCAAGAACTTAGGAGTAGCCAGTTGTATGCGGAGGAGGTGACTACATAGAGACCCCGTATCATCTGTGCAGTTGCATATAAATTAAAGTTCTTCAAAAAAAATAATAAAGCCTGTCCAATATTGTTTCTGGCCATCACTGTTTTACAAATGAAAGGACTTCATCCTCCGGTCGCCTCCACACACACAGATGCACTGTTAGTCTCCAGGAAGGGAGCTGGTAACCCTCCCTGACATGTGCCCCTAGATCTTGTTTGGCTTATTCGCAATATGTATTGGCAGTGTTGGCCAAGTAGGTGTCGGGGCACCTGATGCCCTAGGTCCAGGGGCTGTTCCCCGACACCTCTGGTTTCTACTTGTAGAATAAGAGACCCAGTGTGTCCCCAGTCAGAAACCAAGAGCACCTGCTATTTCTGGGGCCTCTGTGTTGTGTAGCGATTAAATCCCAGTCCTAGGACCTGCCCAGGTGGTCCCTCACGCACGTCCTTCCTGGTCCTCCTGCTCTGTCACTGCACACACTCACCACTCCCTCTCTCCTCACACCCAGGCTAAGAAGTCCATCTGTTCTCACCTGAGCACACTGGCCGACTTCGCCATCGATATGTTTGACGTCCTGGATGAAATCAACTACCAGTCCTACAATGACTTTGTTCTCCGAGTCGGTGAGTGACTCTGAAGCCATCCCTGTCACTCACAGGAGCATGGTCAGTGCAGGCCCGTGGTCTCACAAGAGGTGGGTCATGCTAGTCAGTAGTGTGCAGCGACAGCGTTGTCTCTAAGGGTGCCATGCTGCGGAAAGGGACTTAGGAGTAAGTATTCCTTATGGTGCTCAGGAGACACTGTAGACCTCTTCACTCACTGCTGTGGTCATTCAGAGGTGTGTCTGCATCCTTGGTCACCTGGGCACAGGCTCCTCTGTCCTGCACCCCCCCACCCCAGGCATGCAGGTCCCTTTGGAAAGCAGTTTCAGAGGAAATCTAGCCGCTGGGCCCAGGCAGCTCCTTCCTCGGCTGTGACTTGAGAAGGCAAGCGGTTTGATACCAGGTCTCTTTCTTGTGTTTGCAAAAACTCTTATTAGAAATTCAGCTTTCATGCCTTTAATCCCATTACTCAGGGAGGCAGAGGCAGATGGATTGCTGTGAGTTCGAGGCCAACCTACAAAGTGAGTCTAGGATAGACAGGGCTACACGGAGAAACGCTGTCTTGAAAAAGCAGTAAGTGAGGTGCACTGTGGACGTAAAAGGCTGAAGAGCAAGATGTCTGGTAGCCCCAGAGTAGGACCCTGCACAAGGGACAATGTGACAGTGATGCAGAAATATGTTCCTTAGTGAGAATGCACTCCAGACACTCAGGGAAAATAAGGGGAGGAATTGCTTTAATGGTAACATGTGTCCAGCCATTGGCTAATGGCCAAAGAGGAGCCACCGATGAATAGATTTTTTTCCCAGCTAACATAGACCTGAGGCTTATGTATTCCATCTATGCTGTCATCCTTAAATCTCTTCCAGAGCCCTGCCCCAGGTTATACTTTGAACAGTTTAAATAGAGGGAGACAGGAGATAGCAAGTCCCACGTGGGCAAATGGGAGATTTATAGAGCAAAGCTATTGCCGGAAGAATTTCCTGAGTACAGCAGCATCCTTTTCAAATAGCTACTCTGGGTCGTCCTGCCCACTTGGCAGAATTCTGCCTTTTTCTGTCAAGAGCGCAGGGGGATATTATGGCAGACCAGGGATTTGTGGTGATTGTGATCTGTGCCTTTGGGCTGCTCTGAGAGACAAGTTCTTTGATGTGAGGATGAGCCGGATGGCTGGTTTGAAGCCTGGCTTGTCTCCTTTTGTTACGGGACCCTAATTAGAGGTCAGTCTTGGTGAACCAACTTCAGAGACTTTCTCAGTAACCCTAAACTTCAATTATGGCACAAAAATGCCCTTCCTGCAGTTTCTAAGAAGCCTTGTTAGTACCATGCTTACCTTCTAAACAAGTTTATTAATAACAGTCACCTGAGTATGAGTTTCTCCTACATTCACAGGACCTGGGGCTTTTGCTTAGGATAAGTAATTGCTGTGGTGCCCAGTGCTGCTGCAGGTGTAGTGGGCAATGCTGAGGGGGCTGCCCACCGCCTACCTGGGGACCCTGTACTGGCTTGGACTGCCATCACCTGTTTTAGCTTAGGGGTTCCTTTAGACTGGAGCCTACGTCTATGTGGCCCTCAAACCAAGAGTCTGAAGTGCATTCCTTTTCACCAGAAACAACTGGTTGCCCAATCACACTTTTCCAGCTGCCTATAGGCCTTGCTGTGGTTGTTTTTCAGGTATCAACGTTGGCCCCGTGGTGGCTGGAGTGATCGGTGCTCGCAGGCCCCAGTACGACATCTGGGGAAACACGGTCAATGTGGCCAGTCGGATGGACAGCACTGGGGTCCAGGGAAGAATCCAGGTAAATCACCTAGAAAATCCCAAAGACACAGGTCCCCATTCACCAGGTGAGGAAATTGAGGCATCAGGTGGGCTTTGGGTCTGTGGCCAATAAGTGGTAGAACAGATTAAGCTGAGTATATTGGTGTCTTCTGGGGACCTGGTCAACACTGCTAAGTCTGGCAGATTGCTTTGGTATTTGACTTTTTCATGCATCGCTGGGGCCACTCTTGACTGAGCAGATATAATCTTGAGGACCACAGTGAGTCAGGGGTCACTAAGTGGCGTGACAACCTTGCTTCTCAGTGTTTGCCCTTGTTTCAAAACCCAGGTCGCATCTGGGCTTGGTGGTGCATGCCTTTAATCCCAGCACTAGGGAGGCAGAGGCAGGTGAATTGCTGTGAGTTCGAGGCCAGCCTGGTCTACAAGAGTGATTTCCAGGACAGCCAGGGCAAGAAATAGTGAGAGCCTGTCTCAGAAGTGACAAACAGACATCAACAAGAAGCCGTGGTCACCACTGAGGTGTCCTAGGATCATAGGAAGGAAGTGATGCTCTTGTTTGAAGAGCAGGATGGTAGACACGCCCACTGCTTCTGAGGAGCTTCCCACAGGACAAGACTTGGTGTCTATGATACCTTCTAGGGGCCACTGGAAGATGGCTTCTGGGCTTCATCAGCATGGGGGAGATCATCCAATTTTATGAGACTTGCCATTTGGATGTAGCTCTGTGGATCCAATGGAGCTTGTCAAGGGTGCCTTGGCCTCCTGCTGCCCCCCCCCCCCAGAGAACTGCAGCGTCCAGGGTTTTGGAGGCATCCTTATTATTCCAGTGCGTTGTCCCGGGTTTCGGGACCTGTAGGAACAGAACAGTGAACACAGGATACTTGAGAGGTCCCCTATGTGGCTCAACCACTGCCACAGAGAGTGCTTTCTGACGTCATAGTTAGTATAGAGCCGTGTCTTGCTGGACATTGATCCTTCAGCTCATCATGAGGGCTTTACATTCTGCTGTGAGGTACTAGTGTGTGTCCCAGCAGCTAATTCCAGCACTGAGTTCTAGCCCCTCACCAGCTCTGCAGTTTTGCATTGACGACATTTCTTTAATGTTTTTTTCTTTCCAGATTTTTTTTTTTTTTTTTTTTGTGGTAGACTATACACAAAATGCACCCGTCTTCACCAGTGCATGCAACTCCATGCACTGAGCATAGCCCCATCTTGGTGGAGCCACCACTGCTTTCCTGTCTAGCACATGTAGTATGTTGTCACCCTGGAGAACATGCTTAGACTCCCCTACAGCCTTCCCCAGACTGGTCATGCCCAAGAGAGGCCGTGCCCCTCCACCCGAGTTTCATTGCTATAGTAAAATGTCCCACAAAGGCACCTCAGTGGACAAAGGGTTTATTTAGCCCGCAGACCTAGGCTGTGAGCATTAAAACATTTGCATAGAGGTCTGGCCAGATGGGCGAGACAAGAAGCTCTGAATTCTTTGTCCTAAACACACATTTTCTAGGATTTGATAGAGCAGCCCCATCTTTGAGACCACTTGCACGAGTGCTCAATTCCATGTGGAGGACCACCCGCCCCAGCTCTGCCAGAGTGCGAGAAGGCAGCTGGAGACAACTTCATTGTTTGAACCTAAAATGGGGGGAGAGGTGAAGCCAGGAGACCAGGAGGTATAGAGCCCTTCTGTGCTGGCTCAGGACTATACCAAGGATCAGGATAGTTCACACTTTATTTTTTCTCTGGTTTAGGCAGGCAGAGATTCTTGGCCCAAAGCCTGAGACAAAGGCGCTAAGAGGTGGCCATTTTCTCCTAGCTTTCTTTGTCTTCTATGTGCTTATGAACCCTACCAACAGCCCACGTCTAGTACCTGCACCCCGACCCCAGTAACTAAGGGTGCCAATCCCAGCGGTGGGTACAAGCACCAGACTCTACCTTTGCTGAGGTATCTGGAGCCTGGAGGCAGAAAGCCTGCCTCTCTATCTTTAACACTGGAGCTAGTCCCACACAGCCCCCCGCCCCCGACTAGTGCACAAAGCAGCCACAGTGGCTTACTCAAGCCCTGCTGGGTCCCTAGCTCCAATTGACCTCTCTTGCCCAGATATGGAGTACTTCCAGGGTTGGGCAGACAGGAGGGGAAGCGAGGTACAGGGTAGAAGGTACACTAGGGAGCTCCCTACCCTCCAGAAAACCCCCTCATTGTCCATGACCAAGAGTCACTCACGCTGGCTTCTTTTCACTGGCAGGTGACCGAGGAAGTCCACCGGTTGCTGAAGAGATGCTCATACCAGTTTGTGTGCCGAGGCAAAGTCAGTGTCAAGGGCAAGGGAGAGATGCTAACGTACTTTCTAGAAGGCAGGACTGATGGAAACAGTTCCCACAGCAGGTCCCTCCGCTTGGAGCGAAGGATGTGTCCTTACGGGAGAGGTGGAGGCCAGGCCAGACGGCCCCCACTGTGTCCTGCAGCTGGACCCCCGATCAGACCAGGGCTTCCCCCAGCCCCCACTAGCCAGTACCTGCCACCCACAGCAGCAGGGAAGGAAGCCTAGTGGAAGCCATGGACCACTGAAGATGCATGCAAGGCAAGGATGCTCCAGGGTGACACATGCCACCATGGCTCTAGCCAGGACCAGCCGGAAGAGCAAGCAGTGTCTAGACGTGGCCTGAGGCTGATGGGAGATGTGCCCAAGCCACCCCTTGGGGCATACAGAGCTATGTGTCTTCCTAGTGACCTGGTCATACATGGCTAGTGTTGGCATTGGTGGTGGGACCTTGGGAATATCATCCATGGTCGTAGCGAAAGCTATGAGGGTCCAGCTGGCGGGAGAAGTCCAGCATGACTGAGCCTCGAGTCAGCCTGGCTTGTGAGTGGCTCTAGCCCTGGTAGGCCCTGGCTTAGGGGTAATTCCAGCCCTGGTAGGCCCTGGCTTATGGGTGGCTCCAACCCTGGGAAGCAGCTTCAAGTATGAGTGCCAGACTGGGAAATTGGCCCCGCTGGGCAGGGCCACAACAGTTGAGCTGTTCATACCATGGGCACAGCAAAGAGCTGGTCAGAGGCTTGGTCAGGACAGTAGAGGAAGAACTGAAAAGCCACCTCCTACTGCATGAAGAGTGAGGTTGCTGGCTTTCCTCAAGAGCAGGCTTTTTGGTAACAAGCCAGAGAGAGGCAGGTCTTCTGAGAGCCTCAGGAGACCCTATAGCCCTATTTCTGTCCTCTTGGCCTGCGCATTCTCTTCCAACCCTGCCTGCCTGCTGGTTCCTGACCACTGTGACAGTGGGTCCTCCTCTTCCTGTGCCGTCACGTCGCTGCACGTTCAGATAAGAGGGCTGTGTGCTGCCTTGCCTTCTCTGTGGTGTCTTGGACACTGTAAGTTTAACAAGAATCAAGCCTTCATGTATGCTAAGAGTGATTGAGCTGCTACGCCCACAAGCACTTTCCTTGCTGGAAGACATCATATTTGGGGAATAACCAGACCTCCTCCTCTTGGGGGGTTTCAGAGTTGGTGGAGTGTGTGTTCCTGAGTCTGGGTGCGGAGTCCCTGCTCCAACGTGAAAGGAAAGAGTGATCCTGCTGACAGACACCTAGGCCTCCCACTTGTGTGCTCCCCCCACCCCCGTGACTGCAGCTGAGATGAAAATTATGCATGTGGGGGATGGGATTCTGGAAGCGCTGGTAGGAAGCAACTGGCCAGAAATAGCTGGATGAAACCGGGCTGCTCCACATACTCAGTCTCACAAGAGGGGATGCAGCTTGACACAGGGCAGCTGGGTGTACGCTCTGCCTGCTTCTGGCTGTGGAGGCCCATCTTCTCATGGCTCGCTAAGGGCTTTCTCCCTTCCTAGGGTCCAGTCTTCTTAGCATAGGGCAGAGCAAGGCCTAGCCTCTCCCGACAGGGTGCATGTGTGGTGTTCCTGGTTCCCTGACTCAGCTCTGTTTCAAGTGTGTGGCCATGTTGGGACCTGCATATTTTTTATAGGTCAGCCAGTGCCTCTCCTTGGGAGACTCAGCTGAGTCACGTGTGGGTAGGAAGAAAGTTTCACGCAAGGGAGAGCTAGAGGCTGGATGCGAAGTCTCTGGAAGACCTGAGACTGTAGACTGCACTGCAGGTGCCCTAGGGTTGGGGCAGGGCAGCTGTGAAGATCGCACTCTCTCGTGGGCTGGGCTGGTTCGTGGTAGCGGTACCCGCTGGCACCTTGGAGAGATGAACTCTGACCTATGCCCATCCTGCTTTGTTGCCTTCCTGATGATGTCAGGCAGGGTGGCACGGCCATCATTTGCTGCCTTTCTGTTACCCTACTCTGGCTAGAACCCAAAGCCAGGGCCAGAGTGACCTCAGCACTCCACTGCAGCCTTCAGGATTGGAGAACAGGTAGCTTCTTCCTCCTTGGGTGGTCATGTCTGGTTCCTGTGGCTTGGTATTTAGGGTAATGGTGTTGGGGAGGACGCTGCCCCCCAGTAGAGTTGAGGGCAGGGGAAGAGTCCCGGAGACCACCAGAGATTGCATTTACAGCAAAGCTTCGGTGTGTTGGGGGAGCGGGGGGGGAGCGGGCTTTGAGAAGGGGGTGCAGTCATCTGAGCCAGTACCTGGCTAGGGCACACAAGTACTTGCTCTTTGTAGTTCCTGCCTCCTTCTGGCTCCCATGTTTTTCTATTCTTGGGACAAGGGGCTTTTCCTCATGGGTCTCTTTTTCACTAGGACTTTTTCACCTGTCTGTGTGTCTTAACCAGATTTGAAGCAGTCAGCTCAGGCAGGAGCACCCAGCAAGTGGCCCCGGCTCTTTGGACTGTGGTGTTGTTCCTAGTCTTCCAGGCCATTGCAGCGGGGTTGGCAGGGCGCGGGGGCTGGGGGGGGGGACCTCTCTCATAGTCTGGGGTTCCTCCCAGTGGCTTCTGGGCTCTCAGAGCTACTGCCTCCCTGAGCTGTCCAGGTTTCAGACAGAGGAGTGAGTGGTTCTCAAAGATGCTCACATGATAGCCCCAGGCTCCCCCCCCCCATGTGTGTGCCCTTTGCCACACACACAAAGGAGCTTCACAAGGGGACTTAGAGCAGGTAGGCACTGAAAGATGAGAAAGGATACTAGACAGCACCAATGGGGTTAGTGCAGACTCATGGCCTCCCAGAAGTGGAAAGGAGGATGAACAGGATGGGAAAGGGATGTAGTTTGCCCAGGACCGAGTCCTCCTTGCTGACTTGAAGATGAGGACACGAAGATACTCTTAGGAGGACAACACAGGTCCAGACAGCAAAGAAGCCAGGATGTCACTCCCACAACCACAAGGAGCTGAAACTGGCCACAGCCTGAGTAAACAGCAGGCAGACCACCAGAGCCATCAGGGAGGAGCCTGGCCCCGTGACACCTGGATCTGACTGTAGTGCTGCCATCACACGTGAGTGTGCAAACTGGAGATCGCATGGGTGCATGGGCAGAGCCATCTAAGGTGTGGTCTGAGCAAGAGAAAAGCAACCTTATGGGATGACTTTGCCTTCTCTGGGCACAGAGCCGCTCTGAAGCAGACCGCACAGGAGTCTGGGCTGGGTCTCTTCTTCAGGGGCTACATCTCCATCATCAGCAATTCCAAACCCGCCTACTTCCTGTGAGGTCAGGAAGCACACGTGCAGCCATAATGTTCCTTGGGGGTTTGGTGATAAACAACTTCCTTTTTATTTGTGATAAAAATGTATTATATTGCCTTATTTATTTTTAATCTTGTACAGTATCTATGTACAAATGTTAGAGCCATTTGGGTAGGATTCTCTCCAAATTATTTATTTTAAGATGCTCTGTAAATAGTGCACCAGTTACAGGTGCTTCCTGTTCACTTGTACCAAAAAAAACGAGGAAAAGCCTGGCACCCACTTCAGCCCCTGCCTGTGATGCTGTGGCCCTTGGGAAATGACCCTTCTGTGTTCCCTCCCCGACCCTAGCATGCCTCCCGTGCCTAACACTGTAGAATAGAACACAGCTCCAGAATGCTTCCAAATGCTTCCACAGGCTGTGCCAACCGGAACGGTCCACTCCTGGAGTGTCTATACCTGTGGATGTATGTGCCCCCCCCCCCCCCCGCCACACACACACCCAGCAACCCAGTTGTTTCTCAGACTCCAAAGCCACCAGGGCTTCCGGACCCCCCTCCTGTCACAGAAGCAATAACCACAACTCAATACTGTAGAGACAAGTCTGGCCCAAGCGGATGGACGCTTCAGAAGAGATCCATGCATAGGAGTTTGCTGGGGAGGACTGACATTCCAGGCTCCCACCCTTCCCAGAAGGCCCAGCTCTAACGTCTTGGTTCCTGGAGACAGGAGATTGGTACACCCTCTCCCTCCCCTCTCCGTCCCCACCAGAAAGCTGAACAGACTCAGCCAGCCACCAGTCCTGGGCACTATTGCTCACTAACAAATAAAGGTGAGGGCAGCCATCTGATGCTGTATCTGTTCTCTCCTTGAATAGTGCTGTTTCATATGACTGAGGGTAGCTAGCGATGGCTTGTCTAAGTGTTGTGAGCATTCAGAGGTACCATTTCAAGGCACTGGTGGAAAGCTGTCTAAGGAAAATGAAATATTCAAGGTTGGTCATCTCACCTTCCTCAGTGCAGTCCTGGTGGGAGGAGAGCCTTTTAATAGACAGGGGGACTCTTGAGGGCCCATGGGGAAAAGGCTAGGGAGGGAACCCTGACTAGCATAGAGGATTCAGCCTGTGGGCTTGGCTGGCAGGTGTGGGTAGCCTCCAGACTTCACGTGTTGTTTGTGTGTGATCCCAGGGACTCCTGCCATAGTCCTAACAGCAACCTGCAGAGACTGTAAGTGACTTGCTTTAATGGGCTGGGTAAGGGGGCAGGCAGTTTGGATTGGGGAATCAGGGAAGGTTTTCACTCATTTCTTGCAGCCATCACCACCCTCAGCAAGGTAAGTTTTAGAACGCTAGAACAAGTCCCAGGGATCTTGTTCGGTCAATAAGCATGGTGTGTGTGTGTGTGTGTGTGTGTGTGTGTGTGTGTGTGTGTGTGTGTGTGTATGCGCGCGCGTGCGCAAATGTATACCCTTCCTTCACAGTGAGCATGATAGCAGCAGGGCAAGAACGGTCCCACGCACACTGCGCATGCGTTGGCCCCATGCTGCGGAAGGGATGCTGTCATTTTACACCCTTAAGAGACTGTATATTCATAACCACCGGAGACTGACTCGCTCATTGTTTTTAAAGGCCTCAGCTTTTGAAGAGTGCATTTGGCTTGGAAAAATTAATAAAGGGCAAGTCTGGCAGCTTGGATGCTATGTGGGGCCTGAAGCATCTTGCTTCTCTGGCTGCGCTTGGCTTTGAATATTTTCCGTAGCCGGCATGAACCAATAGTTCATTTCCATTTATGACTTCAGGTGCGGCAGCAGGTTGATGGTTAAAAATGAGTGAGTGAGTGAGTGTGTGTGTGTGTGTGTTGGAATGCTGGAGTTAACTTTGTATTCCTGGCTCCTTAGGCTGGGGGTTAGAGAAGCCGTTTGGGGTGGACTTAGATTCAGGGATGTGCTTGGACATGCCATGGGACCCAGAGTTCAGAAGGCAAAATGGGAGCCGCCCTCAGCTGGCCTGGGGATGGGAAGCTCCTTGTCTCGGGCGGAAAGAGATCTCAGACCAGGAGCTGAGACTCCTAGACATCTTGCACGTGAATCATTCTGAGCTCTTTGGCACCAGACAGGAAAAGTGTTGAGATGATCTCAGTGGATCAATATGGTAGAAATGGTGACTCTGGTGCCTATATGCTCAATTAGTGCCGCATGGACTGAGACCAGTGTGGATCCAGAGGCACAGGCCTAGAGCCCAGGAGCCTTCCTAGGGGAAGACAGAGGTGTGTGGCCTGGCCAAAGAATCCCCTCTTGGAGGGTGGGGTGGGGACAGAGCTGACGGACATATTCAGGGAGGCTCCTGCTCCTCATCAGAAGGAGAATTCTGCAGAGTAGGATTTCATATATAGTCAGGTGACCTGGGGTGGCCTGGCCCTGCTGCTGGCTGATGACAGCTGCACGAGGTATTCTGGCCTGGAGGCCATCTGTAATGCTCCATGGACTAGGGCCAAGGGGGATGGGTTAGTGGCTGTTTCAGGGGGTCCGGTACACAGTGAGTCAGGCAAAGCAGATGTCAGCATGCTTCAGGGTCTGCCTCACCCCCAAGAACGATTGTCTAATTGGCAGGTTATCATGCAAATAACTAAGACATTTGGATTTTTAAGTTTTCTTACCATCTTAATCCATTATGTTCCGCACATACCAGATCTGTTCAGTAGCTTGGAAAAACCACCACCGCCACCACAAACTATCCCACTAGAGGCCACATTTAGTTCAAATCAACGTATGTTCCCGTGCATGTATGTAGACATGTGTTATGCATGTCTTATACAACATAAAAGTATTCTTCCTGGGATTAAGATGATTCACTGAAGGCACAAAATTATGGATACTAAATATTCCATAAACCGAGGCAGCACCCGCCAGCACACATGACTCCCCCCACCCCCGCCGCTGCCCTGGGGTAGGGGTAGGGTGGGGGTTGTGGGGAAGATGGGCACAAGTCCCTGAGCTGCTACGTCTCATTTGCAGAAGGACCTCTATAATAGCATCATTCTGGGCCAGGCACATCGAGAAACTGTTGCTCCTGTTTTGTCTTGTTGGTTTGGGAGTTTGGGTGCATATGGAGTACCGTGTGGAGATGGCAGGTGAGTGTCCCCTCAGAACTCTGAGGGGAGAGCAAAGTGGCATCAACCTCAGGTACATGAGCCATTCCCTGCCCTCCAAGTTACAGCAGCTGCAGCGGAGACCACGTCTCCCACTCACTGCCTGCCAGCCTCTGCCTGTCTAGGTTGCATAGTGGGAAGAGCAAGATTCAGGAGGCTATCTGGGTGGTTCGTAAGTGGCTGGGGGGGAGGGAAGGGAAATGTCTTAAAATTCAGAAAATTGGCCAGAGTCATGCCACATCCTCTGTCCTGACAAGTATTAGTCATTTAAAATCTAACGGACGTACTGAGGTTTCTTCAGCACGTTACTAGACCGGTCCAGTTCCACACTCAACCACTGGGGAGTCATTCATTATTGTCCCATTAATGAACGTCTTTGGTGGCCTTTGATAATGAAGGTAAATTGATCAAACATTTATCACTAGAACTCCCATCTAGCTTTGCCATTCCTGGACACCGTCTGTGGCTTCCACCTCCATGAACTTCCCTGTTGAGCAAATGGCTTGGTAATACTCAATACAGGTTGTTGGGAGACTGCAACCCAGGGAGGGAAGGGCCAAGGCCTCACCTCCTCATCTATACTGGCCAGGCTGTGTGTTTTCTGTTACAGTCAGGGCCTCTGCTAAGCAAAAATGAAATCTGTAAGAGCTGTGTTGTCTGCACAACTGCTTACCGTGGTGCAAGGCACCACAGGGAAGCTGGTCCCTTGTGGGCAAGGCTTACTGGCACCCCGTATTTGGAGCATGTCACAAGCACTGTTTGGTTCTGTTGTTCTTGGCTTGTTGATGCGAAATTAGAGCCATTTGGTTCCTTTCCGATCAGCCTCGTTCTTCCAAGATTACAGATATCCAGCAAGAAATTAGAGCACCTGGCTTCAGCTTTATAGCATCTTTGCTATTTTGAAACTTGTTTGAAGCATGAATTGCCATTGTGTCTAGTGGAATCTTCTTAAATCATTCATTTCAAAAGGCCTGATATCAAACAGGGACAGAGCTGTGCCACTGTGGTAGAGCCCCAGCCATACACTGTCTCTCCCCTTCACCCAACCAACCTGGCTACAGTTACAGTTCTTACCTTCAATGCTCTACAACCACTTCTACCACCTGCTCCGGCAGGCACAGCGGTGAGGGTGTCCTTCCCAGGGATTAAAGGGAAGTTTCGAGAGAGGTTGCCAGGAGTGCACAGAAAGCAAGGAAGGGACCAGGATATATGGCAAGAAATATGGCGGCCCTCCAAGCATTGGTCCCTGCTTGATGCCAGGCAACATCCACTTCCGATACATTGCTTTCCAAACATTTCTAGCCACTTGCTGAGAATTGGCCTTTCAATAGAGATGCTATCTGAGACTGACCTAAGAAAATCTCTTAGACTTAAAAAAAAAAAAAAAAACATGTAGGACTGCCTGCAAGAACAGTTGCAGGCCATGGATCTTCCTTTGGGTGGAGACCCCCACTCCATGGCATTGCAATGGGAAGTGAGCCTGACAGCAGCCAGAACTTGTTTCTCATCTCCCACCAGCAACCTCCACTCAAGCCCCAGACCCCAGGCACATGAAGCACAAGTCTCAGGGGACCATTCCCATGCTGTGGGGGGGAGCCCAAGGAAGTCCCCCCTCGTTCCCCCCGGCGGCGGCGGCATCTCTTGCATACACCACTGGCAGTGTGGGCACAAATGGCCACCAGGAGCACACATGCCTGGGGAGGAGGGGCCTGCCCTCTGTTGCCTTCATCTCTTTTAAAAAATTCGAGCATATGCAAGCCATTTGCACTATGGAATTGCATGCCGTGAAATTCCTGATTGTGTGCACCTTAGTTTGAATTTGGCATTAGGCAGCATGCACAAAAGAATGGATGGGCTTCAGCCTGTCCTCAGGTCACCCCTCCTGCTTGTTGGGAGCACAGCGCTCCTCTCAGCCAATCCCCGGTTTTTGTGGATCCCCAGATGGCTCCGGCACTTACTATCCAGCGTCTCCCTTCAGCCCGTGCTTCCTTCCCCACCATCCTCTCACTCAAGCTGATTGCTCACCAATTTGCACAAATGGGAATGTCATTATGATCACGTCTTAGCAGTAATTCCATCTTGATTTAAAGTAAGCCCAAAACCCACATCTGGATTTCCTTATTTTAAAAAAAGAAAAAAGAAAAAAAAAAAGGCATGTATGCACCTGTGTCCTGTGTTTATCAAGAAAGCTTTGAGTCCCTTAATGGGATGGAGGGTGCATGGACTGAGGGGGGCATTCTCTCCCACACGATAAAACCCACCAGATGCGTCCATAGCTATGAGAACGCGATGGTTATATTCACAATAACAATAGCACTGGTAACCTCTCACAATAGATTTGTATAATCAATACGGGTCTATTTTTATGTCAACTCTGTAGAGCACCTTCCAGTCTTTTTCAAGATTGTTAAATTGAGACAAGTAATTGAATAATTTGTCTTATTTTTATTTAAAAAGTGAATGGACTGAAATGTTAATGTGAATGTACATTTCTTAACTGCAACTTTTCTACTGAGTGTTTGCACTATACTCTCTGGAGTCTTATCTAACAAAAAAATAAATAAATACATAAATAAAGGAGAAAAACTGCTTGACTAAACTCTGGCCATTTTCATTGAAAGACACACAATTGTCATTGAAGTCAGTCCTGACTCTTTTCATTGGATTGGGAGGTTATTATTCAAAACGTCACATACCACATGACCCCTGAGTGTGACAAGCCGTGATCAGTTTTACACTGCTGCTCCTTCACTCCTTCACCTTTCTTGCCTGGATTTTAGTTCTGGACTTGAGTCAGTCTCCCAGTTCAGACATTTCTTTTATTCAGAAAACATCTACATATTAATATGGACTCTCCATATTCCTTGCAGTCTGGGGTGCCTTGTCCTCATGACGGCTTCTTGGATCTTTCTGAGTCTCCTCTGGTTGAGGACTCATCGATAGGTTTTTTTTCATTTTGCTCTCTGTGAAGTCTCTAACTGCCTCTGTACGTGCTAGGCATGCACTCCTTGTCCCCTCTTAAAAGAGTTTAAAAAAAAAAAAAAAGTCACCTGAGCACAGAGCTAAACTGGTGACAGGCTTCTTTCAAAAGTTGAAAAATATTAACCTGTCCCAGGTTAGCAAAGTGGTGAGGGATCACGTCCACAGTCTGCTGCCACTGAGGCATTTTGTATGTTGTTTTAAGAGAGAGGGGCGGGGGTGGGTAGTGAGTGAGTGAGGGCGGGGAGGGATAAGAGGGAGGTATGTGGGTACGTGCGTGCATATACTCTGGTGTTAGGTAGAAGTGGGTAAACAACTCAGGTCAAGGAACCGGTTCCCATGACTGGGGCTGGCACGTCTGCAGTCTGCAGGTAGGCATGCTGGGAGACTGAGGAGGAGCTTGCTTAGTTTCCAGCTTGCATCAGACTGCGTGAGGCCATGCTCACTGTGGTGGCTCACCTACTTTATGTCATTTATAAATATTGGTCCCCTGTAAATACCTTCAAAGCAATGTTTGTATGGAGGTCTGGACAGACAACTGTAGTGTGGCTTAATCAGACTGACCCAGAATTAACATATATGTTAATTAGCATATGTGTAGTTTTCCTCTTTCAATTAAAGGCTGCCTCTTTAATGTCAAATAAAAAGCATGTCCTAGTAAATGGATTTTTTTAAAGTTATGGGATGAATACTGCATTTTTAGATTAAAAACAGCAACAATGGGCATATACAAAATTATGGAAAGTTTGAGATTAAGAAATACAACCTAGCAGAAACAGCCTCAGTAGAACCATCAATAAAGGGAGCACAACTCGAAAGCAGTATCGTGCCATATTCACCCTCACCAGGATGGTGTTTTTAGGAAGATAACAGATGTAGCACTAGCTCATCTGCAGCGAGATCACACTTCTACACTTGCTCTTCTCTTGGTAAAAAATGTCTCAGGCACCCCAGGGCGTTAATTGCTGTAGTATGGTGAAACCACCCCCAGGGTTCTAGCAGCAGCCAGCTAGCCCACCAATCCTAGTTGTTCCCTGCTTCCAGGCTTTCACTGTGCTGTTGATAATGATAAGCAACTGGGAATACTCGGTGGTGGTGGACAGAACTCTAGTTGCCTCCCCAACCAAGATTCTTTTCTGGTCGTTTGCACCAGTGGGTGTGCTGTGCCATGCTCCTGATGGTGCCAGGGATGATGTGGTCTAAGACACGGCTCTCTCATGTTGTCTCTGCCTGGTGCCAGAAGTATAAACCAGAGAGATCTGAAGGCTGATGGGTTTTGTCTAGTCGTTAATGGCTTAGAGGGTTAGCTAGCTGTGAGGCTGGGGAGAAGAGAGTCAGCATCTCGGAGCAGAACCGGCTCTCTTCTGGCAGCCAGCAAGAAAAGGAAATCTCAAACCTATAGCTAGCTTCAGGGAAACAAATGAGAAGGATTCGCTCTCCCTGGGACCCTGGGACCCTGGGACCCTGGGACCCTGGGACCCTGGGACCCTGGGACCCTGGGACCCTGGGACCCTGGGACCCTGGGACCCTGGGACCCTGGGACAGAGCGAACCTGGCCTTCAGTACTGCTGAACATGGTTAAATCACTCTTGAAAATGATGACACTAGCAGGCACTCCTGAAGCTGCCACTGCTAGCTACTGCTGAAGACAAAAGCTCTAGCAATAAGCCAATAACCCCAGTGCATGGAAAATGGTCCCTGGCTTCTAAAACCTAGAGCTCTAGGCCTTGAGTTGGCTGCCTGTCCATATTAGAGGTGCTTCCTCTGTCTACCCAGAATTCTACCAGAGTAAGAGGAAGACCCCAGCCAATTAGAGGTAGCACGGAAAAATGGACTCAGCCAACACGAACAAACCTGGAGGTAAATTTCTGCCCAGCAATTCCAGGTAAGAAGCTACCACAATCTCACCTCAAGAGATCCCAGAGAGGACCCTGGTTGAACTACCAGAGCAAGGACAGTGACAAAGGGCTGTGTTTGTGAACCACTGCACTTAAGACCACTTATCCAGCCATAGGAAACAATGCGGGAGGAAGCATTCAGCAAGGATTTCTAATCAGTTTGGGAGAACTCAAACCCAGGACAGATGTGTCATAGGATTAGAAATTAGTTCCCCTACCATACTCCATGTGAAATGGGTGCCTGTGTCGAACCAAGGCACCGTGTGGAGAGAAGAGTGATTCCAAAAGAGCAGACAGATGGAAAACCTCTCAGCGATTGAGGGCCCTGCACATTGGAACTGCCCGGAAGCAGAGTGTTTTCTTTTGTCCTTGTAGGTTTTAGGACTACTGTGCTGCAAAGCCCGGGGTCTTGCAGACACAAATAATCCATGCTCCCCTCTAAACAACCATTCCTGACGACATCCCCAAGGACCATTACTCATCAATTACCACAGGGTCGTTAGCTTAGGGATCCTGTTTGAACAACCTGAGCTAGCAGGCACCAGCTTTACAGTCTCAGCCTGGGCATGCCCATCTCCTGCTCTCTCAAGCCAAGGCCTCCTTGCAACCCAGAAAGTGTCAGAGTCCACAGAGGACCTTGTCCTCACTGAATGGCCTTATCAGTGTCTTGTTACAAACAGAGTGTGGTCTGTCTTCATGGCCTAATTGGTAACGTGTCCTCCCAAATGGCATGCTTTAAATAACTCTTTTAAAAAATTTTTTGTTTTGTTTGTGTGTGAGGGTATGAGTGGGTGGCCTGTAGGAGTCAGTCCTCTCCTCCCACTGGACAGACTCCAGGCATCAAATTCAGGTTGTCAGACTTGGCAGCAAGCACCCTTACCCCCACTGAGCCATCTTGCCAGCCCTAAGGATGACATTTTGAGGGTGCGTGCGTGCGTGTGTGTGTGTGTGTGTGTGTGTGTGTGTGTGTGTGTATTTTTGAGATTGGGTTTCTCTGTGTAGTCTTGGCTGCCCTCGACTCACTTTGTAGACCAGGTTGGCCTTGAACTCACAGGGATCTGCCCACCTCTGCCTCCCTGAGTTTATACATGTGCGTCACTGGGCTCATCTGAGGATGACATTTTAATCACTTCAGCTGGAGTGTCTATGAGTAAAGAACACACTAACTGGGCAAATACACAGTAATTCAGGAAGAACAGGGTCAATGTCCAGGAAGTTATCTGTCACCTAAGCCCTTCCTCTGGGGCCTACAGTTCTCTCTTTCAAGAAGACCACACTTCCTCAAACTGCTTCCCTGAACTTGTTATGTATTCAAGTGTGTGTTTGAAAAGTGAGGTTGAAATAGAATTCTCTTGGCTCTACATCTGAGTTGATTTGCATTCAAGCACAAACTTTGGAAATAGTTCTCCCGAAAAGAGTTTATTTTTAATAATGGAGATTGGAAGGGCTCTCCTCTGATGCATTCATCTCCAGTTCTGATCAGGCTTTAAAAATAGTATTCTGTCTTATTCGAACAATTAATAAAAGAGCTCTGACACTTTCACAAGACTGATCTTATAGCCGGGATAATTACACACATGAAAACAGAGAACTGTTTTAATAGGAAGCGGCTTGTAAAACATGCTGACGTTTAAATATGAAGTAAATGATTGCTTACAGAGAGCATCATGTGAACCTGAAGCATCCCGTGCACAGCCATAGCCGCTGGCTCACTCCTGGAGGGCAGACAATGAAACCTGTCACCTGTAGCTCCAGGCAGCCAGCCCCGGACCACACATACTCCTAGACTCTTATGCCCCACCCTTTTCTTTTATCAAGGTTTTTTCCTTTTGATTCTACTATAGGGCTAACATTTTATCTGCAGCCACCTGCTGACCCACTGTAGACAAGACAAGTGGGGAAGTGGGATAGTCTTCACTGGAAATATAAACATGTCTTTTGACACATCTACACAAAGTGGGCAGCCTGAGAGCATGTGGAGGCAGCCTGGCGTTAACTGACGTTCCATGGGTGCTCAGCTAATGTCTCTTTCCTTTCACTATCTGGGGGTGCAGCCAGCACCTAGGGCTGGGATAATTGATGGAGACAGAGCGCAGGTGGAAAGGGGAGAGGGTAGCTACCCAGGCTACTGCCGGAGTGTTAGTCCCCTCATCTTACCCACAGAACAGCCTTGGGTAGCAGCTTCAGCTTTCCAGGTGACTAGAAACCAGAGCTCTCTGATCATGCTACCCTGAAGATGAGCACGAAAGCCCATCCAACGCATCCTTGAGGAACCAAAACCCAAACCCTAAACTGTGCTCTTTCCCAGTTTCTTCTATCCTCAGGAATTTGCTCCAATTCTGTCTCCATCCATACCAGCCACGGTCCCACATAAAAGATGACTTTTCCCTCCAATCTGTCTGTCTGCTTCACTCTCCACCCAGCTGAGTGCCAAGGGCAAGCTCAGAACGTCCAGTCAAACCACCACTTGTAGCTGGCCTAGTATTTCAGAACTCCACGGCCCCATTTCCTTCCGGTCCCGCCTCACTGAAGGCCCGAGTGAAGTCAGCCCAGAGAATCAGGAGGTTCACCAGTGCACGTGGGTTTCCCAGGACAGGAGGGAGCCAGGCCAGTAGCTGGGGACCATAGGCTTTGTGTTGCACCTGATAGGTTTTGTCATTTTTCAGTTAAGGGAAACAGGGGAGCAGAGCGTAACCCCGAGGTCAAAGCCAGGCAGAAGAGGGCACAGGACTCAATCAGGCCCGGTGACCTTCTTCCAGTTACAGAGCACAAAGAATCTCATTCGTTTTCAAACTGTCAACTCTGTCCCTTGACCATACCTCACCTCCACCCAGGCCTAAGCAATTCTTCCCTTATCTTACAGTTTGGATAACACGATCTGCTCCCACGTGACTCACCTGGGCCAGCTGATGTGTCACACCAAGGCACTAGGGTCTTGAGCACCTACTCTGACTGTGCTGATGCTAAGTGGCCCCTGGCCCTGGTTGGGGAGCTCGGTGCTTGGGACCTCCTCTTGGATAGTAAGCTCATGATGGACCGCCTCCTCAATTTCCTGAAGCAGCTGGGCCTCCCATTGCCGCAAGCGTTGCATCTGTGTAGAAGACAGACAGCAGTCTGCAGAACTGTTCTCACTATGGGTAACCAGTGTGCACAATGTGCTTAGGGAAAAAGTACCCAACAGCCCTGGGACACTCATCCAGGTCTGAGACACCAGTCAAACCCACAGGGCTCTCCCTCCCCGACTTCTGTGTGTTATCCCAAGTGTGGAGGAGGAGTGGAGGCCAGACCCAGGCTCTCTCAATCTCGGGAGAGGTCAGCTTATCAGAGTGACAGACCAAAATCTGCATATGGTGAGTAGGAGGCAGAGGCCTTGCCAACAAAGGGGCAGGCTGTACTGCTCTGCTACCCTCAAGGTTAGCATCCTCAAGAGGGATACAGGGAAGAAAATGAGCCTAAAGGAAATCCCTCCCAGGTTCCCTATGCATCCCTCGCAGGCTGCAGGCTTCCAGTGGTCAGTTAATAGGTGTTTGGAATCAGGGGTCTGTTAACAGGAACTGGAAACTGGGCAGACAGCATGGTTTTGTCATTTGAGATGGTCTCAGGCTGGCACCTGCCTCTGCCTCCCAGTGCTGGGGTTATAGCTGTTTACCACACCTGGACTAAAGGTACATCTTCTTAATGCCCTGTCTTCCAGGATGCTTTCTGGTATCATCTGATCTTCAGGGTTCTGGTGAAGAGTGGCCCTGGCACCAGGAGATGCAGAAGCACCTCAGAAGCAGATAGTGGTTAGGTGTGACTCATGTTCTTCCTGTGTGAGAATGAGCCTTCTATGTTCCAACACTCTGGCTAGGGAAAGGATTGGGGCAGCTTAGCCATATGGTAGCAGCAGCCTGCTGGGTCTAGGCACAATTCTAAGTGCAGTTACGATCATAAGATGGCCCTTTTGGGGGAACCAATGTGGGGAGTGACAAACGGGAAAACTCGTACCAACAACTTCTCTAACGAACCTTCACTGCTGAAAATAGTTAGTACCTGGATGTCTGTGAGCTAGAGACCTGGAACAAGGTACAGCCAGAGCCTGCATTGGGGACTAGACTTGCAGAGCCCAGGGCTGGGGAGTCATGGGATACACAGGCAACATTATCATAGCATTCCTTCTGAGCAAAAAACGGTCTTGAGGCAGCTGAGCACCAGGTGTCAGAAAAGTTGGAAGGCCTTGTGACCTCATATGCAGACAGAGGTGGGTGTTGTGTGCATCTGTGCAGACCCCCAAGCTTAGGGGCCAGAAGAGCCTGAATGATGGAAGGTAAATGCCCCCCACATTTGACATCTTGGAAGCACACAGGGCCCCGGAGCTCCCTGGGGACAGGACTGGGTTGGGAGGGAGGAGACATACTGCAGCTGCCTTCTTCTTTGGGTCTCGTCTCCTCTGCCAGGTGATGTCTGAGATCCCAGGCATCCCTGAGTTCCTTGGCCAGCTCGTCGCCTTCAGGGTCTCTGTCTTCTGATGATGTTCCTTACTCAACGAGGAGACTGACACTCGTGGCTCTTCCTCTGCAGCCAGATGGTCTGGGTGGGGCTCCACCTGCCCATGGGAACTCTCTAAGTCCTCAACAGTCGAAAGCCTTTTCCTGAAGGTGGATATGGGGCTGAATCCCACCAGCTGGGACATGGGGTCCTGGGAGGAATCTTCAGATATCAAGGGCTGATACTGTTTAAAGTTCCGTCCTGGGCGGGGCCTTGGGCTCCAGCTCATAGTCATCTCCTGGGGAGTGCTGTGGATGGCAGGTTTCTTCCAGTCTGGCCTCTTTGTCACTCCAGAGGAGTTCAACTCAGGGACCTGAAGATAAAATTACAAATCTGGGTCCTAGAGAGTTGCCGCCCCCTCCATGGGAGCACAGTATGTTCTCATCCAAGCACAGCCACCCAAAGACACATACAGACCCAGTGACCCTAGAGAAGGAAACATTAAGGGACTGAGGGTCTGCACCCATGGCTGGAGACTCAAACCAAGTGCATGATGGGACACTCCCCCAGCGCCCTTCCCCCAGCTCCCCTCCCCCCTCTCCTTCACTTTGATGGTTAACAACAACACAAAGAGCAATAGTCAGAGATGAGTCTCAAGGACAGGGTTGAAGCACAGAGAATGTTCTAGCAAACTGCCTTGGTGGGGGGGGGGTCGCAGGGAGCTAAATGTTATCAATGAAATAATTTTAACACAGAAATCTCAGCATAAAAAGACAACCCTTTTTTGGCAAATGAACAGGGGAGGCCAGTTTGGCTCCTGGCTCTAGCTCTGTGGTTCTCAACCTGTGGGTTGTGACCCCTTTGTGGGTCAAATGACTCTTACACAGGGGTCACCTAAGAGCATCCGAAAACACAGATATTTACACTATGATTCATAACAGTAGCAAAATTACTGTTCTGAAGTAGCAATGGAAATATCTTTATGGTTGTGGGTCACCGTTAGCACGAGGAGCTGTATTAAAGGGTCACCGTGTTAGGAAGGGTGACAGTCACTGCTGTAGCTGACTTCTGGACGCACATGAGTGGGGCATGCTGTATTTGCCTATAATATCCTAACTTCAGTCATTTGGATTAGATTTCTCCTCCAAGCTAAAACCTAGATTTAACCAACAATACTTCTGCATGCACATCCTTTTCTTAGACACTAATGAAGAATGCCACAGCCTTCATATCCGCAGGCCTGGTGTGACTGAGTTTAACTGAGTGCAAGTAAAAAAAAAAAAATGCGGAAAATACTCAAGAAAAAAAATCCAGTTTATGTCCTTTTCAAAGCAGCAGCATGCATGTGAGCAGACAGGGGTTTTCTTATGGTTATTCCAAACACAATATGTTAATGCCTTGCCATTTGAATGGTACTCCCCACTCTGAGGAAGCAAGGTGTGGCTACGTTATGCACACACACACACACACACACACACTACAAACCCTGACTGAGCATCAGTCAGCAGGTACAGCCATCTGAAGAGGATCCTGGAATTGATCGTCTGATATTAAAATACATTTATGTTCACCATGGGGCACACCCGCCCCCCTCCAACGCTGTGCCCCCTCCCCCTCTTGGCCCTCCCGCCCACCAGCCCGCACTGCCAGCCAGTGCCATTTGACAAGGCTTTGTGTGAAGTGACCTGACAGGGATTAGCTCTCTGTTGGTTCATGTTTTCTGTATTCCTTTGGGGATTTAGACAAACTCATGCTGGCAGCATGATAGTGCATTGACTGAGGTGGCTTTGACAGCCAGTGCCAGGTTGCCTATTTTGCTTTATTCCATCTTTACGAAGCAATTTCTTGCACTTCATTTTTTTTTTTTTTTGTAGCGAGAGTAACAGTTTCCAAGACTGGTATTGACGTCCCCCAACTGTTAAAGAAGCCTATTGTCACTCAGGAGGTGGGAGGAACTGGAACATTCTGCAAAATGGATGTGTTTTATACACACACACACACACACACACACACACACACACACACACACACATATATATATACGTATATATATATATAAATTTTTTAAAGAAAATGACTTCAACACTTCCTGAGGCCAGACATTGGTAGGAACCCAGAGGGGCTTCCACTATGTAGAGACAGGAAGAGCTCCTGAGTTCTCAACACCAGGCTGGGAAGATCTGGCTCTAGCTAGGAAGACCCAGCAAGGAGTAGTCCAGAGATGACTAGGGTGTGTGGGTGGGGGCTTCAGGCCAGGCCGTGGCACTACGATGACGCATCTAACATAGAGCACACCCAGAGGCTGCAGCAGCAGCTTCTCACAGGATAGGAATTCCTTGAGGCCTAATTGGTAGGTGGCCTGAGAGCAATCTCCAGATCTCCTCAGAGCATTCTGCCAGACATCTCCCTCCCTCCACATGCCACATTTACCCCCTCTTTCTCCCAGCAGCACCCTTCCATGCCTACCTGTGTGTCCGACTCCATCCTGTCTTTCCTCTGAAATGAGCGTCCTTGGGCAGTTACAACGCCTTGCTCTTGGAACCAGGGTGCGTAGAAATACACCTGGCAATAGTTCCCACTCGGGCCTGGACAGGTGCAGGTGAGCAAAACTAATGACCACGTGGTAGTGCGGGGCCAGGGTAGCGTCCTCTTCACCCTGAGGGCTTTCATCTGGCTGGCTTCTTCTTCCCGGACCTGAGTATTACCTTAGAATATCTCTGAATTCTTACAACATGAAGGGCTGTCAGGGCACCTAACCTAATAGAGACCAAAGATATCTCACATTCAGACAGGCTGAGAGCCACCGGAAAGTGCTAGAATCCCATGTGTGTCTGTGGCCGAGGGCTCCTCCCCTCCCTCTCAGCCATTTATAGCTTTGAGTTGCTAGAGCCTAGAGCACCGGACCAGCTAAACACCTGGTTAAGCTGATCTGAGTAGGTCTCATAATCGAATTTCTAAAATTTCTAAGGATTCCCAGAAGATGACACCTAGTGGGGCCCCTGTGTGGACTCTGCACCAAGCCACAAATCCCACCGAGAATAGCAACCGAGTCAATCCCAGCCTACACCAGCACTGAGCTCCCAAAAGGATCATGACGTATTTGAGAGGGAATCTACATGGAAGAAGCTGTTTTTCTTTTCTTTTTTGTTTGTTTTGTTTGTTTGTTTTTTGAGACAGAGTTTCTCTGTGTAGCCTTGGCTGTCCAGGTCTCACTTTGTAGACCAGGCTGGCCTCGAACTCATAGAGATCTGTCTGCCTCTGCCTCTGGAGTGCTGGGATTATAGGCATGCGCCACCACCCCGGATTCACCTTGAACTTTTTAGACTCAAGGAATCTCCTTTCTCTCATCCCTGAGGAACTGAGACAACACGTGTGTGCCACTGGACCCAACTAACACATTTTAAATGTACCCATCCTCCTGCCTCCCAGCTGCCCTAGATATTACTAATTTGATGAAGCTATCTTTTACTTTTTACTTTTTATTTCTTTTTTAAATTTTGGGGGTTTTGGAACAGGGTCTCACTATGTAGCCTTTGCTGGCCTAGAATTACCTAGTGCTGGGATTAAAGACCTGTAATACCACATGGGGCAGCATGCATCTCTTTTTGAATATTCCTTTCTTTAGAGCTATCCTAATTTACTTCATCTGTGTCTTTTCTGGCTGTATGCATGGCATCTAGTTGGGCACATAAAAATAGCACTTCGTGGGACTGAGGGACAGTTCAATCTCATTGTCCCCTGGCACGTTCAAGCAAATAAGATTGCTGGTTCAAAGTCAGGCATGCTTTGAGGCTCATAGCACATTAATGACAGCCTGTACTCCCAGAAGGCTATACCCCCCAGAGCCCTACCATCAAGATAGTGTTCGCCAGCCACACACAGCTCTGACACCTGTGGCAAATTAACTAGCTATGCTGTGCTATGTACAAGGCTGATGAGCGAAGCGATACCTAATCTTCTACCATCCCCCTTCCTCTTCTCTGACGCCTCAGGAAGACTTGTCTTGAGGGACTTTGGTCTCTCTTGTCACAGATGCAGTCCTTGACAGGTGGGAGCATACGACACAGCTTCAGCTTGCTGTGGGTGCTGAGTCCATATAATGCCCCACAGCTGTCTTTCCCTCAGGCCCCTGAATTGATGGGGATTTCAAAGCTGGAAAACCCCTCACATACCGATTTGTTTTCCTGAAAGTGGGGGTGACGGGTAATCCACAAAAATCACTCTGCCCCTTTAGGACAAAGCTCAGCAGAGGTCCCCAACATGCAAGGGTGGGAAGCACAAGCTCGCCTCTGGAGTCCTAGGGTCTTAACTTTGTGGCAAGTGCCCCTAATCAGTCTCTCGCAGGGTACCCCACTCTCAGACCCAGTTTCCCTCATTAAGAGACAGATGAACTGGGCTGCTCTGGAGGGTACTGGGAGATAGAGTATATTCAAGGACAGCCCGTCACAGGTAAGGCCCCTGGATGGTCACTAGCTTCAGTTTTCGCAATCACATTTGGTCCTTATGTAAAGAATGATTTGAAATGGTTTAAATGTGTCCTTCTGGGCTGTGTACATGAAGGAGTTTTTAACTTGTTGGCTGTTTTCTTTAGGAGTAGAGAGAGAAACATAGTAAAACTATTCTTCTGAAAGGAAGGGAGGGAGGGAAGGAAGGAAAGCTCCATCGCTTGGTTCTGTTTCATATATTCCTGAAAAGATGATGTAACGAACACATTAAGGTTCAACCATTTTCTACCCCAAAGGTTGTTTTTTATACACACACACACACACACACACACTCACACACACACTCACACACACATACATGTATATATGTATGTGTATGTATATATGTATATACCTATATGTATGTATATATAGTGTGTGTGTATGTGTGTGTGTGGATATATATGTATTATGTAGCAGGTCCTCAGTCAGACACAGGGCTTAACACACCAGGCCATTCAAGGGTCCCTCACATCCTGACCTTTACAGCCTCTCAACCTCTGATGCCATAGCGTCTTTCTTAAAAATTCAATTAACATATTAAGTAACACTATAATAGAATGTTTTGATATGGTTTAAACAGAATTGGAAAAAGCATTGCTTTTTAAACATGGTCAACGTGACAGATGAACTCAGTGACTAATATGATCCCTATTGCATCGCTGGCTAATGGGATTAAAAGGCAAGCCTGACTGTCACACTCACTGCCTGGAGGGCTAACAGGCACTGGATTCTCTTGGGATACACAAATGGTTCTTGATATTTCAATGCTGAGAAACATGAATTCACATAACCATCTCAAAGAGTGAGAAAGCTGTGATGGATTTGAAACTAGAAAAAAAAATCTTTGTATTCTTTCCCACGAGTCATATGTCCCACCATCATCATTCTCTGAGTCTGTCTTCTTTGTATGTATTTAGAAGTTGCCACCACTCACGCCCATTCACATATGAACACCGTAGGCTAGATCCTCATACAGGGAGGGCATGGTACTTGTTTTCACCCTGCCCAACACCTAGCTGTAGCCATTGTTGGGTGTTGGGTGTTGGGTGTTGGGTGTTGGGGTGTCTTACCAAATGCATCCATTATCCTTGAATGCTCCACTCCCCTGTCACCTAAAGGGGTGGTCTTGAGTGAGGATGGGATCAGAGGGCTTTGTGAACTGCTGGCTCTGAAAACAAGCATGTGTCAGAACCCTGGACACTTGCTAAAATAGAGTGACAGGCACATCCCTGGAAGTCAGATGTCCATGTTTGGCCTTGCTATCCAGCTCCTGGTCGTTTTATACTGCCTAGACCTCCATTCATTACAGATGTGAGTGAACAGGGGTGCCTGACCCAGGAAGAAGACGATGAATTCTTATGTTTGTATACTTTCCTTGTGCCTGGCAACTTAATCTGCCCTCTCAAACTAATTTCAGCATATACACATCGCTCAAATGCAATGGGGAGGGGGTGTGACTTTGCTGTCAATGCTGAGATTAGAGTTGATGTCTTTTGACAAGGTCCCTGGACATTGGCCCTGGGCCTGTTCCTCTCACTGTGTTAGAGCCTGGGCTGTTCAGCTGCTTAGAGAGTGTAGGTGTGAGCTCTCACCCCTCCCCACTTCCATGCGGTCTGCACAGCGGTGCCTTTCATCTGCCCAGGCCTTTGCATGGCTTTACATCATCCTCATGTTGATCATGGACTATGGGCAGAACATCATTTTTTTTTTTTGGTTATTTGTTTTGTTTTTCCTCAGGTTCAAAACAACCTCTTCTGAGGTTTCCCTTGGATTGCAGCACTTTTTTTTTTTTCACCTTTGAAAGCTTCCCTTTGCCCTTGACTCTTGTATCATTTTCCAGAGCCCAGATTGCCTAACTCTGTAGCTGCCTGTGGGTAAGCAGTGGCCTGCAGGAAAGGCAGGACTGGGAACAGTGTGTGATGGAAGGCCTCCTGGGGCTTTCATCATCCTCAGGCCCCACAGAGGCCTGCAGGCAGAGGAGCCTGCAGGCAGCCCAGGGTGCTAGGTGCTCACTGATTTAGCAGCCACTTTGCCAAGCACCCCTTCATTTCCTTACAGCTTCCTCCGCTTATGTGCCAGGGTGAGGGAATCCGAGGTGAAAATGCAGACTTCTGCTTCCATCTGACCCCCCCGCCCTTTCTGGTGCTAATGAAACTGTCAGGGATGGATTCTTCATCTGTGATATTCAACACTGTTGTGGAAGTTGTCAAAACAAAAAGGCAGAGGTGTGAAGAGTCACAGAGCAAGACGCTGAGTGTGGCTGTTCACACAGCTCCCTCTGGAGTGCAGACTGGGATTGCCACAAGAATATCTAGGTCGACTTTTTTTTTTTTTTAATTTTTATTTTATTTTATTAATTGATTCATAGTACATCTCAATTGTTAGCCCATCCCTTGTATCCTCCCATTCTTCCCTCACTCCCACTTCTCCCCTACTCCCTCTTCTATGTCTGTGACTGAGGGGGACCTCCTCCCCCTATATATACTCTTAGGGTATCAAGTCTCTTCTTGGTAACTTGCTTTCCTTCCTCTGAGTGCCACCAGGCATCTCCATCCAAGGGACATGGTCAAATATGGGGCACCAGAGTTCGTGTGAGAGTCAGATCTCCTTCTCCACTCAACGGTGGAGAATGTCCTGTCCATCGGCTAGTCTGGGTAGGGGTTCGAAGTTTACTGCCTATATTCTCCTTGGCTGGTGCCTTAGTTAGAGGAGGACCCCAGGGCCCAGATCTGCCTGTCATAAAGTTCCTCTTGTAGGTTTCCCAGACCTGTCGACTTTTTCTTAATACCCTTTCTTCTATAGCATATTGAGTTTACAACGGAGCAGGAGGGAGTGCCTGTGTTGACAGGAAATACAGAGGCTTTGATTTGGGTAAAGTAGGTACTGCACCCTTCGTGTTCCCACTGTAGGCATCCCCTCTTGGCACCAGCTGTGTGTAATAAGCATCTACATGACATTGAGCAGGTAGGGTGGCGCGCATGCCTGTAATCACAGTACTTGGGAGGCGGAGGCAGGAGGATGAGGAGCTTGAGGCCAGCACTGGCTATATAGTGAGTTCATAGGCAGCCTGGACAATGAATGACCTTGGTCCAATTAAAACAAAGTAATGAAAACATCATCATCATCATCATCATCATCATCAACAACAACAACAACAATGAGAGCAACAACAAAAATGAAAACCCAATCTTTTCTTCTTCTTCTCCTAGTCCTCGTTGCTCCCAGACTGGCATTCAAGAATCATAGCTTTTGGAATGCACAGTTGCTTATAGGAATCTTAGCTTGTGTGCGTTCCTGGTGATTACTCCAACTTCAAGTATTTCAGCCCTTCTTAAGGCTTGCCCCATCAGCATGCTCAGGCCATGCTGAGAGAATTGCCGAATGTCCTCAGGGTACATTGAGCTTGGCTTATTCCCTTGCCTTCGGCTATCCCTGCTCAGCCACATCACTGCAGCCTCTGCTGCCTGGAGGGTCTCACTTTCCCTCCAAGACCACCTGAGGTTTCACCTTTGCTTAGAGGTGCTCAGACATTCCGGATGCTCTCTTCCTGCCTGCCACAGGCAGCGCAGGATGGGCTCTTGAGCTCTCCCTAGATTGCCTGCGGGCCAGGCTGTGAGGCAGTGATTGTGACCAGCTGGGGTGACCCATTACCCCTCTTTCCCACTGTTTCCCTTGCCCAGAAGACAGCTCCTCTCTCCTCCACTGTAGAGTGAGAAAAGCCATGCATCCAGGAACAGAGCACTAGGAAGCTGAGAGGAAGGGTCATCTGCCCCACAGAGGAAGCCACAGGAGTTTTGGAGGACAGCTTCTGGGGGAGACTAAACACTGTGGACAACGATACAAAGCTATAAAAAACAATGGAAATTCCGGTGTGGAAATGCAATTGTGTTGTTTGTGGTGACTAAGTGAGAAAGGGATCTTATTGGAAAAAACCGAGGATTAGAGCTAGGCCAGAGAGGTGGCTGAGTCAAGCTGTGACTCAGGAGAAGGACCAGTCACCCCACCCCACACAGCATGGGCCAATGAACTGGCTGTCTACATGGGCCTGGTGTGGGGGTGGGGGTGGGAGCTGGCTTCATTTGTGTTGACAAATGTTGGGAATCAAAGAGAAGTTCGGTGGCTCTTTGGTTTGTGTGGCTGTGAGGTAAGCAATGGAAACATTGAGAAATTGATCTTTGGAAAGGAGGAAAAACCACAATGTGCAGGAACAGGGAGGAACCAGGGAAGGGACACCTGGATTAGTTCTGGGCAAGTGTGCATCAGAGTGAACTACTGGGGCCCTGGCTACTGCCTGGCACAGAGTTCCAAGCATGTGTCAGCATTCTGCCTTTTCTGCGCTTCACTAAGAAAACATTTCAACTGTGGGCAGCGACTAACTTGAGGAAGTCAAAGGGAATCTTGAGAGCAGAGCACAAATTCTGCTTCCAGCCATGAAATTATTTAGGGACCTACATGGAAGCCAGTCATTTAAAATAACTTACAAGTTGGGAAGTGGTGGCGCACGCCTTTACTCCCAGCACTTGAGAGGCAGAGGCAGGCAGATCTCTGTAAGTTCGAGGCCAGCCTGGTCTACAACACTAGTCCAGGCCAGCCCGGGCTACACAGAGAAACACTGTCTTGAAAAACCCCTACAATTAAATGTTAGGGACTGGAGAGATGGTGTACTGTTCTTGTAGAGGACCTGTATTTGGTTCCCAGCGTTTTTGTCAGGTGGCTCACAACCACCTGGAACTCCAAATCCAGGGAGATCTGACACCCTCTTCCAGGCTTCAAGGGCACCTGTACTCACATTCACACAACCTCTTCCCCCCCCCTCAAAATTAAACTCCTCAAAAATTTGAATGATTGTTTAAAATAAAGATGTTGAAAAATGGAAACCATTTGATCAATTCCTTAACAAGGCACTGAACTGGGGGCATCTTTATCATAAAGAGAAAAGTGGTGTACCTGGGCATGGTAGCACACTAATGAAATCCTGGTCCCCAAGAAGCTGAGACAGGGGGATTGCTATGTGTAAGAGTCCAGGCCAGATTGGTTAGTGAGACCCTGTTCCAAATAAGTTAATACCTAAGCAAACAAAGCTAATGAGAGACACACTCATGAGATCATGAGTGTCTGGGAGTAGAGCGCTGTCACCTGACTTTACTTCAGTTGCTGCGGCAGATGTTGGTTCTGCTGCATTTTTTTTTTTTTTAAACTGTCCAAGTTGAACAAAATCCAGCTTTGCAAAGTTCAGTCACTTTTATGAGGCCAGAAAACTGAGGAATGGGTTTCAAGGTAATTCCATATTCTCTTTTTTCAGGCCTGGAGAATCGAACCCAGGGCCTTGTACGTGTCAGGCAAGCCCTCTATCCGTTACCTAAATCTGCAGCCCCGTGTAATTATTCTTTATATAATATAAGCACGCGGTGTGGATCTGGAAGGCTGAGCAAGGGCACAGGGAAAGCCAGTCTGCCCTCAGGCTCCTAAGTCATACCTTCCCCTGGTAGTCAGCCTACCCATTAGTGTTGCTTTGCATTCTCCTCAAGACGCTCAGTATGTTTAGAATCAAAGCTGCTCTTGGGCAGCACATCTCATACCCTCCCAGTGTATCTTAGCGTGAGGGTTTTTACTTGACTGAAGAATGCCTTGTTGTAAAGGTTTTTCTATTAGGAAATACAGAGCGGCCCCATATGGCTCACTAGGAGATAAGCTTTTCAGTGACTGGCCCAGGACCTCCTTATCCAGTGTCTGACTGTGGCATTTAGGTTGTGTTGGGGGACAGCTTTAGAGTGAGCTCACATGCACGCATGCACGCACTCACGCCTGTCTCATCATCTATATAGCCACGGGCTTACATCGGCCCCTGGGCTTCACAATCCATTTTTGTTCACACCCAGCTCCTTCGGTGATGGCCACAGGCTGTGCAGTCACAGCAACAGAAGCAGAACTGGTATAATCTCCCTGTCCGGCTCTAGTGACAGAAGGGGTGCTTTTTGTAGTTGGATGCACATGGTCAGCCTACATCTGTGCCCATTGCTTTGTACCCCTCTGGGGGCTCTCCCTCAGCCCTTTATCTGACACCCCCCACCCCCATTCCTTAACTCCCAGACATGAGTCCTTTCTCCTGGCAAAGGGCTCTGCTGTTCACTGTGGCCCACTGGCCCATCTCTCTAAGCCTTGGCATTGTCTGCCTTATCTGTTAGAGCTTTTTTTATACCTTGAATTGAAAAAGTCAGTCAGCCACTGTTGACATCTCCCCTAAAACCTGCTCCACAGTGGGCACCTCTACTGGTTTCTTTGAATGTGAGAACAACAGTTAGTAGGTGGTGCACACTGCGCATGTAGTTATAGGGCTTGAGCCAAGGCACCCAGAGAGCCGTTTCCCCATGGCTCAAGTACAGGGAGCAGTAACGGGTCATAGGAATGTGAGGTTTTGTCCAGGTTGTTCCAGGGCAGTCTCTAGGACCTTGGCCTGAGATTTCCTGCAACCTTTGACTTCAGTTGTCCTCCTCTGGAGCCATGGGCTCAAGTTGAGATGTCCAAAGACATTGAGGGGCTAGACAGGCAATGAGCCCAGTTGGTACAGTACAGTTTGCAGGGTTCCATCCCACTCCAAACCAATGTCATGTAGTGCAGCACAGGAGGGTGCAAGCCGTTGCTAGACATTGGTTGCTCTGAGCAAGGGCCCGGGGTCAGGAGGTAGAGGTGTGAAGGTAGGTGGGAGACGAAATCACAGAAAACACTCAGGGGGCAAGGAGGGTGGTCCCTGATCAGTGTCCTCTGGGAGGTTCGGGGGTAGGGGAGGGGAGAGATTCCAGGGTGAGTGCTATTCCTGATTGTCCTTAAAGATTTCTGAAGGTTTTCTTGTGATATAACAGAATGAGAAGTGGTGCAGTGAAAACTGCCGGACTTGATCACCGATAAACAAGTTTGGACGCTTGTCCGCTGTCAGAGATGATAGCTTGGGTCTGACTCTATAGCCACAAAGAACACGTCCCTGGTGTCCTGGGCCCTTCTCTCTCCTCTTTGGAGATGCCATTGTTTTGTTTTGTTTTTGGAATTTCAGCCATGATAGAGGCCTCAAGTGAACTGTGGATTGCTTTCCTTGTTGGCTAGGGGCTTCTTGGGGGAGGAGGGAGAAACAACTGTGGGTATTGACACACAGAACCCCCACTTCTGCCCCTCCCTTTGGGGCCTGAAGTATTATTGGCCTAACCTGTCCTTCCTTCACCTTCCTTCACCCTTAGGCTTTCCTTGAGTTCAGTTTGAAGAGCCTGGGCCACCTAGGTCTTTGATGTCCTTTGAACAAAAACAAGCACCCTCCCCCACCTGGCTACCAGCTTGCTGTTAGAAGTGAACTTTAGCTCCTGTCTCAATCCATCACAACAGGACAAACATAGTAGGAAACCTGATCCTTTCCCCCCCTTCCACCCACGGTTTGTGCCGAGCTCACAAGCAAAACAAACTTATTTTGAACACAGGGATCTTAGCACGCTGCCTTAACAATCATTAACCTGTGCCTCTGAGCCAGCCCTACATAAGGACCTGGATACGATCAGCCAGCATCGTCCACTGCCCGCTACCACACATCCAGCGAGCATCGAAAACCGCAGACAGCCATCTGCCCAGAGAGCTGTGATCACCGTTGCCACTACCACCTACCCAGAGAGTTGTGACCACCGCGCCACTGCTGCCTGTCCAGAGAGTCTCATCCACTGCTTGCTGCACCTGGTAGCGATGCCTGACTTCGTAACTGTTGCTTCTTGGCCGGTCCTGATCCTCTTAGCATCCCAGGTTGGCGTGGCTGCTGGAGCCCCCCAGCCGTGGCGCTGTGCGCCCTGCACTGCTGAGAGGCTGGGCCTATGTCCACCGGTGCCTGCTTCATGCCCCGAGATTTCCCGGCCTGCAGGCTGTGGCTGCTGCCCAACTTGTGCCTTGCCACTGGGTGCTGCCTGTGGAGTGGCCACTGCACGCTGCGCCCGGGGACTCAGCTGCCGTGCGCTGCCAGGGGAGCCTCGTCCCCTGCATGCCCTCACCCGTGGCCAGGGAGCCTGTGTACAAGAACCTGCTACCCCCGCCACGAGTACTTTGTCCGGCTCCGAGCGAGAAGGTACTGCAGCCCCTCTCTGTCTCTAGATCTCTTGGCTGGGACATACATGCTGCCTAGGCCAGCAGAGGCCAATCCAGAGCCTATAGCAGGTGGGACAAAGGCACTCCAGGCTCACTAAGAGCTGGGATAGGCAAATAATTTACACAATGAGGCCCCGCCATTGCATGGTCTTGGAAGAAATATCCGAAAAAGGGGGGATTCAGGCGCATAGTGCTCAGTGAAGTGTTGGGAAGAAAGTTCACAGATTAGCGGTACTGACTCTGCTTGGTCGCTCAGTGGGAGAAGAGGGAGTGATAGAGCTGCCAGGTAGGGTGGGGTGCTGGCCCAAGCACATCATGCCTCCTCCTGTGGGTCCTGCCCTTGGCAGTTCCAGTGGTTGGATGGTCCGGGAAGGTTTAGGATGGGAGCCCTCCCGCTGTTACCCCCCCCACCCCGCCCCACGGAGGGTTGCAATGTCCTTTGTAGCATATATCCTGCCACCCAGTATGTGTTTCCCAGATGTTTACAGAACATAATGTGAAAATTTAGGCCCAAACCTTCATTTCCCTTCATGGCTATAGACAAACAGTGTTTGATGTGTATATTGCCTGCTAGGAGTCTGACAATCAGGCTCTTTCCTGAATTTAAGCACTAGTTTGTTTGCAGTAGGAAGCTTGGGACATGCCTCTTCCTCTGCTCTAGTCCCAATCTCCCTATCAGGGCTGCATGCACGTCCTGTGTGGGCGTGGGGGGCAACTCTAGTGGTTCCATATTCTGATGGGACGCTGCACTGCAAGCATATGACCCCCTCTGAGTAAATGAAATCAGAGCAATCCCGAAGGGCCTCAGAAATAGACCTGCCCTGAGTCAGGTGGGGCTTCTCCCTTGGTTCTTCCCATGAGCCTTAGCTGTCTCTGTAAGGTGTCTCGTGGTTCCTCCTCTGTGAGGGAATGCACAGAGGTGACTTAGTGTGTGGGAAAGCAGGGCTCCCAGCAGAGAGAAGGATGGTGGTCTGGGTAAGGAAGGCTGCATTCTAGACTCTGCTTCTAACTAAACCACCTGTTCTGGGGTCTTACTAGATGGTTTTTGAGGAACGCTGAGGGGCCATCATTAATGAGCTCAGGCATTGACCCTAGTCTTTGCCCTTTTCAGGGTCAGTTGCACTTCTGCCCTACCCTCCATCATGCATAAGCTCTCTCTGCCACAGGGCTTCCTTGCCTCAACCAGAAATAGACTATTTTCCCCAGAGAAGAATCAGTACTGCTATTTGGTCATAATTGTTCCCAAAAATCCATTGGTGAAAAAGCCGATCTCATCTGACCATTCTAAATTGATTTTAAGGTGGGGGGAGGCGGGGAGGAACTGGGCACAGGGGCGATGCTTCCAGCGCCTCACGGGTCTCTGGTGCTGGCTTTTCAGAGGCGAAAGCTGCTGCAGACCCTAAGGATGAGCTTTCTGAGAGCCCAGAGATGACAGAGGAACTGCTCCTGGATAGCTTCCACTTGATGGCCCCCTCCAGGGAGGACTGGCCCATCCTGTGGAACGCCATCAGCACCTACAACAGCATACGGGCCCGAGAGGCCACCGACCTCAAGAAATGGAAGGTGAGACCCCTCACGTGGACCTTCAGGGTTATCTCTAGGTGACGGTGTTAGTGCGGACAGTTCCTAAAAGGCACTGGCCTACGGCATGCTGAAGCTGAGCGCAGGGCGTAACTACCTCCACTTCTGCTGTATTTTTGCCTTTTTAAAAGTATAGCAAAATATGCAGAGGGTAAAATAGGCCATTTTAAGTCTAGGTTTTTGGTCACTAAGTACATTCAGCAATTGCCATCACTGTGCAGCTCCATGATGTCTCCAAACTCCCAACTCTTAACCCAGCAAGAAGTTCTCTATCTAATGGCTGGCTTTCATTTGACCACTTGGGGGTGACAGAGAACCACCGTTAGAGATCACTTACTCAGAGGTGACAAGCTGCACCCCACTGGAGGGAAAGAATGAACATTTTTAGGGACGTTTTAGAATTTCACCTGGAAATCATGGTAAGTGTGAGAAATCTCATTTTGACTGCGACCCAGCCGGACGAGTGTCCTGTTCCACAGTCGGTAGATTGTGTGATGCAGTATGCCAATTGCCAGGGCAGGTGCTAGAAAAATCTAGATGTTTCTGATGCTAGGTTCTGCATACGGAGCCCAAGCCGCTTGTCACTTGTACCAGCATTCAGGTGCCCAAATTATTCAGAACATAGCAGTGCTCAGGAAGTATTTTATGCCACTGGCCTGGCTCTTGCCACGATATTGTTAAGCAGGTCTTCAGAAAATGTCCCTTAGTGAGGATGAGGGTGGCATAACCATCTTTTACCCACACGACTCAAACCTGAGACCAACTTGTTCCACACACAGCTTGGGGAAACAAGGCCCAGAGATAGTGTTATTATTTGACCCACAGCCCTAGAATACCATGACTCAGTGGCGGAGGCCCCTCCTGCTCTGTTCTAGTCATCACTTAAAATGAGAATCCTCTCTCTTGTATTCATGCTGATATAAAATTATCCTTTTAGGAGCCCTGCCAACGGGAACTCTATAAAGTGCTGGAGACATTAGCTGCAGCTCAACAGAAAGCAGGGGATGAAATCTACAAATTTTACCTGCCAAACTGCAACAAGAATGGATTTTATCACAGCAAACAGGTAGGTGGCTTTGCTATTGTGTGTTCTCGTGGGCCAGCGCTGCTCTGCTCCATCTCTGTAAAGCGTCATGGCTTTAAAGTCAAGTGGTTTGTGGGCCCAAATACACATCAGGGATGGCCTTCTTAAGTGGGATCCACCCCTGCAGCAGTTGGGAGAGGTTAGTCCTGAGAAAGAGGTAGTGCTATGGGTGGGGAGCACTTAAGTCAGTGGGGAGGACTCAACACTAGTGTGATAGATGAGGAGCCCTTCAGTCAAAAGGGAGGATTGAGCATTAGTGTGATGGATGAGGAGCACTTCAGTCAGTGAGGAGGACTCCACAGTAGTGTGATGAGTGAGGAGCTCTCCAGCCAGTGGGGAGGAGTCAACATTAGTGTGGTGGTTGAGGAGCACTTCAGTCAAAAGGGAGGATTGAGCATTAGTGTGATGGATGAGGAACACTTCGGTCAGTAGGGAGGACTGAGCATTAGTGTGATGAGTGAGGAGCACTCTAGCCAGTGGGGAGCACTGTGCATTAGTATGATGAATAAGGAGCACTCGGCCAGTCAGTAGGGAAGACTCGGCTTCAGCACCTTCACTCAGATCAACAGAGATGGGTGCTCCATATGCTGTCGCTCAGGTTTCAGTTCCTTGCAACTAGAGGAAAAGAATGCAGTCAACTGAGGAGGCAGATGCCTCGCTATCTCTTTTCCCACAAAGAAAAGCAAACTCTGCAGTAAAATACAGGAGCACTTTGTGCTATGCATGGTAATAAATGAGACTGAACAAGTCAAAGCTGAAATCTGAGGAACCTTTAGGACTCAGGGATTTCATTGAGAAAAGCCAAGCTACGTGATAGAGGTTGTTAAGCAAGGAGAGCCATCGCTGGGATCCTTTGTCAGAGGGCCACCAAGCAGATACTTGTCAAAACACTGTACCATTGAGTAGATGTCGTTATGACATGAGCCACAACAGTCAGTGTCTCCATTTGTCATGGCAACCAGAAGGGCATTGGCACTGCTGAGTCTTAGCTAGGGGGTGGCTGTGCAGTGCTGGGCCTCACTGAGGGACAGGGTGGCCAGAGCACCCACCTGCTGCTCCTCTTAACCTTGGTCCTGTCTTTACAGTGCGAGACATCCCTGGATGGAGAAGCTGGGCTCTGCTGGTGTGTCTATCCATGGAATGGGAAGAAGATCCCTGGGTCTCTGGAGACCAGAGGGGACCCCAACTGCCACCAGTATTTCAATGTGCACAACTGAAAAAGAGTTCTTCTCTTTCTTCATGTTCTTCCACACAAAATATTTAAGTATATAGTCTATTTATACTCTGGAGCACACCATTTTATATATGTGTATATGTGTATATCCAGTAACTCCTTTTTATACTCCACATACTGCTTGATATTTTGAAGCCGGTTTATATTTATTCACTGTAAGTTTATTGTTTTTCTACACAATTCTCGTGCTATGTTAATTTATATATCCTACGTGCTTCTCATCACCAGACATGTAAATACCGTGTCATCTCTTCAGGGGTCCATGCCTCTGCTTTGAAAGGGCGGAGTGATGCTGCCGAGAGCACGCATAGGTCCATCTAAGGCAGGACGTTTAGAGGAGGGACGTTAGCCTGCACTTAGGGTGGTTTCCTTGTTGTGTCCCACAGACCTGTGTCTGGTGCACACGCGCCAGGAAAGTGATGGTGTTGATTACGTAATGAAAGCTAAGTGTGGAAAGTTGCATGGATACATTGTTAAATACACATTGGGAATAAATATTCTGCCTGGAAACACCGGTGTCCCTGTGGCATCCCGGCATCATCTTTGTTTCTGCAATCCATTGGCCGTTCCTTCCCCCTCACCTCAACCCTACTAGAGTGATAGGTGGTGCTTTCTCATTGCTCTGGCACTCTGTGACCTTGTGGCCCCATTTCCAAGCAGTGCCAGGCCTCTGTCTGGGCCAGACTAGAGGTCCCCTCCCCCTTAACCCATCTCCGTGTCTCCCCAGGGCTCTCAGCCCCTCCCCTCCTTAACACACTCTTCAACTTATTGATAGGCCCAGGCTTCCTCTACCGGAAATACACATCAGAGAAGTAGTCATTGGGTATACTTTTGCTTTTGAGACAGGGTCTTACTCTGTAGCCCAGGGTGGTCTAAAGCCATAGTAATCCCCCTGCCTCCACCTCCCAGGTGCCCAGAGCCATCATGTCCAGCTCTTGGATTGCTTTTGTTCTCTAGGCTTCTCACCCTTTCAGAGTCCACTTTTGCCCCAGTGAAGGCTTGCGGTGTGTGCTTCCCCTCCCTCCAGTTTCCAGCCCAGAGCTCTGGCCACAGCTGTCCTCTCTACCCCCCCCCCCCCCCCCGCATGGCCTGTCTCTGGAAACTGACCCAGATGGCTTTTAAAATGCTGTCCTGCCTGATGCTTGCCCCACTCCCTTGCTGGTTATCCCTCATGTCTCTTGCTCCTCATCTTTCTCAGATCATCCTACTCAGGCTGCCTCTAGCCCTGCCTGCCGATGCCTGGCAGGAAAGCTGAGGCCTCTCCTCTTTTCAGGCCACTTCCCTAGATACTGTGGTTACTTCTATTGTCTGCACAGACCATCCTGGCCGGTGGTCTCCTTGCAGCCAGGCCCTTCCCTGGAGCCTCTAAGTCTTTATCTAGACCCCAGTGTCCGGCAGCTGTCTTCTCTTGTTGAACTCAGCGGTCAGATTCCTCATTAAAGTGTAGCACTCATCCATCTAGGACAAAGACAAGAGTCTGAGCCCTAAAAACCCTCAAAGGCAGGGGTTCCTGGTGACTTAAATCAAGCACAATTTGTGGTAGGACTTAGACTGAGGTCCTCAGGATCAAGTTATGGAGAAATTGTGCCCCCTCACAGATACATTCAGAATCAGGTTTGATTAAATCTCTGGGCACCTCAGGGCCCAGTCAGTTGGTTCCTAAAAACTTGCCCTCAGAAGTCTACTCCGTGGCAACTTGGCACCTGTGCTCATCACCTTCAACCATACTTAGTCCCCAAATACAGTCAATAATAAGGTCGTCATTCACAGCGCGATATGACAATCTTGTGTTCAACCAAATACGGGCTATCCCTTTCCCTGGAGGAGGAAGCAAAGCTTGGAATGCTGTCCTCTCTTGCCTGGATGCCACACAGCTTAAACACTATAAAGTTAACAGCACTCAGATACAATCATGCAAAGCCACTGTTTCTCTTTCAGCAATTCCCCTGCCCCACACATTCTGCCTGTAGTGCTGAGCTTACAGGACTGTATGAACACACCTGATTTTCAGCCGCATCCTGGCTTCAGAGCTCAGTCCTCACGCCCACAACAGCAAGCCCTTCACCCACTGAGCCGGCTCCTTAGTGCCCCTGCTGTGTCCTCCATAAATGTTCTGGATCAGCTCTGATACAGCCACAGCTGTAGCTCTGTAACTTGTGGTTCCTGCTGGACAGTTGTTGGGTTTAAACTTGCCCAAACCGGATGTAGAGTATTCTGCTTCAACATATCCTTCCTGAATAGACTTGAGTTTTCTAAAATGGAACCAGGCTGGGCAAGGCATGGCCCTATAGCCATTTTTCTTCACAATGAGGGGAATATAGCAGGAGGGCACAGCCTGACCTCCTGGCCCGTTGATCTTGATGTCTTGGGCTTTGTAATTACGAAAACATCTTACAAGATCCCAGTGTTCCAGACCTGAACTTCCCCACCCTTGCTGTATAGCAGCAGGCCAGTTTCCTCATGGGAGTTGTATAGCTCTCTTGCCCACCAGGGACTCTCTGCTGTGTTTGTTGACTCAGACATGAGGACTTCAAAATGGTCATGTGGCAGCTCTCACTTCCGGTTTAGTGAACTCACCGCTGGGTCCCCTGGTAGTATCACTAGGACCAGTATCTCTAGGTCCAACAGAGCAGAGCAAGATGGGAAAAGGAGACAAGTGTGCTGCTGTTTGTCAGGCAGGAGCAAAACGCACGGTGCTAAACGCCCACCACGTGGCCATTTCCTCTCCAAGCAAAGTACCTTTTCTAGGAGTTGAAATTGGTTGTAGGGCCATCTGTAAAAGCCTGAGGCTTCTTGTTCTCCATCAGAGGTGACAGGTGCATGCTGGGAGAAGGAAAGCAGTGGTGGGTACCAGCACTCCTGAATCTTCTCAAGTCACTAATGCTTAACAACTTTTGACCCAAACCGAGTTTTCACTCGGCATTATGGCACCAAACATAGAGACAAACAAACAAACAAAAACAAACCACTGATTGCCAATTGAGCCTTGAAGGATTAATTCTTTTTCTAGAGAATAAGGAGTTGGTAGGAGAAACAGCTCATAGATCAATGAACAGAGGAAGATCAGTAGCCTTTTGGGTGGGGGTGGGGTGGGGCAGAGGGGTGGGTCTTAGCTAATGAGGAAGGTTCTTTCCAGGAAGAAGGTGGGCAGCAGGTCTGTAGGGTGTCCTTTATAGCACATACGGGTTTTTGCCCGATCCTTTTCCGGCAGCACCGAATCTCCCTGAGTCTGAGGGACTGGCCAGGTGGATTTATCTCTGAGGGGAAGCGCTGGATAGCAAAAATGAGTAGTGCTCAGGTTTGCAAGGGACTTTGCCTGGCAACTGTTTCCAGGGACGTGCTACACTGTCTGCAGCCCTGTGATATCTGTTCCTAGGGATGTGTTACCTTGTTTTTAATCCTGTAATATACTAAGGAGAGGCATTTCTCATAGCCTCTTCTTGGCCTGTCTGCAAAAGCCTTATTCTATGGCTCAGGGAGCCAGGGTGCAGATAAAGCCAGTTGGTAAGTGTCTCTTTTCCAATTCTGCAGCCTGGGACTGGCACATACCCAGCCAACAGACATGAATCTGAGCTAAACCTTGGTCGATCATCTACCTCACTTTCATAGGCTCCTACCTGAGCTCATACTGTACAACACCCTCATATCTCTAAACACCCATAGGACCAACTTGCTGTGATTCTGCAGACACTTCAGATGTCTGTTGTATGACTTTAAACATGGCTCTAAGCAGGCAATTTGATGTCATGGTCCTTGGAATTATTTTGGCAAGTGACCATTGTTCTCAAGCCATAGGGACTGGAGGTTATCAGAAGCTCTCTCAGCAGCCTTCTGGGTTCTTCTCTTTCTGGACTCAGTCCATGTTCCTTTTTCCAAGCTCCCAGAGGTAGAAAGGCTAGTGGCACCATTCACACCATCTACATGGGGAGGACACTGCTCTGAACACCCAGGGCCCAAACTGGAAAGGCAAGGACCAGTGTCACAGAGAAACAACCCACTGACCTACTTTACCTGTCTAGACTGTAATGGCTGCCAACACAGCTACTGGACATTCTGTGATCGTGGCCTGATGCCACATGGATGCCAATGAAGGCGACAGCAACTGCCCCACTGAGATGCTTTTATAAGAGAATCAGCTATGATGTCTATTCATGTTCATGACGTTCTTCCTACTATATCTAGAATATTCTGCCCTCTCAGAGTAATCATCTTTAGCGACTCAAGACTCAGCAGACAACAGGACACTTTTTTTAAATGATAAAAACTTTATTTACTATTTATAAATACATTGCAAGACAAACTTTTTCAAAAATACATTTCCCCCTCCCCCCAAAAAAACTTAATTAAAAAAATAAAGAAAAGCTGACAGGCAGGCAGAATGTCTTGAGATCCCTTTGTGCTCTCAAGGAAAGCTCTGTACAGCGCATGTCCACCCTGGGGGGGGGGGGGAGGGGGAGATGCAGCGATCTCCTCAGATCCTCTGTTGCCAGACATCCTTAGCCTAGGCCTTGGGGAGAGCAGCCCGGCCTCTGGACACAGGTCCGTGGTTACATCACCTAACATCTCTAACATCTTATCTAGGATTATCTAGTACAGATTCTATTATAGTTGGGCTACGTCGTATACAATGTTAACAATTAAGAACGTATTTTTGTCTGCATATATGCGTGAATCATAAAGAAAGTTTGAGAAGGACCTCCAAGATCAACAGGCAGGCGATGCTCTGTGTGTTCGTGCCAGGGTCTCCAACAAGCCATTTCTCTTTCCTGTTTTGATAGGAAGATGAAAACAAATCTCTTGATTTTTTTTTTTTTTTTTGAAAAGCTCCTCTCCAAGCCCTGCCTCACAATAAACTTTACTTTTTGAAAAGTTGGTGCAGAAATCTCTGCCTTCTGAAGTTATCTGAATAAGTAACTGTACCATTACTTGTGACATCTCTGAACTTGGAGGCTGACACTCACTGTTGGCTCGTCCTCCCACCTGGGCCCTTCTGCTGGGCCAAGTCACCAGGAAGCTGCCTGACAAAGGAAGGTCCTTGTCTTTGTCTTTATGGGCTCCCAGAGTGCCCTAGAACATTCTTGGTCATTTTTTTTTTTTTTAAATAAGAGAGGCTTCACCTATTCTATCCCACAGTTCCCAAGTAGATCAGGTCACTCCCCGATAATGGGCCAGGCCCTTGATTCAGAGATGGCACATAAGGGCCATGAAGCTCAGGAATGTGTGTCCAGATGTCCGTGAGACTTGGTTGGGGGTCCCCCCATTCTCCACAGTGCCTGCACTTATTTTACCGGGTATGGAAAGAGCATGTTTCTATATCAGCAACAGAGCCTCTGAACTCAGGAAGGCAGAGGACCGGCAGCATTGAGGCCCGTACTAGGCGGGAGCGTTAGGGGAGAGAAGGCATCCATGGCCTGGAGTACGTGAATGGGTTCATAGAAGCAACAGGAAAACTCAAACTGCTTTTTGTTGACTACTGGGCAGTAGAAGATGATCAAGTTTACTATTTAAACGACCAGAGGCATTTAAAAAAAAATCTGTCTAAAACTTTGGTGGTTTTCTTTTTCTTTTTTTTCTTTTTTTTTTTTTTGGTTTTTGTTTTGTTTGTTTTCAGTCAGTTCACCACAAAAAAATAAAAAAATAAAAAATAAAAAATTAAAACAAAAGAAATAGAACTCAAGGCTGTAGCCAGCTGCTGATCATGTTGTTGGCAGTCTTTTGTGCAAAATAAGGCGTAGTGGAGCTCCACGATAACTAAAAGAAAGAAAACACAGTAAGATATACATTGAAACAATTACCTCCAAAATCCAAGGGGCTCCACCTTTCTCTCAGCTCCTAAGCACTCAGTGTGACCCTGCACAAATGGGGCGGAGCCTCAAAGAACACGTGAGATATTTTCATCATTAAAAAACCCCCCAAATTAGAAGTATTTTTCTAACCTATAAGAAAAATATTCTAACTAAAAGTGAAATTTTTTTTCTGCCTATTAAAATTGTCTTAAGAAAATAAAGCAGATTTATTCCTCCTTGTAATTCCTTCATTTATTGTAAGAATAAAGGAATGCTAAATATAATATTCTCCAAAACAGTGGCTTAGAATATCAATGTTACATTATATTACAATCATGCTACAAACTAAAGGAATATTCTTAATTTTTAAATTTTTACAATAAAACAAAAACTAGGAACATCCCTAACTCAGAAACCAGAGTCGTGACCAGGCTCTCCTGGATGGAACTGTACCTCCCTCTCCCTCCAAGGCAAAGGACAGACAAAACTGGGGCAGATACAGCTTTATTTAAAAGTCCTCACAGTGCTTGTGTGCATATGAAAGAGTGAATAGTGTAAGTCACTTAGAATAGAGCCGAGCGTCTTTAAACTGACTCTGGTCTCTCAGTGTGGTTGGGTTGGGGACCTTCTCCCTGAACACTGTGTCCTTTGCCTTCCTCTCTTTGGGCCTGGCTGCAGCTCCAGGGCCAGTGAGGTCAGGTTGAGGAGCCGGCACAGTTGGCTCCTAGGAATTCCCCTTACCCTCAGCGACTTTCAGAAGGAACTGACCCCAGGGACCTGGACCCTTCGCTTACGTGGTGCGGTGGCATCTACTGGCTCTGTGCGTTGAGGCAGTGCACGTCATCTTTGCCCTTGGTGTCATAGCCTGGCAAGGGCTGTCCATACTTGTCCACACACCAGCAGAAGCCCCGCTTTCTGCCTTTGGAGGGGCGGCACTGAGGGAGGGACAGACAAGGCCGGGGGAATGAATACCACACGTGTCATGCATTTCATGTCAACCCCATACAAGCTGGAGTCTCTTGAGAAGCTGAAAGCTCAGTTGAGAAAATGTTCCCACTAGGCTGACAAGCGGACAAGCCTGTGATGCGTTTTCTTGATTGATGTGGGAGAGCCTCACTCACAGCGCTGTGCTACCCTTTGGCAGGTGATCTTGGGTGCTCTAAGAAAGCGGGGTGAGCAACCCATGGGGAGCAAACCGGTATGCAGCACCCCTCTATAGCTGCAGCTCCTGCCTTGAGTTCCTGCTCCAGCTTTTTTTTTTAGTGATATGAAAGTGTAAATGAAATTAACCCTTTCTCCACAAGCTGCGTTTAGTCATAGTGCCTTTCACAGCAATAGAAACCCTAACAGACACTGTGGGGAAGCTGGGAACCAGGGCCCCAAGGGGTTACCCAGTATTGTTCAACTGGAACAGGGCTTGTGATACAATTATGATGGCCGTAGCTCCTGAAGAGCCACCCATGTGTCTGTGCACATCTGTGTGCGATGGAACCTCCTTGGGGAAGGTGGAGAGGCTGCTGAGCTTCCTTTGTTTTGTGGCTGTCAAGATGGATCGCTCCGACCCCACTTGCATCTTCCTCCTCTAGGGTCTCTCTAGTGGGAGTATGCTGAGATATAATCAATGCACAAGAGGCCCAGGCTCGCCGATGAAGACTGCTCTGTAAACCCCGCAACACGGACAGGCTGTGGTGTGTCTTTTAGATTCATGCTGTGGACTGCCCAACATACCTACACACATACATGTCTCAGAAGAAGGGATACAGTTATCTGAGTGCGCCGCTGGGCGGGGTTCCTGGAGGTAACCCCTGCAGCTGATTTATCCACCCACCCAGCCGATGGGGATAGGAGGAAGAGACCATCCCCGGGGGACCCTACTCACTTGCTTCTTCTTATAGAACCCCTTCTTGTCACAGTTTGGGATGTGGACCCCTCTGGGACTCAGCACATTGAGGAACTTCAGATGGTTCAGTGTGTCCTCCATTTCTCTGCGGCAGGGACCCTGAGGAGACAGTCGATTGTTTTCACAATTGCGTTGGCCGCAGGAGCATCCCGAGAGGCATCTGTGATGCACCATTCTGCCTGGCTTAGTGAGAAGGTCCCCAGGGGGTTCTAACCATTGCTCCTGCTTCTTTTGCTCTCTCCAGAGTAAATACAGGATCTGGAAAGTGGCCCAAGAATAGGCCAGTAGGCTTTGGAAAGCCCAGCGATAAAAACAAAGCCATTTGGTGGGAAGTTCAATTCTCTACCTGCGGGGGCGGGGGACCCCACATACTTTACTAGGGTCTTTCAGCTTGGACCTCCCAAGAGTCTCTGAACAGGAGGTGGGGCTTGGAATGGAGAAACTGCCCCACCTATCAGCCAGGACCCCCTGGGACTTAGCTGCATAAAGACTGTCTTGGGGTGTCCCCCTTCTCCCCTCACCCTCAACAAAAGGAAAAGTTCTCACGTATTCTGTCTCCCGCTTAGACTCAGAGGAGAAGTTCTGGGTGTCTGTGCTCTGTGACTCGTAGTCAACTTTGTAGCGCTGGCTGTCCTTAGCGTGGCCTTTTTTGATTACATCCATCTTTGCGTGGAGTGGATGGAACTTGGAATCGGTCACTCTGTGTGTGCTGGACACAGCCTGGCTTTCCACACTCCCAGCACTGTGGTCCTCCTCAGACTCACTGATGTTTCCTGGAATAGCACATGAGGTTAAGGAAGTGACTATTATTGTCAATGGAGTGATTTTTTTTTCAGACCCAGGTCACACCTAAAAGGCAAAGCTCTTCAAAATTCTAAGTAAAGAAAAAGATAACTGGTTAAAGGCATTCTAAAACACTACCTGTTGCAGCCAGAACGCTTCACTTTAGAAAGCCATCTGACTGAAAGTTACTTTGCCACAGTGAAGGCCAGCTGATGCTTGGCAAACCCTTTTGCAGACGAGAAAGCAGCAGGCTTCAGCTGCCACCAGCAGGGGGCAGCCGTGCACCATGGAATACTACGGTGGAGCTGACCAGAAAACTCACACCGGACTCCTAATGTGGTTCTCTCAGTCCTGGGCACAGTTGTTGGAGGTGGGACAATGGGGCGGGGGCAGGGGTTGGGGGTGGGGCTGGGGCGGGATATAAATCATTCTTTACTCAGGCAGCAGCACACAAGTCATGTAATTCTGACCTTCACTCGGGTTTGCTGGTTTTAAGTAGCTCACTCCGGGGACCCAGAACAGAATTATGTGGGCGTGTTAGAGAGGTTTATTTCTGCTGTGCTGGTACAGCTTTCAACTTCAATGTCCACATAGACTCAGTGTTTTAGGTGGGAGGGGCAACTTCTTGGGGAAACCTTTCCCACCCCCCTCAGCATTGCCGCCCACACCTTAGACTTGAAGACGTGAAGGGAGGGGGAAAGGGAGGTGAGAAGAAAGCTCCAGGCAGGAGCTTCTTTCATAATCCACGGTGCTAAGGGAGAGGTTCCTAACTGACACGGATGCTGGACAGGAAGCCAGACTTCGACACTCCATTTGTAGTAAGACCCCCATACTCCATGGGGACCCAAAGCCAGATGCTGACCCCCACAACTCCCGAGCTCTGAAATTTCAGCCTTCACTCTCTAGAAAAGGACTTGAATAGCTCTCCTAGACAAAGTTCTAGTGGGCATCTGGTTCTGAGTTTATTCTGTCTGGGTGCAAAACGCAGGGCTCCAGCTGGCCTCTCTCTTTTTCATTTTGCCTCTCAGGAGATGGCAGGCCCGTACATTCTGCCCAATGGGGTAGACTTGGTTTCTGGCTCTGGGCCAAGAAAAGCAAATGTTTCACTCCTAGTAAAGTGCCAGAGGGCAGCAGACTACGGTTTCTTAGAGGAACTGACCTGCAAGAAGATCCGGGGGTGGGGGGTGGGGGTGGGGCTCATGCCCAGGAGCCTTGGTTGTCACCTGAGGTCCAGCCGCAAATCCCTAAATGAATTCTGTGCCTTCTCAAGCACAAATTCTGGGGGTCTAGGCCAGCACCTGGCAGAGCAGGTCCATAATTAAATTCCTGGACTTGGTTTTAATTTGTTTTAATCTCAGTGGGTTTTTTTTTTTTTTTAAAGTACAGGGACAAAGGAAATGCTAATATGTAAATGAAATGCTAATATGTAAGTGAACTAATTTCTTAAACTTCCTTGTTTCCTTTTTTTAATCCTTAGATGGCCGATTCGGGAAGAATATGGTTCAATTTAAACAGGGAATTGTGAATTGTATCATAGGACTATACTTTGTTTCCATTCAGTGGATATAATAAGTCACTGAACTCGTAATTAAAGCTCAGATCTACTTTTTACTACAGCGCTCTACGGTGGTTACTAGTAGTGGGCACTAAAGCCTAACTCAAAATAGCAATGTTGGTATTTCTTAAGATCGCTTCTTTCTGGTATATCACAGAACGCACTAGAAATCAAAGGCACACAGGCAAACGGCGTAGTTTTCCTTTAATTAAGCCAGCACCTGCCCGCACCCGGGAGTGTAGCTCTGCAGCCACAGAAATCATAAAGGGACTGTTTGCCCAGCGAGCCCTGGTCCCGGGGTCTTGCTCCCCGCCATCTGCCAGCCTGATGGGAAACCGGAGAATTCCAGCCGTCAGCTGTGTGGTGCAGGTTGAGAGCTGGACTCACATAGCTGAGCGAGACTGCTAAGAATGCTGGGCATTTAGAGCAACAGCTGCCAAGTCCATTTAAATCTCCCCCCCCCCCCCCCCCCCCCCCCCCCCCGCCTCCCAATTTCCTAAAGTAACAACCTGATGTCCTTAGAGTGGCCACCTGACTGACAGGGCCTGCACCAAACCTTTGTGGGTTTCCTCTTTGGGGCTGCCTCAACTGCACCTCGCTCCTAAATCGGATTAGGATTAGAAAGGTTAACATTCCTGGGGTCGCATTTCTAAGTCTCTGCTTCAGCAGAGAAACCGCCCGGATCTGCATTCTGCGCAGCTCTAGCACCTGGGACTTGGTCTCAGCGCCCCGAAGGCGTCGCAGGGCATTGGGGGTGGTGGGTGGTGGGGAGTGCCTACAGGGGGAAAACGGGGCTCAAACACTATTGCAGTTCCCGGTGACGTGGAGCAATTTTTTACTTTTTGAATTTTAGGTTTCACAATCTTAAAGGCACCAGTACTTTAATTCCATCTCGATAGTTTTTTGATAAGCCGGGACACAATGCTTCTGCCAATCAGCAGGTACAAACGATAGTAGTTTTCAAGACAGGTACTGTTTCTAAGAGTTTGCCTGCCTACAAACCTTCCTGGTCTCATTCCGACCCGAGACTCCCAGGCTCAAATTTCCCAGGGACGGACACATTCCTTTCCAATTTGTGGGAAATGGAAACGCAGATCCACGGCTGCGCTATACAGCCCCACACCCAGGTATCCCCGCTCAGCGAGGAGACTCTCCAGAGACCGGAATCCATCCCCTGGGAGTTTTTCTTGTAATTCACTCGTCCTGCCACTGAAATCTATCGATTTATCACGGAAAGCATTTTGCAGTTCACAAGAAAGAACCAAGGTAGTTGAGCGAAGGCTGTCGGGGGCCCCTCCGCCTCCCAGGGCCCGTTTTCCTGCTAACACCTTTTGGATGAGCCACACCGAGCCTCAGAAGCCACACTCCCCGCCACCGCGCCAGGTCCCAGGGAGTGCGCGCGGCGCACGTGGCTGGGACAGCTTACCTGGGGCGTGTTGGGAGGGCAGGTAGGCACTCAAGCTGCTGGCGGCGCTGGCGTTGGCGCAGAACCCGCGACCATTCAGCAGCGCCTTCAGCGGGTATTGCTCTGCGGGCCGGGGCTGGCAGCGGAGACCGGTGCCACAACGCTCCGTGTAGACTCCGCACGCGTCGCCTTCGCGCAGCGCGCAAGTCAAGCAGCAGCCGCAACCGGGCTCTCGCACCAGCTCCGTGCACGCGGGCGCGGTGGGCGGGGGCGCGCACTGGGCCAGCGCACGCGCGTCGCACGGTTCGCAGCGCACCACGGGGCCGGCGCCCACCGCGCCCGCGCCGGCCCGCGCCACCGGCGGTCCACGGAGCAGAGTGAGTGCGGTGAGCGCAGCCGCCCAGAGCGCGGGGCGCGCGGGATGCATGGCGCCCAGAGGAGGTCCTGCGGCTCGGCGGCGCGGAAGGGTGCGGAGTGAAGAGCACGCGGGACTAGGCTGCAGGATGTAGGCAGCGAGCTGCAGGTTCTCAGTGCCCAGTCGTCGCGCTAGCTCGCATCTGGGCAGCATGGGCGCGCAGGCCGATATATAGAAGCCAGGGTGGCGGAGGACACGCCCCGGAACGGCGAGGGTGGGGGGTGGGCCGGCGCAGGCTGGGCTCCGGGGCCCGCGCCTCCGGGGAAACGGGACCGAGGACGGGGGCGCGCTGCGCGCGTCTTCACTGGACACCTGCTCCCTGTGCGCACGTCCTGTACCCGAGTCACCCCTTCGTCTCTGAGAACCGCGGGGGCTCCCTGCCTCCCGGTTGTCTCTTGGGTCCTAACTACTTCAGAGCTTCTGATCCACCACACCCCTCCCCCCGCTACAATGACTACTCCCCGCCAACTTGGCGCTCCAGACCCTTCAGCCCGCCCCCTCTGGATGCCGGGTTTAGGTGGCCTTCCCGAGCTGGTTTATGTCTGGGGAAGCTGGCGCGGGCCCACTCAACTCTTGCGAACTTTGAAAAGTTTCTGCAGTTGAATTCCTCATATAGGGCACGTTGCAGTGGGCATTTCCCAGTGAGAAGTCGCAGTTCATATGGGGTCTGGAGAACCTTGGCGCTCGAGGTTTAAATTTGCACCGTTGGCCAATCGCACATGACAGTCATGGGTTCTAAGGATTTGCTTTTCAAAGCGGTGCTCACTCAAATACTCTTACTTCGCCACATTTCCCCCGTTAGCAGAATGGGGCAGTGAGGGCGATTTAAAAAAAAATATTATTTTATTTTTAAAAGAAGATGTGAAATCCCACCAGTTCTTGTTTGGGGTTCTTTACATCTGCGATAAAATAACTACTGAGACTCTGAGGCGGGTGCCGCAGCGGCGGCATGATTAATAGCCAAAGCAACTCTTAAAATGAATAATTTTCACAACCGTTTTTAGTCCTCCTTGCACCCTAGCTCCGTCTTCTTTCTGATGCACTCCAGTGCAGACTCGGTTCTTGCTAATCGCCGCACTCTGAACACCGCACAGAGAGCTGAAATCTTGGCGGCTCAATAGCCCTCTCCTGTTCTACTTTCTCTTGTACCGGTCTCTCCCAAGTCTAGACGCTCTTTCTGTAAGTGACCAACAGAGGACACTGGTGTTCCAGGATTGAATTGACAAACTTCTTCACCGCTCCTCCCCCCCCTCCCGCCCCCCACTTCCCTTTCGCCAATTCGTGGACGAGTAGTGGGAATTTGAGAAACCGCCTTGGAAGGAGATTTTTCCTGGATGGCCTTGAATTGAACGTTCGTCCCAGGGGCTGGAGAAGTTGTCCTTGGGGAGACCTATGCATTTTTAGGTGGGAAGCAAATTAAGATGGCCTCCCCATATGACCCTCTGCCCCTCATGCAGCTTCTGGTGAAATTAACGTTCATCTACCCCCAGGTGTCATCACGTCTCTGTGTATCTGTGGCTCTCTTTCCATGTATTTATATCCCTTTAAAAATATGTCTTACTTTTAGTTCCATTTAGTCCTCCTTAACTTGGCACTATAAATAAGAATGATAAAATTTGGGTATTTACAAAGAAAAAAAAAAGATCAAAGATGAAACACATGAAGGCCTGGCCTTAATGGTAGCCAACCAAGGTACAGTACCCCCAATTTCTGCATATTTCTTCCTCATAGAGCTCAGGTTGTGGCTCGATTTAACATAATCTACCAGAAACTGTCCTAATTATCCCTTCTTTTTCTCCCATGGACTAACACCCAAGAACAGGGCCACTGATTTCTTTGGAAAACTGAAAGAAAAAAAAAAATCCCCCAGGGTTCCTCTTGTTCTTTAAATAACTACAGAGACCTTGACTCCAAAATTAGAACAAGGTTTAGTGTCCAAAGTGATTCTAGACGTGGCAGGCCTCCACTTTGTTCAAGTGCACTGTTACACACAGAACCAACCGAGCAGTTTTACCCAGCTTTATCATCAGGCTAGGAGACGGGACACCTAGAAGGAATGGCTTCTTGGAAAAACTTGGTTCTCTTTGTAATAAATTGAGAGCCCTACTGTTCTTCCCTTGCAGTTTGAGAAACGGGCGCTTGTTCCAAGTGGGACTTCTAGGGGGCGCCAAAGCGCCAGGCCTCCATCTGAGTTTCCAGGCATCCCAGAGTTTTCATAGGATGGGTTCCTCTTAGTGTTTTATGCCGGCTGTCATCACCTTTGTCATGACATCTTGCACTAGCCGAGTACATCCGTGGCACTGACATGAGGAGGATTTTGCTTTAATAGTTAGCTGTTTTCTTTTTGACAAAACTTCAGGGCACCCCTCCCCTCCCCAATAATTATTGCAGGAAGGATTTGGATGGGGGGGGGTTATAATTTTATGATATGCTGGTTACTTATGTCAAACTTTACAACTGGTATCTGTGGCTGTGAATTTGAAGCCGTGCAGTGGGGAAGATGTGGCCCTCCTCTGTAAGGGTGCTTGGCATTCGATTGTGAGTAGTGACAATGGGCAGGAGTCTTCCGGTCTCTGAACAGAGTCCCGCCCACTGACCTGGTTATAATTAGTGATTCCAGCTGCCAGCTGCTTATCTTACCCAGTTGACACTAACTCCTCCCTGCCTGGAGCCCATTGTCTTTACTTGGACACCTTTGAACATCGTGTTGCTTTTCCTCCTTCTGGTCAGGGCTGGCTAAACAAGCAGAGGGATTCGAGTCCTTCAGGCTGTGGCTTCCAGATGTCCCTAGAATTGTGATTGTCATTCTTCCTGATCACTATTAGTCTCTGGCTAGAAGGTCCAGACTCCTAGAAGACCTAGTTTCCAGGACCGAGTGTCACTCAGCCTTTAAAGCTTGAGAAATCTCTTCAGAGTAAGGTCTAGACAAGGAGCCTAATTTTCTCTCCCTCAGATCATCTGCTGGGTGAGCTTCCCAAAGTCACACATTCCAGACTTTTTTAGGGACCATTAACCGCCAAAAGTTATCACCATTAATAAATAGCCCTGCAGGTGACTTAGCCAAAGAACACCACTAAACCATAGACCAGCCACAGGTATTCACAGGAAATCAGCAGGGAGCAAAGGATCATGGGTTGTGTGGCCACAGAGTGAGTAGAGGGACCTCACAAGTGTGCTGTTACCCCAACAGAGGATGGACAACCCTGTTCAGGGGGTCAGGACAAGCTTCAGAGGGGTGGTGGTATTTGAGCCCCACATATCAGAAACCAGCAGAGGGGACATAGACACAGTGTGTGCATGCGTTTTCTGAGAGAGTTGCATTGTCTGGGAAAGGTGGGGTGGGCTCAGAAGAGACAGCGTTGGCCTTGGCAAGTGTACTGTGGAGTAGTGGAGTTCTGAAGTATGGAAGAGAAGGTGGCTGGACAAAGTGGAATGGGGAAGATGGCATTGGAAAGAGGCCAGAGGAGCCTCAGAGGCAGTGCTGTCTGGTCTGAAAATTTGGAGGTTGTGGTGGTTTTAGTACAAAGGGCCCCCATAGGCTTGTTGGAGAAGGTGTGGTATTTTTGGAGGAAATGTGTCATTGGGGGTGGGCTTTGAAGTCTCAGTAGCTCAAACCAGGCCCAGGGTCTCACTCTCTCTTTCTGCTGCCTGTTGGTTCAGATGTAGAACTCTCAGCCCCTTCTCCCACACCATGTCTGTCTGTGTGCTGCCATATACTTCCTGCTGTGACAATAATAGACTAACCCTCTAAACTGTAAGTCAGACCCAATTAAATGTTTTCCTTTAGAAGAATTGCGGTGGTCATGGTGTCCCTTCACAGCAACAGAACACTGACTTAAGACAGAGGGAGATGTCAGGCTTCTGGAGAAAGAGAGAAAACATGTTCTGTAGAAAAGGCAGTCCTTTTGGTAGACTCTCCCTGGAAGGGTGCTTCTTCATATTATAGTACCCTCCTGCCATGATGTTTTCTCCTGAGCGGTGCAGCTTTCTACTCAGACACCCACAACAGCACCCATGTAACCTACTAGGGAGAGCTGTTCATCTCCCTCTATTTAGGGAAAGGCAACTCCTGTCTGCTTCACTCCTCACCGTTAAGCAAGACCACAATGTCAATAATAGTACGAGAGGCTGGAAAATGGCTCAGAACACACACGAGGGTAGTGCTGGCTCAGTCCACGAGGGTAGTGCTGGCTCAGTCCTCCCCCTTGTTGGTCGTCTGCATGGAGCACGTTCCAAATACGATGCAGTAGATTCATAGCATGGCTAGAAGGACTGACACTTAAGATACATGTTGCCTGGTGAGTGGGAAGTCAGAGTTCACTTGTGTGCTCTAGTCACCTGAACAGACCTTAAATGTGAAGTTCTGTTCTCAAGTGGATGTCAGCTCACAGCACAGATGCCTTTGTCTCTTTGTTTCTGACATCATGAATGTAACAGGTTTTTCCTTGACCAATGAATCTGGAAACAAAATTTTTTTTTTTTTTGAGACAGCGTAATCTGTGTAATAGCCTTATCTGTGTAACAGTCTTGGCTAGCCTTGATCTCACAGAGATCTGGCAATTTGAGATCATTTTTCACCCAGCTGGTTTGCCCCTAGAACCAATTCCTTCTGAGAGCTTAGGGGGCCTGTGCTCTCTCTCTCTGTCTCTCCCTCCTTGTGTCTGTGTTTGTGTCCGTCTGTCTCTCTCTCTCATTCTTTCCTCACCTCTTCCTTTCCTTTTGTCTCGCTCCCTAAGAACACGTCTCAGATTCCACTCTGTACCATCCATCCCATTGGTTTGTAGGTAAAAAGATAGCTTTCCTGCTAAAATATAACTCACATAAATGACAGAGTCAAGTATTGTCTGACATACCTTGACTTCTGTGACATTCACATGGCATTTCTGAAGTTCCCCTAGTTCATTTCTACCTTTATTCCATTGTGGCCTACCTATTAAGATATATTCTATATTCTCTCTCTCTCTCTCTCTCTCTCTCTCTCTCTCTCTCTCTCTCTCTCTCTCCTCTCTTCTTTTATAAACAAAATTCCAAAGTCTGCTTTTACCAATGAAGACTCATGAGCCAGATGCTGGGGTGAAAACTACTTGCTGGCTCAAGGCAGAGAAAGCACCCAGCTGACCTTCCCACTCCATGGACATCCCAGAAGGAAAAAGCCCTTCTTCCTTCTCCATGATGTCTTAAATACCTTCAACTCAACATCCTTCCTTTCTATTTCCTGCTTGTCTCTCTGTCCATCCTCTGGTCTTCCTCTCACTCTCTATGATTTTTTTCCCATGTTTGCTTCCTGTCAATCTGGTTGCTTGCTCCGCCTCTTGACCTAGGGTTAACCTAGGGTTAACTTTATTTACTCCTGTTTTCAGAAAGCTCTTGGATTAAAGGTGTGTGCTAGGGCTGAGCCTCATCACAAGCACTTGTTTACAGTGAACAGAAATCTAGGATCAATGACTGAGCCACAACACAATTAGAAACAGGTTTTTATAGTTCACAGTCTTGGGGTTCACAATGGGATCAAATATCCTGCAACTCTCCCTCTCTCTTGTTAAGGTATGTATGTATGTATGTATGTATGTATGTATGTATGTATATATGTATGTATGTATTTATTGGCCTGCAACGGGATCAGTTTTGGAGACAGTTCCATGTATTCCTGAGATAAATATGTATTCCCTATTTTTAAGATGAAATATCCTGTAGATGTTAAATCCAGGTGACTGTGATGTAAATTAGCTCTGAAGTTTCTTTGCTGATTTTAGATTTGGAAGAAGCATCTGAATATGAGGAGGACATCGACACTTTCCACTTTTATTGTGTCAGGCACTATGTGATCTTTTATATCCTCTTGTGCTTGTTTTGTGAAATTTGCGAGCTCTGATACTCTGCATAAATATTTATAATTTTTTAACCACATCGATGCATTTATTACGAGGAGTGGTCTTCTTTATCTCTTCTGATTAGCTTTAGTTTAAAGTCTATTTCATTAGCTACCAGGAGAGCTGTGCCTGTTTGTTTAGAGCTTCCATTTGTTTGCCAGTTTGATTTTTTTCCATTTTTAGACACTCAGTGTTTGGGCATCTTTGCTAGCTAAGTGTGTTTCTTGGCGACAACAGGGAGTTGATTCCTGTTTTGTTCCCCTTAAATCTGTTATATCTGTCTGTCTGTCTGTCTATCTGTCTGTCTGTCTATCTATCTATCTATCTACCTACTTGTCGTATCTATTATCTATCTATCTATCTATCTATCTATCTATCTATCTATCTATCTATCTATCTATCCATCCAGACATGGTGCTGGAAAAGTAGGTGGAAACTTACATCTTTACCTGCAAGCGCGAGGCAGAGAGAGCTAACTGGCAGTGGCGAGGGCTTTCGAAACCTCAGACTCTGCCCCAGTGACACACCTCTTCCATCAAGGTGATCGCACCTCTTAATCCTTCCCAAGCAGGTTCCACCAACTAGAGAACAAGTATTAAAACACATGGCTCTATGTGGGCCATATATCACAGCAATGAGAAGGTAACTGAGACACCCCCATACTACCAAATCCACCCTTTCCTAGTAAATCATTCAGGAGGTTTTGAATTTATTTTCTCTAGGTGTATCAGAGACAGACCTCTGAGGCCAGTTGCTTATGGCTCTAAAAATCTATGTCAGTGTATCCTTGCATCTTCACAGGCATCAGGGTCTCTTGTACATGGTTGGGAGTGCAAAAGACTCAGGGAATACAATTCTAAATCTCCGTGGTTGTCCTAATGAGGGCTTCATTGATGAAATACTAGAACAAAAGCGACTTGAGGGGGAAAGGGTTTATTCATATATTTTCAGGTAATAGTCCATCTATGAGGAAAGTCAGGGCAGGAACTCAAGCAGGCCAGGAACCTGGAGGCAGGAGCTGATGTAGAGGCCAAGTGCTGCTTACTGGCCCAGATCCTCGCTTAGACTTCTTCATTATAGAACCCAGGACCCACGAGGTCAGGGATGGCACCAACCACAATGGGCTAGGCTCTCCCACATGAATGACTGATTAAGAAAATACCCCCCAGGCTTGTCTACAATCTGATTATTTGGAGACATTTTCTCAGTTGAGTTTCCCTCCTCTCAGATGACCCTAGCTTGTGTCAGGTTGGCGTCAAAGCTAGACATCACAACCATGCCTTGCAGATCTGCTGCTTTGTGTCTCAGTACAACCACAGGGCTACGTTTCCTGCCTCCTGGCTAATTCCTTTTCTGCTACTTACCATCACGAGTGGTTCCAGGATGCGTATGAAGATACATAAGAGGGATGGCCAACTCATGCTCTTATTTCACAATGTGGATGGGCTTGAGCACCCCACAAGGCAAGTGACTTTCTCATTCTCAAGATCATTCACCCTATGCATTACACGCTCCAGGAGAAGCTCCGGTGCGTTGTGTGGAGACACACGTGTGAGTGTGTGGCATAGCACGGCATGCAGGAGGACATACGCCTCCGTGAATACACAGCTCTCTTTACACCTGTCAGGATGTGCTGGAATGGAGAGGAATCTTGGTATGACAGTGGACAGAGCTGAGAAACTTTACGTAGAACAAGCAAGGCACAATACTGGAAGGATGAGCAGTGTGTCAGGCTAAGAGAGTCAAAGTGGAAAACTTGAGTGTTTGCACCATCTTTGTGAAAAAGAAAGGAAGAGAGGGAAGGAGGGAGAGAAGGAGGGAGGGAGGAAAGAAGGAAGGAAGGAAGGAATGAAGGAAGGAAGGAAGGAAGGAAGGAAGGAAAGAAGGAAAATAAAAAGGCAGCATCCCTGTGTGAGTGGCCTTCTGGGCTGGACTTCTATTCTATTTGATCGGTTCAGGCTCCTTGTAGCCACGCATAGCTGCCCTACCCTGCGCATCTCCAAAAGGACTCAAAGAGCAAATGGTTTCCCTTCCTATGTATTCTTTGCGTGTGTATCTAACTTTAGAGTCCGTTTACTTGATGAAAATTATGTTGACTTCAACAATAAATAAATTCAATTTGAATAGGAGTCTTTACACAGTCAAGCACTCAAAACCGTGCCAGTGGAGTTTTTGCCTATGGAGGTTGGCCTTTCATATTCTTGGTAAAATTAGAGAAATGTATTTTTTTTATAGGCTTTATCAGTCTTTTGTTATACTTATTCCCAAGAATTTTGGTGTGTGTATGGATATATGTACTTTTCACTAGATAAAGACAATTACCACAGATTACTGATTTATGAACACTAACATCCATCCTATCTTTTTTTCTGAATTCCTAATATGGTCATTGAGATCCACTTTAGTTTGTTAGTGTTCTGTCCTACAGGTTAGTTAGTACCATGACCCAGCTAGTAATCCAACTCAGGCCTCAGGCATTCTCCCTTAAAGAATTATTTGAAAATTTTATGTGTAGAGTGTTTTGCCTGCGTGTATGTATGTGCGCCATATGCCATATATGACACTCTGGGTGGCAACAGAGTCCAGAAGAGTGTGTCTGATCCCCTATAACTAGAGTATGAGCCACCGCTGTGGTGCTGGGAATTGAACCGTGTCCTCTGAAAGAGTAGCCAGTGCTCTTAACTGCTGAGCCATCTCTCTAGCTCCCACACTCTTTGTTTTTCCTGCTCTCCTTTCTCATTCTTCCACCTGACCCTTCTGCTTATTTTCCTTCTTTCTTCTTCTCCATCTTTGAGTGTTGCTGGGTTACGTTTGCTAGCACTTAAGATTTCATATTCATGGACTTGTCTTTCAGTCGACCTTTTCGCTTTAAGACAACGTTTCACTGTGTCCCCACCTGACCTACAACTAACTATGTAGACAACCTGACTTTGAATTCATAGAGATCTCCCCACCACTGCCTTAGAAGTGCTAGGATTACAAGCCTATGCCATTACACCTAGATCATCAGTTTTCAAATAAAAAGTTTCAATGTTGAAATGACTTTATACAGATTTGGCCAGATATTTTGGGGCACCAAGATCCTATTGTGTAATAGCTTCCATGCTGTGTTCAGTTCTGTGTCTCCTGTTTACCAGTCTGTGATGGTTTTCTTTGCTTAGGACTTTACTTTTATTTATTTATTTATTTAATATTTTGTCTTTTTGAGACCGGGTTTTTCTATATAACTCTGGCTGTCCTGGAACTCACTAGGTAGACCAGGGTGGCCTTGAACTCACAGAGATCTTCGTGTCTTTGCCTCCCAAGTGCTGGGACTAAAGGTGTGCGCCACCAGGCCTGGCTTGTTTGTTTCATGGTCAAGTGTTTGAAGAGCATTGCTCAGTTTGGAGGAATGTTTCTAGTGTTAGAGTGATGTAAGAGGTACTTCTTGTTGCATCTTATTTGAGCATCAATATCTCATTGCAAATCACATCATGATGTCAGCATAGCTTGTTACCATGGTGTCAGGTAGGGCGGTTCATTGGCTAGGTTTTATTAAAGTTGTTTTAGCTCCATCAAACATATCGGTGAAGGTGTCATCTTTTTATTATTTTTCATTTACTCTGCAAGAGTTAGTGTAAGGCTAGGGTCTTTGAGAGTTTCCGAAATCACTGAGGAACTTCAGATTCTAAGTTTTCTTTGTTAGAATATTTTAATTTACTAACTGACTTTTTGAAAGTCCAGTGGCCCAGTTTTATGCTCATTCACACAACGTGTGGATGATAATTATTTACCATCTTCCCTGGTCAGGATCTGTAACTGTGGCTACATTTCTTTTTGGGACATTTCCTTTTGGGACACTCATTTTGTTTCTCCCCTTGTCTGCTGAGCAATTTTGCTTAGGGTTTGTGAACTCTGTTGTCAGTTTTTCCAAGACCAACTGTTTTCCTTTGCGGATGGAGCGGGCAATTGTTCTGTTGCTTGTTTGCTATTTCATTAGTCTCTGTTCTCGTTTTTATTATTTCCTTTTGCAGAAACTTATTTCATTGCACTGTAAAAAATCTTTGTAGACAGATGACTGAAATGTTACTTTTCATTTAAAAAAAAACGTTATTTTTATGTATAACAGTATAGTTTACATATTAAATAATACTAACATAGAATAATTAGTTGTAGTCTTAATCAGAAGAGTAAGAGGAAATGAAGCGTTAATTTTTGATTGTTCTTTCTGACATGCACATTTGAAAGGAGATTCATTTCCTTCTATGAGTTGTCTTAAAGTAGAGTCAAGTTTTGATGTACTATACCTTCAATATTTTCCCTTATCTTTTCTTCTTTGACCCACATGATATATATTTAGATGCATATTTAAGATTTTTACGACTGTGAAGCATGGTTAAATGTCACTTTGTTATTTGTTTCTATCATCATATACTGTGGATAAAGGATGCTCTAATGGTCCCACTGCACCTTGGTTGAGTTGAGTAGACCACTGACTAGATATCAGTTAGGGCTTATATTTTCAGATGTGTAGAGTATGTTTTATTTTATTTTAAAATTACAACACACAATGAGATGTCTATATATATATTTTTTGTATCTTAGTATTAAAAGTGCTTGATTTGGGGCTGCAGCTCAGTGGGAGAACATTCGCCTAGCTTACATGTGGCATTGGGTTCAATTCCCAGCACTATGAAAACAACAAAAAGAAGGCTATTTTTATTTTGGAGTTGTCAGATTTCTTCTCATGCCTTTGATGGGTTTTTGTTTTGCTATATTTAGGTCCTGTGATTAAATACATACAAATTTCGTGTCTTCCTGGCTCATCAAATTGTTGGTCTTTCTAAAGCAGCAACATTTCTCTTTACTTCTTCTTTGGCCTTAATACCTATTCTCCACAATAGTAAATAAACCTGCATTGAGCTCTTTTGGTTGGCTGTATGCTGTGTATGCATAGCTACTTATTTCAGCATATACTGGCACCTTATGAGCCTTCCTTTGCATAGAACATTGTGAGATTCCTTTAAACAACTGTCTTAGTTACTGTTCTATTGCTGCGAAGAGACACCATTACCAAGAAAATGCTTATAAAAGAAAGCATTTAATTTGGGGCTTGTATACAGTTTTAGAGGTGTAGTCTACTGTCCTCATGGCAGGGAACATGACCAGCGGGCATGGTAGGCATGGCACTCGAGAAGAAATTCAAAGTCACATCCTGATTTGCAGAGAGAGAGAGAGAGAGAGAGAGAGAGAGAGAGAGAGAGAGAGAGAGAGAGAGAGA
>OU015747.1:45417251-45429623 GCA_907169655.1 Acomys percivali | reverse complement strand
TGTGTGTGTGTGTGTGTGTGTGTGTGTGTGTGTGTGTGTGTGTGTGTTTTATACACTGTTTCTTTGGGTAACCTTGGCTGTTCTGGAACTAGCTCTGTAGACCAGGCTGGCCTTGAACTCACAGAGATCCACCTACCTCTGATTCCTGAGATTAAGGACATGTGCCATCACCGCCAGGCTGAACTTTCTCTGTTTAATGGCCTGCTGTAGCCACTCACAAATAAGCAACATTCAACACTTGTTAGGCTGTGACGCACAGGGAGATGCACAGGGTAATCGTCTTCTTTTCCCAACTTTTTTTTGTTTAAGTTGGTGACCTTAAGAAAAATTTAAAAAGTAATATTTTTTTAAAAATGTGTCTTTCCAGGGATATTGGCACCACATTCAGGAGTAGTAGGCCACAACACAAAATGGATCTGACGAAGACAGAGGGGTGCAATGGGGGGGGGGGAGGGCAAGGTGGAGGGGGAAGGGAGGGACGAGGGAGAGGATTTGAAGTTAGGTGGGTAAAGAGATAGGGGGAGGACCTTGGAGGAAGGATTGAGGGAGGGGGATGAAATTATCAAAAATGAATGAAACATTATAAAATGTGTCTTTACTTTTAGTTGACACGCACAGTGCTCACAGGCACTTATGGGCTACTGTGAGGCTTTTTATTATATAGATGTACCTAATGAGTAATGATCAGACCATGATGGCTGGCATGCACACTTCTAGATAGTTACCATTTTGTGTTGTGGCCATTCAGTCTCCTCTCTTCAATCTATTTAGAATTAGTCAATTACTTATTCCCATGGCCTACAGACTCTTAGATGCTTTTCCCCAAATTCAAGCCTATCTGTTATTGTTGGCCATATTCTTTCCATGCCCACCTCTTCCACTTCACCTCTCTAGAGTCTGATAACCATGGTTCAGTCCTCAGTCTCTGTCTTTGAGATCAGTGTTTTAGCTCCCAGGTACAAGTGAGATAGCACAGCACTTGTCTTTCTTAGCACACAGTCCAATATATTCCACAAAATCCAATTATCTTCAGTCCCATGTTGCTGAGAAGGACAGAATCGCACTAATCTTTATTGCTGAGTAATTTCACTCTGTACACATACTGCAACTTCTTTGTCCATCCCATTGATAGACTCCCTAGGTGAATCTGTATCTTATTCCTGTGACTTTGATTCAACACACAGACAACTGCAAAGGTTTGTTTGCCTTAATTTTCATACCTTTGGGCATATGCCCATTATCAGGATGGCTGCACCAAGTGGTAAGGCCACTTCTACTTATTGAAGGAACTTCTGCTAGCTTCCATATGGCTGTACTAATTTACATCCATAAGGGCAGTGTCCCTCTTTGCATCTTTATTAGCATTATATATAATATATATATGTACACACAATAATTTATGTATAATGCACATACTGTATTTTTGATACTAGTCATTCTAACTCTGTGGGATGATATCTTGTGGTTTCTATTTGCACCACATATGAATAAATATTTTCAAAGTATTTCTTGACTATTTGTATATACCTTTTGAGAAATGTCTATGCAGGTCTTTTGCCTCTATTTAAATGGGATTGTTTTCTTTTTGCTTTTGAGTTGTGTCCTTTGTATAATATAGAAAGGAATTCTTCAATGGATGCATAGGTTGCCTGTTCATTTGCTAATAATTTTGGATGTCTGCTGAAGATTTTTAACTGACGCAGTACTGTTTATCAATGATTGGTTTTGCTGGCAGGACTTTTGAGTTCATATCCCAAAGGGCAAAGTGCCTTTGTTCATATCAATACCTGAATCAGTTTTCTATATTTTCTTTTAATAGTTGGATTATATTTTTAAGTAATTGATTGATTTTGAGAATATTTATTATACAGTGGGAGAAAAAGCCACGGTTCTTCTTGCATGGATAACCAGCAGTTTCAAGAATGTGTATTTTCCCCAGTGTGTGTTCCTGCTGACTTGGTAAAAGAATCATCTATCGACTCTGAGATTCCATCTTACACCCATGAGAATGGCTAAGATAAAAAACTCAATGACTGCACATGCTGGTGAGGATGCTGGTGGAAATGCAAACTTTTACAACCAGTTTAAAAATCAATCTTGCTCTTTCTCAGAAAATTGGGAACAGCAAGACCCAGCTATACCACTCTTGGGCATATACCCAAAAGATGTTCCACCATACCAAAAAATTTTTTTTGCTCAACTATGTTCATCGTGGCATTATTTGTAATAGCCAGAAACTGGGAACAACCCACATGTCCCTCAACTGAAGAATGGATAAAGAAACTATGGTACATCAACACAATGGAATACTGTTCAGCTATTAAAAACAAGGCCATCATAAAATTTGCAGGCAAATGGATGGATCTGAAAAAGATCATCCTGAGTGACATAACCTAGACCCAGAAAGACACGCATGGTATATACTCACGTATAATCAGTTATTAGCCACATAATACAGGATAACCACACTACAATCCACAGACCTAAAGAAGCTGAATAACAAGGAGGGCCCTAGGGAAGATGCTTAATTCTCATTCAGAAGGACAAATAGATCAGACACTGGAAGTGGTTGAAGAGAGGCAACAGGGTGGGAGACTACCATAGATGTCTTCTGAAAGATTACACCCATCAATGAAGCAGATGCTCAGACTTACAGCCAAACTTTGGGGAGAGCACAAGGAGTCTTATGGAAGAGTGGGGGGATGGAAGGACCTGGAGAGGACAGGCGCTCCACAAGAAAACCAACACAGCCAAAAAATCTGGGCCTGGGGGTCCTGCAGAAACTGCACCAACCAAGGACCATGCATGGAGAGGACCTAGGCCCCCAGCTCAGATGTAGCTGACTGCTAAGTTTCCACGTGGGTCCCTTAGTAAGGGGAGCAGGGGCTGTCTTGGTCATGGATTCTGTTGCTTGCTCTTCTATCACGTTCCCCTGGTGGAAAGTGGATGAGGATGCAGGCAGTCTTGATAAGGCTTGATAGAATGGGGTGAGTTAGAAGGGGAGCAGGGCTCTCCCTTTCTGAGAGAGGGGAAATGGGGGGGAGAGAGGAAGGGTGGGACCAGGAGGAGATGTGGAAAGGGGTTATGATCAAGACATAAATTAGATAAATTAAAAAAAAATAAAGAAATCAGTTGTCTGTCAATGTCAATACTATTCTGTTCTATTTGTTTGTCTTCTTTGGCCCAGTACCAGTTTACTATATCTTTGTAGTATGCTCAAAGTCAAATATTACAATGCTTCCTGGTTTGTTTCTTTTGCTCAGTATGTGCTTTAGCTGTTCGGAGTACTTTTTGGTTTCATACAAATTTGAGGACTGCCTTTTCTATTTTGGTGAAGCATATCATTGATTTGTTGATAGAGATTACATTGCACCTGTAGACTTCCTTGGATTTTGTGGTAGCCTGGATATTGTAGTGTACCAGTTTTGCTATTCATGAGCATGGCATGTCTTACCGTCTAGGCATCATCTTGCATTCCTCTCACCAGCGACTTAGAAGTTTTCACTGTAGAGATCAGTCACCTCATTGGCTAAATTTACTTTTAGGATCTCTCTCTCTCTCTCTCTCTCTCTCTCTCTCTCTCTCTCTCTCTCTTCCTCTTTATAGCCGTTGTGAACAGATTGTTTCCATGATTATGTACCTGGGGTTGCACATGTGTGTTTTTGTGTGTGGAGGTCAGTGGAGAGCCTTAGCTGTCATTCTTCAAGAGCAGCCCAACACAAGTATTTTGCGACAGGGTCTCTTACTGGTCTCTTCCTTGCCAAGTGTTGCGTCCCACTCGACCAGCAAGGAAGACGCGGCACCCGGTTCTTCTCTCAAGCAGTTTATTCAGGCTCTTCTTGCGGTCTTCTCCCCCGAACCACTCCCCTCATACCATTTTATAGACATCCAAGCATCCAATCAAGCAACGCCACGTTTCCGTACTCTATTGGCTCTTGAAAGCGGAACTATTGCAGGCAGCGGGCTATGCCCTAATAAGGACTTGTTTACTACTTTTGAGGCAAAGCTGGCTACATGCCAGGCGCCATCTTGGGGCGAGGCACACAGTAGAATACTGTGGCTTCCCACAGTTCCCCCTTTTTGTTTTATTGACATGGGAAGCAGAACAGGTGAGAACAGTGGTCTGAGTCTCCAAGGACACTGATGTATAACAGCACACAGGCCGGGCCAAGGGTCCGACTGGGTGCTGAACCCGTCCAAAAGAAGGGCACTGATGTACAACAGTAACTGATGCAGACCAGACCGCCTGATCCGTTACTGGACCCGCCTGGTGTCGTTTGTTGGAGGTGGGGACTAGGACACCAACCCACATGCAAACAGACTTGCTCTCCGAAAGTCCGCTAACTGGAAACAGCGTGACTTTCATGCAGTACCTTGTCTGCACCCTGAATGCGTTCTTATGGGGGTCCAAAATGGACAGCCACATTTGAGGGGACTGCCCAGCCTCGACTGCTGCGAAAGCCTGAGCCATCATGATCTGAGTACGTGCTCGGATGCACGCAGGCGACAAATACACCAGAAGCATACCACACACACACACCAAGGATCAAGATTCCCATAGTCTCTATTCCGGCCCATTCCTTCAGGTGATCAACTGCGGTTGCCAGCCAAGCCGACAACCCTTGCGCCATAGACAGATCCACTCTGGTCGAGTTAATCATGATGATGGCCAGACGAAGGTCCTTTAGGGTTGTCTTGAAGGTCGAGGACCAATTGCCTAGCAGTTGTTTGGAGAGAAACTTAGAAAGGTTAGCTGCTCGTGTGAAATTCTGATATGGCACTGAAGTTACGCATAGACCTGACATTTTACACTTCTATGAGATTGGCACCCCGTCCAAGGAGGCAATGATCCATCCTGTGTTCCCCGGCAGTAGGGGGCCCACCTGGGCTGTCGCTGGAAGATCCCCCCTGCTCTGAGTGTGTAGACCTTTCCTCCCTAAACTGTTCCAGGGCTTGCTCCAGTGCCCGACAGCATTTAGTGTCCTCTAGACAGCCGCGTACTAGTTTCCAGATAGGTCTCACTCCCCCTTTCAGGTCGCCCTGTTCCCAAGCAAAATCTTGATCTTTCCCAAGTTTATCCCAGCTTGATGCGGTCAGATGGCCCGACACTGCAAACCAAGGGGCCACAGTATCACATTTCAACAAGAAAGTTTCCAAGGTTTTACTCTTTAGCTTAACTCCTTTAGATTTTAACAGCTCTTGAAGAGCGGCAAAAATTGGGTGAGATTGTGATGCACTCATACTTTCGCTTTTGTTCTTGCGAAGAACTCTTCGCGTATTAGCTCCCATCCGGAGGCTTGCGATTAGCCTTTTCCAAGGACTTTATTGGCCTCCCTCCTGAGGCTTTCCCATTTTTTAGCTCCCTTCTGGAGACTTGCGATTAGCCTTTTCCAAGGACCTTATTGGCCTCCCTCCTGAGGTTTTCCCCTTTTTTCCAGGGGTTTGTAAGCTCCACTTACCAGGAACTTACCCGCCGGCGATCCCTGACCACTTGGAGTTCTGAACCTAACGGTGGGGGAGTCGGTTCCCCGTATGGGCCACCACTTGTCCGTGCCCTTCCTGGCCAGCAGGAATAAGACTCAAGACAACTAGGTTCCTTCTCAAGGCAGTTTACTCAGGAATGAATTTACAGCAGTTTAGCAAAGTGGAGAATGGCCCCCTCCCTAGGCGGGGCAGAGGCTTATATCCCGGCAAGAGCCAATCAGGAGGTGCCACGTGTGAACTCCTCGTAGGTCAAAGAGATGGCGGAGCTAAACGCCCGAGCTTGTTAGCCATATAAGGACTTGTTTACCCGAGAGAGCGCTCACCGCCGGGAGGGTGACTAGCGGAAGCCAGCGCCATCTTTAGGTGTGGCTACATCACAGCTCTCGACAGCCAAGTAGCCTGAGGGTTTGCCTTTCTCTGTCTCCCTAGCATTGAGATGAAATGCTTGAGCAATTTTTTAAAATGTAGGCTCTGGGGTCCAAAGATCTGGTCAACATGTTACTTTATATATTAAACTATCTTCCTAGCCTCATTCCCACAATTTCTTCCTTTAGACTCCCTACTATTTTTCCTATTAGTTTTTTGTCTGTTGATTTGTATCTTATAATTTTACTGAATTTGCTTATCAATTCCTCCAACTTTTGATGAAGTCGTTAGATTTTTCTATATAAAACATTAAATTGCCTGCAAACAATGTTGTTAATTTCTTCCTCTCCTTTTTGATGTTCTTATCATCAGTTGGTCCTAATTTTATGGGACTATATGGGGATTTATTTTTCAAAGAACTATCCTGGATATTTGTCTCATATAATTTTCTGCTATTGATGATGAGATCTTTAAAAATTGCACTGTCAGCTGAGTGATTTTCAGTACTAGAGGAAATGCTTTAAAGATTTATCTTCATTGTATAATATAATAAAGTTATTTTTAAAAATATAAAATCTGGTTGTTGTTTTTATTTTTATTTTTTTGAGACAGGATAGTATGGCTGGCCTGCCACAGACTAGGTAGACTATCCTGGCATCCAGCCTTCAGCTCAACAGAGGTCTGTGTCCTGGGATAAATGGTGTGTACCACCCTCACAGCTTAGAAACATTTTCAACATTAGGAAACACTTTAAAGATAATCAACCGGATGTGGTAGGGTACTCCTGTAACCATAGCAATGATGCAGGAACCTGGGCTACATTGACAGCTCTAGGCATACCTAAACAACTTAGTGATAGCCTTTATCAAAATCAAAACAATACCCTGTAGATGGTTTGTCTCTGTGAGGTTTTCTCTGTTTTTTTTCAAACTAACAATACATTTTTCTCATACAATATAGTCTAATTATATTTCCCCTCCCTGTATTCCTCTTAATTCCTTGCTACCTACCCTCTCATCCAGATCTACTTTCTTTCTGTTTCTCCTTAGAAAAGGACTGATTTCTAAGATATAACAAACATGATGAAATAAAATATAATAAGAGGAAACAAAACCTTTCATATCAAAGTTGGGCACAGGAACCCAAGAGGAGTAAAAAGAATCCCAAGAACAGGCAAAAGAGTCACAGACCCACTTGTTCTCATAGCCAGGGGTCCCATAAATACACTAAGCTAATAGCTATAATATATATGCCGAGGATCTGGTATATGTGTTATATATATGTGTATATATATGTATATATATATATGTGTATATATATATGTGTGTTATATATCTATATAACATACATATAGATATATGTAGGCTCTGTGCTTGTTGCTTTAGTCTGTATGCACTCAAATGTGCCTTGCTTAGTTGACTTGGTGGGCTGGGTTCTCCTGGTGTCCTTCATCTTCTCTGACTCTTACAGTCTTCCTTCTTCTTCCAGAGGATTCCCTGAGCTCTGAAGGACTTGATGGGGACCTCCAGTTTAGACTCTCTTCATAGTGTCTGGCTGTGGGCTGCCGGGAGAAGCCTCTCTGATAATGAACGGATAAGATACTGATCTATGAGTATAGCAGAATAGCATGAGAAATTAGTTAATTTTTAATGTTTTTTTTTTCATATGAGTCGTGTTTGGTTCTCTGGTTTGTGATTCCCCAAGAAGTGTTGGGTATGAGTTCCTTCCTGTGGAGTAAGCCTTACGTCCAACTTATCTCTCCAATCTCATCCCCTCTGATCCCCAGTCCCACCCACCTCTAAAATCTAGTCTGTCTCCTTTTCCCAAGGGAAGTCCATGAAACCATGAATCCTCACCTAGACCCCTTCTCTTCATCTAACACCTCTGGGTCTATGGTTTGTAGCTTGGTAATCATTTACTTAATGGCTAGTATTCACATATAAGTGAATATATACCATGTTTTCCTTTCTGAGTCTGGGTTACCTCAATGAAGATGATTTTTTTTTCTAGTTCCATTCATTTGCCCTAAAATATTATGATGTCATTTTTTTTAAAAACAGCTGAGTAATACTACAATGTTTAAATGTACCACATTTTCTTTATCCATGCTTCTGTTGAGGGGCATCTAGATTGTTTCCAGTTTCTGGCTATTGTAAATAAAGCCATAATGAACATGGGTGAACAAAATGTTCATGAGGCATGATGGAGCATCTTTTGGGTATATGCTCAAGAGTGATATAGCTGAGTCTTGAGGTAGATAGATTCCCATAGCTTTCTGTATTCATTCTTATTCAGTTCTAGAAAATCTTTCATTTCTTTCTTGACTCATTTTTCATTCAGTCATGAGTTGTTCACTTTCTATGACTTTGTAATCTTTCTGTTGTTTCTGGTTTATGCTTTTGTTTTTTGTTTTTATGTCTTTTGTTTTGATATCCAGCTTTAATTTGTGGTAGTCAAATAGGAGGCAGAGTGTTATTTCAATTTTCTTGTATCTTGAGACTTTCTTTGTGCCTGATTATATGATCAGTTTTGAAGAATGTTCCATAAAGTACTGGGAAGAGGTATTTTCATTTGTGTTTGTATGAATGTTCTGTAAATATCTGATAGGTAGATTTGGTTCATGATGTCCATTAGCTCCAGAATTTCTCTGTTTAGTTTGTGTCTGGATGACCTGTCTGTTGGTGAGAATGAGCTATTGAAGTCTACCATTATCAGTGTGTGAGGGTCAGTATTTGATTTAAGCTGTAGTAGTGTTTCCTGTACAAACCTGGGTGCCCTTCTCTTTGGCATGTGGATGTTAAGAACTGGAACGTCTTCTTCCTGTTTTCCTTGGATGAATATGTGGTGCACTTCCCTATTTCCTTGGACTAGTTCTGGTTTGAAGTATATTTTGTCAAACATTAAAATGGCTGCACCACTTTGCCTCTTAGGTTCATTTATTTGGAATATTATTTTCCATCCTTTTACCCTGAGGTGATATCTATCATTGATGTTAAGATGTGTTTCTTATATGCAGCAGAAAAGTGGATCTGTTTTCACATTCATTCTGTGTGGGGAGCCTTGCTAAATTCTGCCATGTCAGAAATCCCATGCTTAGGCTGCATTCGGTGACCTTCAAGTTGCTGACCTTTGCCTCACGAGGTCTTGTGTTCTAGTCTAGGCTATCCTTGAACTATTTACCTTTGAAAGAAGTAGGGAAGTCCCAACTTTGAACCACCCAGAGGATCAAGGAAGTCCTTACAGAGAAATAGGAAATTCTTACAGGGAGTTACCCAGAGAACTAGGAAGTTCTACAGGGAGAGATTCAGGCTATTGTATTCTTGCCTGGGGGCTAGGGTGAGTGGGATTAGAATAGATCCTATTGACCTTGCTCTCTATATATTCTTACTAGTTGGCATTAAAGTGAGTCTTGATCAGAAATTTCTAGACTTGACTCGTTATTTCTCGTGTCTCTTTCAATCCCCACTCCCTCTTTCAGGTGAACCCTGATGCAATTTGTCCCGCGGGCCGGGACACATCAATTCTGTTAATCTGAGTCCTTTTTATTGGTAAATTGAGAGATACCAATGAGCAGTGCTTGTTGATTCCTATTATTTTTGTGCTGGTGTGTATGTGTGTGTGCATGTGCGTATGTGTGCATGTGCATGTGTGGGTATGCGTGCATGTGCATGTGTTCATGTGTGTGTGTGTGTGTGTGTGTGTGTGTGTGTGTGTGCATTTCCCCTTGTTTGATTTGCTGGTCTGGGATTACTTATCCCTGTGTTCTTGGGTGTGTTTATCCTCTTTAGGTTGGTATTTTCTCTAGCACTTTCTGTAGAGCTGGATTTGTAGATAGATCTTGTTTAACTTTATCATGGAATATCTTATTTTCTCCATCTATGGTGATTGAAAGCTTTTCTGGGTCTAGTATTCTGGGCTGTCAGTTGTGGTCTCTTAGACCCTGCAGCAACTTAGAGCCTGTTCAGGACTGTCTCTATTGAGAAGTCAGATGTTATTCTAATAGGTCTGCCTTTGTGTGTTACTTGCCCTTTTTCCTATGAAGCTTTTAATATTCTTTTTTTGTCCTGTATGTTTAGTATTTTGATTATTATGTGGCAAGTGGACTTTGTTTTCTGGTCCAATCTATTTGGTCTTCTGTATGTTTCTTGTACCGAGGCATTTCCTTCTTTGGGTTAGGAAATTTTTTTTCTATGATTTTGATGAAAATATTTTCTATGCCTTGAGCTGGGATTCTTCTCGTTCTTCTATTCCTGTTATTCTCAGGCTTGGTCTTTTCATGGTGTCTCAGATTTACTGGATCTTTTGTGTCAGAAACTTTTTAGATTTCCCATTTTCTTTGACCAATGTATCCACTGCTCCTGTCATATCTTCAATGCTTGAGATTCTCTCTTCCATCTCTGTATTTCGTCGGTGAAGCTTGTCTCTGTAGTTCCTGTTCATATTCCTACATTTTCAATTTCCAGAATTCCCTCAGTTTTTGTTTTCTTTTATTGCTTCTATTTCCATTTTCACGTCTTGAACAGTTTTATTCATTTCCATCAACTGTTTGTATTTTCTTTGCTTTCTTTGAGGGATTTATTCATTTCCCCTAATTTGTTTGTTTGGTTTTTCCCCTCCTGGAATTTAAAAAAGGGATTTATTCATTTCCTTCTATTGCTTGTTAGTGTTTTCCTGAATTTCTTTAAGGGATTTATTCATTTCCTCTTTAAGGCCCTCTATTATCTTCATGGAGTTGGTTCTGAGGTCTTTTTCTTGTGCTTCAGCTCTGTTGGCATATCAGGGCCTGCTGTGGTAGGGCATCTGGGCTCTACTGAAGACACCTTGCCCTGGATGCTATTGATGTGTCTTCTGCTGGTTTCCAGGCATCCAGCTTTGGGGTGAATATAGGCCTAGGTGCTGAGTTGTGGTTTGTCTATGTTGTGTGGATGTTTTGCTTCTTGGGCTTGTTTCCTCTCTGCGTTTCTGGAGAGTGTGGTAGCTGTGTGTTGCCTGTTTTACTGGCCTGTTCATCTGCTGTGCTCACGGGGGTGAGGGGGCATGCCTACTGGTGTTGGAGGCTGGGAGACAGTGCTGAGTCAAGGGAGGGAGGTTAGAAGGACACGGTCTATGGGATCTATGGAGATATAAACGGGGGAAGGGAGGCTGCAGCTGGTGATCTGCTGTAGTGTCAGCAATGTGACTGGGGATTGTGTCTGGAGGAACACACACACACACACACACACAGAGAGACAGAGAGAGAGAGAGAGAGAGAGAGAGAGAGAGAGAGAGAGAGAGAGAAGTTGGAGAAGGTCTATGGACAGCTTACCTGGCTTTCTGACTGTATGAGAGACTTGGGATACATTTGTAGTGTAGAGAAGGCCGCTGGGTCTCCACTGGGACTCTAGACAGCTCCCAGTCATTTTCCAGATGTCCAGTAGAAAGGCTGCTGGTGCTTCTAATATCTCAGATTGACAGTGTTGTGAGATGTAATTGTGTGAATACCTCCTCTGAGACCAGAGACTGTTGAACTGCACTTGCCTTCAGCCTGGAGTTGTTCATGACACAACTCTCCACCTCCTAACTTCATCAGACCGAGATAGTCACAGTCTGTGTATCTGGAGCCCTGGGCTTCCGAGTTCTTGGGGGGAACATTCAGACGCCTAGAGTCAGCAGAATAGTCTTGCAGTTCTGCTTTTCCCATTAGTGACAGGCCATGGGTTGAAAGGTCCCACAGGATGCATGCAGACATTGGGATGGCTCTTTGACCACTTGGTAACATTTCTATTTGGTGGATGTCTTTCTAACCTGCCTCTGCTTCCCTCTGTCTCCCGACGTTCTCAGCCATTCACAGCTGTGTTCCATTTTAGGTGATGCTTTATTCCCACCCTCCCAGCTCTTTGGGCTTTTCCCCCCATCTTTTGTTTTCTATAGCTCTATTAAGAATGTTTGGGTTTTGTATGGGTTTATCCTATTTAATCCCCCTTAATGTTTGCCTGCTTCTTTCTTGTTGATTGAATCCATTCTTTGACATATATGTATATAATGCATGCTGTTCACTGTCACCCACACCTCCTTGATCCCTCCCCCCCATCATTCTCCTCCTCCCTATGAGTCTCGTTCCCACATTTGTGACTTTTTGTTTCATGACCCACTGGGTTTAAGCAGGGCCCTTTGTGTGACCACAGGCTTGGACGTATCCACTCAAGCCCGGCAGGCTCGCCAGTGGATACATGACAGGAGCCAGTGTCTATCCCTTTCAAGAATCCACCTCTAGTCAATAATTAAGCAGCTTCTTCCATCCCTTCTTCTGCTGTGTTCCTTGGGTCTTAGGGGCCATGTAAACATCCTCTTTAGGGCTGAGCACTCAGCCATCACTCTTAGCATCTTTGGCAGCCTTGAGGTTGACATCAGGTGACTTCCTCACTTTATTTTTTGAAGCAGTGTCTTTTGCCTAAGCTGACACTGGCCAATGTGCTTGGACCATCTCACCAGCAGATCTAGTACTCTCTTGTTCCTGCCTTCCCAGTGCTGCTGGGATTGCAG
>OU015747.1:45398783-45417241 GCA_907169655.1 Acomys percivali | reverse complement strand
CACACACACACACACACACACACACACACACACACACACACACACAACCTGTTAGGCTGACTGCTTAGCACTGAACAACCAATTGGTATGCTCTTCCCTGGGGAAGAATAACTCCCCAACTCCCAGCTTTCCCCAGTAGTATGTTCTCTTAGTCTAAGAAATTTCCAAGCTTTCCCAATCTTTAGCAACCACAGCTTGGCTAGTCAGTGACCTCAACACTGAGGAGAGGCACTCTATAGAGAGTTTATGATTCACAGAAGGCAAAGATGACTGTCTTCATTGTTTTTAGACATTAAAGTATTTTAAATTAAGCTATGTACATTGTTTTTAGACAATGCAACTTTATAATAGATTATACTGTAAGTTCTATATAACTTTCATATGCTTTGGGAAACCAAAGACTCATGCGGCCCTCTTTATTGTGATACTTTATTGTGGTGGATTGGAGCTGGGCCTGCAATATCTCCAAAGTATGCCTGTGGTGCATAATATTTAATCTTTACTGAAAGAACATTATAGAGTTTTACAGATGAGACCTATGGAGGTGTTGTTCAGATAGTGTCCTAGTTTGCTTTCTGTTGCGGTCATAAATATCAGGACCAAAAGCAACTTGGCAAGGAAAGGAGTTATTTCAGCTTACAGCTTACAGCCCATCACCTAGGGGAGTTCAGGACAGGAACTCAAGGCATGGACTCAGAGGCAGGAATTGAAGCCAAGACCACAGAAGAATGCTGCTTATTGGCTTGCTCCTCAGGATGCTCAGCCTGCTTTCTATATACCCCAGGATCACCTGCCTAGGGATGGCATTGCCCATGGTGGGTGGGCCCTCGCACATCAATCATCAATTAAGAAAATGTTCCAAGGGCTTGACCACAGGCCAATCTACAAGAGGCAATTTATCAACTGAACCTCCCTCTTTCCAGATACATCCAGTTTATGACCAAACCAAACCAACCAACCAACCAAAGAAACAAAATCTAGTGCAATGGACACCTTGTCACCTTGACACACAAACATACCACAATTTTTTCTTTATTGTTTATCCTTAAGATCTCATATTATTATCACAACATAAAACATTGTATAATCTTAAAAGTTCCACAATCTTTAAAAATTTCAACACTTGGAGTTATATATATGTGTGTGTGTGTGTGTGTGTGTGTGTGTGTGTGTATGTATGTGTGTGTGTATGTATATATATATATGTATATATATATATATATATATACATATATATATATATACATATCTCCAGCAGTTTAAAAGTTCAAAGTCTCTTAAAAAACTCAATGTCTCTTAGCTATGGGCTACTATAAAATGAAAAATAATCTACATACTTTTTACTCCAGGAAGGAAAAACAAAGGCACAGCTACAACGAAATCAAACCCAACCCCAAATCCAACAGTATAAAAATTTCAGTGTCTGACATCTTAGACTCATCCATTAGCTTCTGGGCTCCAAAGAGCTTGGGCAGTTGCACTTCTCTGGCTTGGCCACCTGCAAACACACAGTTTGTCTGGTCTGTTCAGGTGGGCTTTTATTCCACATCTGCCACTGTCCTTTGTGTCTGTCCCATGGCCTTGACATCTTCAATATGCTGGGGGTTGTATGGCAAGTCAGGAGGTGTCTTCACCAGTAGCTTCTCCTAGGCTTGCTGCCGAGACTCTCATCCCGACTCATGTTGCCAAGCCTCAGTTTCCCTCCATGGCACCCTTCAAATCCTGGGGCCTTCACTACAACTGAAGCTGGCCCTTAACCAATGGCCTCTCCTGGCCTCTGAGGGTATAGGCTTTAGCTTTTCCACACAACCTCCCCTGCTTTCAAAACCAGCACCATGTGAGAAACTCCTGCTGATCAACATGTCCACCTGACAGCATGTGCTGCAGCCTTGACCCACTGTGGGCAGCAGCCTTGAGGAAGTGCTTCTTATAAGATTTCATCCCAGTGATGCTGATCTCTTTTGACTCACAACTTATTTTTGAGCCTCAGCCAGGCAGCGTTCATCTTCCCAGGAAGCCACGGTTTCACTTCAGTGGTGCTGATTCTTCAGCCCCAGCTGGACCAGAACCACAGAGTCTGAATTCAAATAAATCCTACGAGGTGACCCAATACTGTCTTTGAGAGACTCTTGGATTTCACTCTGAAGTTTCACATGCCAGGCCCTTGTCATCTAAGTTTTTCGCAGCATGCTTATAGTCCAAGACCCCACAAAACAGCCTATTGGTCTATTAACACTCTGGCTTTTCCAGCCCAAAGTTCCAAATGCTGCCATAATCCCCCTCCTCTCCAAAACACCAGCATGGTCAGGCCTATGCCACCAACACCCTAATTCCTAATTCCTCACACTGATTTCTATCCTAGTTTGCTTCCTATTGCTGTGATAACACCAGGGCCAAAGACAATTTCAGGAGGAAATGGTTTCTTTCAGTTTGAAGTTTAAAGTGCACCAATCAGGGGAAGTCAGGGCAGGAAATTAAGGCAGGAACCTAGAGGCAGGAACTTAGGCCGAGACCAGGGAGAAGCACTGTTTAGTTTGTTACTTTGCTTCCCATCACTTGCTCAATCTGCTTTCTTATACACCCGGGACCACCTGCCTAGGGTTTCACATCCCAATTGGCCGGGCCACTTCACAACACTCATTAGTCAAGAAAATGCACCATAGACTTGCCTACAGGCCAATCGGACAGAGACAGTTCTTCAGATAAGGCTGTCTCTTCTCAGATACCACCAGCTTGGGTCAAGTTGACAAAAACGGGCAACAGCAGCCCCAGGGAGCCTATGATGGCCTGCTCTTGATGACTAGGCCCTTCTCTTATCACATGACCATGCCTTTGTTGGGTCCTAAGTAGATGTATAAATTGTGCCCTTGCTTTCTGAATTTGTGTATTCAAAGTCAGGGCTTGACAGAAAACCTAGGATGATGAGAGAAGGAAAGAGGGTGGCCTAGGCAAGCATATTAAACCAGAAGCTTACAAGAGAAGAACCTTCTGGTACTGTGTAGGCATACCAGCTTTCTTTTGAAGAATTGAAGAATTGAATGGATTTTTTCCCCCCAAGACAGGATTTCTCTGTGTAGCTCTGAATGTCCTGGACTTACTTTGTAGACCAGGCTGGCCTTGAACTCATAGAGATCCGCCTGCCTCTGCCTCCCCAAGTGCTAGGAGTATAGGCGTGCACCACTGTGCCTGGTCAAGTTGGGTGGAATTTTATTATCGGTTAAAACTCCATTCCTGCATGATTTTTAAAAAAGCATACAGTAGGAGTATGAGTTTGTCTGCCACTGCAGTGTGAGTTTGTGGGAATGGAAGAGCATATATTCCCTCCCCCTCCCCCTCCCCCATCCCCCTCCCCTTCCCCCACTCTTAAATTTGAGCACACTGTTAGCTGAAGGAATAATTGCCAACAGTGAAGGAAGTAATAATTGTCAAGACTGGCATAGATGCGTCAGTTCAATGTGAAAACAATTTCAGCGGCCAAAGATAGATGGTATTTTGTTGAAACTCAGGGGAAAACACATTAGTGAAGATTTTTGATTATTTCTGCTCTCTGAAAGGCACTAGATCACACAGGAGCCGCTTATGATGTGGTCATTGCTCACTGTAATACTTCTGAGTAGGCTAAAAAGTGCAGTATCATGGGTAAGAAGATTCGAGAATAAGAACAAGCAATTTCTCTAACAAGCCGTGCACAGCAGCTAGATCCCGGGTCCCACTGGCACAGGCCAGATGTAGGGAGCCCCACGCAGCCTGCAGCCTCCGCTTGAGTTGTATAATATGTTGATCTACCAGAAGGAAGTCACCAGGTTGGAAGCCCTTCCAATCTTGCGCAATTTGGCGATATTTTTCAGAGTCTAGTTAGTTTGAGGAGGGAGGAAAAGATATTAGGCAGATCTCAAAACCTCCCTCCCACTGGCCTTTGTTTGGCAGGAGTAGGGGGAAAGCAGTGTGGGCCCCACCTGTTCTCAGAGCTCAGTTCCTGGCTCTGCCTCACTGCCAAGGGCGCTGTTATCCACCCCAGAATGAGTTAACAGTGTACAGTTTGGGGAGCTAAGGAGCAAAATGTGCACACCCCCTTCCAGTGGAGACTTGCCATGGAACTAATCCGGAGACAAAGAGAATTAAGCGGAGGTGATTTGCCTTCACAAAGGCCCAATCCCTTGCCAAGAGACCTGAGCGGGAGGACTGGGGTGCTGTTGGTGGGTCTCTGTTACAGCGGAGCCTAGTAGGGAGCCCTTCAATAGGTGACTACCCCGCATGATGTCTGGCTAAAGCTGGGAGGTCTCTAGCAGCTGATAGCTCTCAGCCTACCAGGGATGCAGTGTCTGTAAAGCAGCCACAGCTGTGGGCCTCCTCTTCGCTTTCTGCAGGTTATCTTGTGAAAACAAAAACCCAGACCGCAAACTAGCTGGCACAGGGCTCCTCACTGTATGAGAACCCATTAAACTCACGTTGAGAGAAGGGGTTTGCCCAGTGAAGGGGTTTGCCCAGTGACTCAGCCCTATCTTGCGGAAGTGTTTGCACCCATTGCTTCGAATTTTTGAAGCCTATATTGCAGCAGCATGGGGGGTCTGCTCACTCCCAGTTTTCAAGTGTGTAGCGTGTGATAAGGCCTTTTTTCATGACCTGTGAGGGTTAGTCACAAGAGCAGATGCTTCAGGCTGTGTGGCCAGTGCATGGTGACAGACCTCTTGTCTGAGCACAAGGCTAGTGCTGTGGCTTTTGTTTTGTGGCCATTGGTGGAAGCATGTTAAAATCTCCCCTGCTACCAGGAGTATGTGCAACTCTACTGCCCAAAGAATTGTAGGACATGAGAAAACATGCAACCATACCCAGTGATGCAGGCCTCTGATCCCAGGTACTGCAGACCCCAAGGCAGAAGGACTGAAAGTTTCAGGCGGGCTGAAGGAATTTAGCAAGGCCACATGTCACAGAAGAAGCAGCAGTAAGGTGAGGGCTGAGGGCAAGTTGGGGGCAGAGTGCTTGCCTAGTGTGGGTGAGGCCCTTGCCTTGATCCCCGCTACTACAAGGGCCGAACAAGAAAGAGCCAGAGTATATACCATGTGAGTCTTTCTGCTTCTGGGTTAACTCACTCAGTATGATCATTTCTAGTTCTGTCCATTTGTCCACAAATTTTGGGAATTCCTTATATTCCATAGTGTAAATGTACCACAGTTTCTTTATCCATTCTTCAACTGAGGGACATTTAGGCTGTTTCCAGCTTCTGGCTATTATGAATAAGGCCGCTGTGAACATGGTTGAGCATATGTCCTTGTTGTGTGGTGGAACATTTTTTGGGTATATTCCAAGGAGTGGCTCATGAAAGTCTTCACTTACCAGGAGATTGGGATAGATGTGAGGACATCCCACTGGGACTCTAGGTAAGAGAAATATAGGAGATGGGGAAATAGAAGGGCCCAGGTGGTCCTAGAAACCTATAAGAAGAACATCATGACAGGTAGCTCAGGGCCCAGGGGGGTCTGCTCAAACTATTGCACTAACCAAGGACAATACATGAAGTAAATATTGAACCCCTACTCTGATCTACCCAATGGACAGGACATTCTCCACAATTATGTGGAGAGCAGGGACTGACTTTGACATGAACTCTGGTGCCCCATATTTGACCACCTCCTCTGTGTGGGGAGGCCTGAGGGCACTCAAAGAAAAAATAAGCAGGCTGTCAAGATGAGACTTGATAGCCTATGACCATATAGTGGGGGAGGAGGTCTCCTTCAGTCATAGACGTAGGGGAGGGGAATAGAGTGAAAGAGAGAGGGAGGGAGGAACGGGAAGATACAAGTGATGGGATAACAATTGAGTTATAATTGGAATAAATTAATAAAATTTAAAAAGAAAAAAGAGCCAGAGTATACTTGCTACCCTCAGCAGAGCTCAGCCTGGAGATGCTTTTGGGAAACCGGCCTCTCCTCCACTCCATGCCTGTCCTGTCCCTGAGTGCCATTACTTTATCTGAAACCCTTTAAACACATCAGTTGATCAGTCACACTTGCCAAGCTTTCATCGTGGTAAAAGTCTTCACTTGATGGGCAGACAGGAAAATATCTAGAGACGGAGGCTGTGGTGTGTGTCTAGGGAAGGTTGATTGCCCAGCGTGAAATGGGCTGGGCTGGCTCAGGGCAGTAGGGTAGACCCTGAAAATTGGGGCCTTGGGAGAGGAGAAACTCCCGGGCAAGCCCCAGGACACTCAGTTAAGGCTGGTGCCTCCCTTCAGGGTTCAGTGTGGCCAGTCATGCAGTGGGCAGGAGACACTATTTTTGTCCACACACTCCTTGGGCTATTTTATAACTGGTGCCAACTCCTCTTTCTCCCCATATCCCACCTTTCTCTGAAGCAGCCTTCCAGTGACCGCCTTCCCCAAGGGACAAGGCTTCTTCTTGTGGGTGGGTGACCGCACACTTCCCCATCAGGGAAATGAAATTGAAACTGCTTTGAGATGTTGCCTCACTTCAGCCAGAGAGGCTGTCATGGAAATCTGACAGCAAACGTTGCAGAGGATGTGGAGAGAGAGGAACATTTACTTACTATTGGCGGGGGTTTATATTAGCCTGGTCATTATGGACATAATTTTGGAGATTCCTTGAAAATTAAAAATGGAGCTACCTATCACCCAGATATTTCATTCTAAGGACCATACCTGGAAAACTCTATTCCCCACCACAGAGACATTTGCAATCCCATGTTTATCTCTGATTTAGCCACTATCTCAAGGAAACAGAACCAATCCGGCTGTCCATCAACAGATGGATAACGAAAATATATATATATATATATATGAATACTATTCAGCTCTAAAAAATGAAATCACAAAATTTGCAGGAGAAATGGATGGACTTAGTATGTATGACTATAAGTGAGGCCACATAGCTTCAGAAAAAAAAAACATGCTCTACCTTGTATGCAGATCCTAGTCTATAATGTGTACAGTGTATGTAGATAAATGTGCACGTGGACACAGGATAACATGTGGGAAGGAGAACAGGAAGGGGTAAATATTAGGGAATGAGGAAGGACTGAGTTCAGGCAATATACCTGAGTGTCCAGAAAAAAGATATAAGGCTACTTGTTTTTCTAGTCTTAACTCTGTCATGGAGCTTTCATATTTTAGTGGTGGATAAGTGCATAAAAATGCATTTGATAGTGAAAGTGTGAAATCCAATGTGAAGCCCCACAGCTTCCGTATGGGCATTCTAACCGTGTAGAAGTTCACTGAGATGCATAGACTTTGGGTCTGGTTAATATTGCTCTATAGTGTTTTTTATTTGCAAGTTATTTATAATAAAGTAATAAATTTTTTAAAAAGTAAAAAGTAAAGAAGTGTAACACTAGATGTTGGATAGGTTAGCCAGGGAGGGGCTAGCTCTGATATGCTGGAGAGTGTTGTGGAGGCTGCTGGGAGAGAAAAGACATCAGTGGTCTTGCTCAGCTGTGGATCCTGCATGCTACATCTGACTTGTTAGGCCACATGTGCTCGCTGGTGCAACAGTGGCATGGGTGTAATGGCCTAACCAACTGCTATCTGACTGGACTTGAGGCTTGCTCCAGAAAGGGTGAATTCACTGTAAACCTGGTTGAAAGCCAGTAGCTGGGGAAGTCAGAGGCCCTGAGGCAAAACCTACTGCTGTGACTTTAACAAGCAGTCATGTTGTAAAGCTACCTTCTAAGCATTTATGTGCATACTGACAGACCTGGGCTGCTGTCAACCTTGGCCACACACTTCTTTTTGCAGTGGGCAGCAATTATAATCATAAAGACTCAGAACTGGTCCAAGTGCCGAGAATACCTGAGTGTTCAAGTCTAAATGGGACATCTTATTTATTTATTTATTTATTTATTTAATATTTTATTAATTTATTCATATTACATCTAAATTGTTAGCCCATCGCTTGTATCTTCCCATTCCTCTCTCCCTCCCGCTTCCCCCCTACTCACCTCCCCTATGTCTGTGACTGAGGGGGACCTCCTCCCCCTGTGTATGCTCATAGGGTATTAAGTCTCTTCCTGGTGAACTGTTATCCTTCTTCTGGGTGCCACCAGGCATCCCCATCAAGGGGACATGGTCAAAAATGGGGCACCAGAGTTCGTATGAAAGTCAGACCCCACTCTCTAATCAACGGTGTAGAATGTCCTGTCCATCAGCTAGGTCTGGGTCGAGGTTTGAAGTTTACTGCCTATATTGTCCTTGGCTGGTGCCACAGTTTGAGACATCTTTATTAACCAAGGCTCAGAGAACACTGTGAAAGAGGAGGACGCAAGAACGGAAGTGCAGGAGGATACAGGGGACTGCTGGGAAACACTGTCTTCTGAACATGTCGTGGGACTTACACTCGTAAATCTCAACAGCTATTAATGCCTGCACAAGACCTCCATAGATAAGCTAGCCAAAATTACAGCACAGACTGGGGTTGAATTAGAGAGATCCCAGTTCTAAGTAAGGAGCTATTAGGAGCTGACAGCTACCGGGGGAGGGGGAGTCGTTGTCTGTGATGTTGCCTCTCATAAGTTGCTCATGGTCTGGTGGAGAGCCCCACCCACATTCATGCAGTTATGGGCAGCCTTAGAAAGAGAGAGAGAGAATTTAAGAGTTGGGCAGGCCAGAAGATATCTGGAAAGAATTGGAAGGGGAAGGTGAGGAGAGTGGCTATAATTATATTTTATTGTATACACACATACATTTATCAAAGACAAAAACCAAGAGTTTAGTGGGCACTTTAGTAGCATTCCCATTTAACAGGTTAAATAGCATTAGATTCTTCCCTGGGGGCTATGGCTTTGTCACCCACTGGGACTTTGTCCAGCTAACGGAACTATGATGGAAGGATAGAACTGACCTTAAGTATTGTATGGGTATGTATGGTATACACATATGACATACAGACTGATAGAAGTAAACATACTGAATAAATGTGTGTGTGTGTGTGGTGTATGTATATATGTATGTGTGGAAGATGTGAATCTGTATGTGTGAAGTATATTTGTATGTATGTGTGGAGTATGTGTGTGTTTGTTTTTGTGTGTATGTGTGCTCATATTGTGGTATATGTGTGTGTGGTGTATACGTGGTATGTATGTGGTGTATGTATGTCTACATGTATTTTGAGCATACATGTATTGTGTGAGGTGTGTGTGCACATGTGTATGTGAATATGTATGCTGAATCTGTGTTTGCATGTATGATGTGTGTAGTGTGATGTGCATGTGTGTATGTGTGCATGTATGTGTGTGTATAGGTATGTATGTACCTGTGTATGAATGTGGCATGAATGTATGTGCATATGCATGTGATGTGTATAAGTGGTAGATGTATGAAGTGTGTGTCTCTCTGTGTGTGGAATATGTGTGTATTATGTCTATATGGTATATGTGATGTACGTGTATTTCTATGTGGTGCACATGTATGTGTGAGTGTGTGTCTTCTCTATGTGTTTATGTGAATGCATGTTACTTGTGGTAAATGTGTGTGTGCCCTGATAAGACTATAAATGTCATAGAAGTGTCATTATCCCTATTCCAATATTGCTTTCACCGTAGGCATAACAGAAAATAAGTCACTCCAGGGGTGGCAGGGACTTTTGATCTTGGTTGTTTAGTTGTGTCCTCTGGTCATGGTGTCACTGCACGGAAGTGACAAGATCTAGAAGGTCCTTAACACATCTTAGCCTCACTCAAGGAGAGATGTCAACCTCTCCCAAGGGAGGAGGGGATGCCTTCTTAGTAAACAAGGGTGCTATGGCTGCTGTTGGAAGTCTGTCAGCCCTGCTTTTCCGTACCACAGCAGCATATGGGACACACCTCCACCATTCTAGACTAATTGCCCCTTTGTCGCAGCGGCACCGGAAACAGCCAGCCCCTCAAGAAGTGTCAGGGCCCTGTTATTATCAATCAATGGTCATTACCAATCAAAGACACAGTTTGGAGCCATTGGCCTTTGGGGACTGCTTGGAAAGAAAATGATCTCTGAACACTTCTCTTTGTGTCAGAACTTTGAATACATCAGTGAGCATTGAGCTCATCTGGGACTGTATGAGGCATAGGCCAGAGCAGGGACTCAGAGCTGGTGAGAAGGGTCCAGGAGAGTCCAGTACCTGGAGGAGAGCAGGTCAGGCCACACAGTGTGGCTGTGTGCCCGGCAGGTGTGGGAGCCTGCACAGAACACATTCTGCACTGTCCTTTAATATACGTCATAGTTTGCAAACTGAAGGGGCTCAGAGAATACAGTAGACTGTGCTGTGGGGCCAGGAGTTTTGAACTGGGCAGGAACCTTGCTAAAGTAATGTCTTCCTTAGTAGCATGCTTTGAATGGAAACTCAGCAACCATGGCAGACTGACCTTGACCCGTCTTCTGTCCTGCTGCTAGGAATTGTGTGTGTATGTGTGTACATGATGTGTGTGTGCATGCACATGTTTACACATGCATACCTGTACACATGCACACATGCACATACATATGAATAGAAGCCAGAGATTACAGTTAAGTGTCTTCTTTTACTGTTTTCTCCGTTTTTAAAAGACAAGGTCTTCCATTGAATCTGGACCTCAATCATTGGCTAGCCAGCTTGGCCAGAGAGCTCAGGGTCCTGTCAATAGGACATTTAAATTTTTTAAATTAATTTATTCATATTACATCTAAATTATTATCCCATCCCTTGTATCCTCCCATTCCTCCCTCCCTCCCTCTTTCCCCCTACTCCCCCCTCCCTTGTGTCTGACTGAGGGGACCTCCTCCCCCTGTATATGCTCATAGGGTATCAAGTCTCTTCTTGGTAGCCTGCTATCCTTCCTGAGTGCCACCAGGCCTCCCCATCAAGGGGACATGGTCAAATATGGGGCACCAGAGTTCGTGTGAAAGTCAGCCGACAGGACATTTTGATGGGTTTCTAAATCCAGACAGGACACTTGTTCTGGAGGCCTTTGTAATAAAGTGTGGCTTTGTGAAATGCATTGTGTCTGTTTCCATCTTAGCCAGGCTCCTGCTTTTGCTTTCTAAAAACACATATTAGCTGAATATTAGTTATATGTAATTACGGACTTCAGATATGCATATAACATACTTTGATAATACTCACCCCATCCTCTCTTAGGTGCTCACATTCCTGATTGTCTTTGCTTTCTTTCCAACCAATCTTCCTCTAATATAATGCCTGATTTCATTATGTTTTGGTCACGCTTCCACGGAAGGTCTTACCAAAGACTTCAGTTGGGGTCCCTTACATAAGAAGTGGTGTGGGCTATGTACAGGAGCATTGGAAAGTCACCAGTGGCCATGTCGCTGAAGAAGATGTCTTGTCTTTCCCTAGAAACCATTAACTGCCAACAACTTCCCAAGGAGGAATGGAAGCCTGGACGTTCCTCCTCTATCCACGGCAATGCCAATGTGCCCAATCGCGAGTGAGTTTGTGAGATTCTGACCATCTGATTCCCATAAGACAACATTCTGCAGCATCCCTCCCCCTCCTCCAGCTCTTACATTCCTCCTCCCTTCTCTTCTGCCATGTCCTCTGAGACTTGGAAGAAATGATACAGATGTTGCCCTCAAGGCTGAGCACTCAATAGTCACTTATTTTCAATATTTTGACCAATTATGAGTCTCTGTAGTAACCATTACTTGCTGGGAAAAAAAAAAAGAATCTTGCCTAACCAAAGCAGAGAACAACACTAATCTTTTGGTGCATACAACATACAAATATTTAGGCAGTTTGATAGGCACAGCGTGACTACTTAGCTTACTTTACTTACATAAATCAATAGTTATAGTTTTTCCATTAGGCCCTATGCCCTCCTCAGCCACGGGCTTCTAAACATGTTTATAGTAACAGATTTCTCTTTTATCGAATGGGTTTCAAATCCAATCAGAAAGTGGTTGGTTTCCCTTTTAACAGTTATGCCAGTATTGCACCGGTGGCCATCTCTTGCTTGACAGGTTAGTAGTATAGCATACAGTATCCATAGCTGGTTGAGACTGTTGGTTTTTCTCCCAGCAGCCTGAATAGCACTTCCTAGCCCCATGGATACTAGCTAGTTGAGAAGAAGCTTCCAGATCAGTGACAGCTTGATTTCTTTGTGTTCTGAAGGCAAAGAATCTCCTCAGCAATAAAATCTTATTCTCTGTTTGGTGGTGGCAATATCCTGTATTGTTTGGGGGCCTGAGGATCCTCTCTGACCAACAGCTCATAGAGAGGTATCCATCACTGGTCCAGCTGATATTCCTCTGTTTATCTTCTGGCACAACATTTTATGCTCCACATCCAAACTTGATACCTGCAACTGTGCAATATCAGTTGAGATTCAGGTGGAAGTGAGGCTTTCCCATCCTGCTCAGATCTGATGGTCTAAGCTCTGTGACAGAGACTTTCAGGTTATGGTGCTGACTCTATTGGGGACTCCAGACAACTAGAGACAGTGAGTAGATCTCATGTCTTGTTTCTCTGTTCATCTCCACCTGGCTTCCCCTTCTTCCTCCGGTCCTGTCTGCTTTTTGCCTCACTTCTTCATCCTGTCAGCATCTCTATTGTTGGAAGGATCCATTCTATCTCTACATCATGTGAACCCTGCTGAGGCTGTTGACCCATAGCCTCTGTGCTTGTGTGGAACCTCTGCTCCTTGGCAATCACCCTCTTCCTTCTCCCTTGGGCTCAGTTTCCACAGCATGTGGGGTGAGTTCAATGCTGCAACCCACATGGGAAGATGGCTTTCTTGAGTCACTGCTTGCCTCCTTCCCAGAAGCACATTCTGGAGGGTGAACAATCCTGGTCCTGGGTCAACTAGGCTCCAAGGAAAACCTTGGACCAGGAATTTGCAGGACCGCAAGGACCCATGGTTATAAATTTGAAGCTTCCAGTATGGGCATGCCGAACTGTCTGTTTGAGATGCTCTCTAACCCCAACGAAACCAAGCAGACACAAGAGACAGAGGCTCATTCTCTTATAGTTCAGGCTCCTGCCTTTATTATCCTACTCTGACCCACTCTGTAGCTCCCATTAGCACTCTTTCTAAAGTGTTGGTCTCCTGCCATGTTCTCTTGAGTTGCTGTCGCAGTTAGCTTCAGACGACAACTTGACACAGTCCTAGAGTCACCAGGGAAGAGAAAGCATCAACTAAAGAATTGTCCAGATCAGATTGGCTTGTGGCCATGCTTGTAGCATCTTCTTAGTTTGCTAACTCATGTAGGAGAGCCCGGCCCACGATAGGTAGTGCCGTATCTAGGGCTTGGCCTGGGCTCTATAATGCAGGCATCTGAGCAAGCCAGCAAGCAGTACTCCTTCATCATCTTGGCTTGGTTTCTACTGTAAGCTCATGGCTTGAGTTCCTGTCTTTACTTCCTCTGATGATGGTACCCTGTGAGAAGAATTAAACCTTTTCTTCTCTGAGTTGCTTCTCTGCCCTGCAAAGAAGACATTGTGCTGAGGACCTGTTACGTGTGACCTTTGGGGGAGATGAGAATGCTGTCTCTTTATCTCAGAGAGAGCCCGCATGACAGACCAAAGAGATGACTCTACCTTGCTTTAGCCTGGAGAACCAGTGAGTTATTTGTGACAGCACGGTAGAGGGTTACTTCCAGGAGCAGAGGTGACTCAAGGGCAGTGGCGGCATCACCATGAAGCCCACTCTAGCATGAGCGATACTTAGTGATGTCTCTAGCACCCTCTACAAGCAGCTTGGCAGATTCTTTTTCTTTCTTTCTTTTTCAAGACAGGGGTTCTCTGTGTAACAGCCCTGGCTGTTCTGGACTCACTTTGTAGACCAGGTTGGCCTCAAACTCAGAGATCTGCCTGCCTTTGCCTCCTGAGTGCTGGGATTAAAGGCGTGCGCCACCATGCCTGGCTTGCTTGGCAGAGTCTTAAAGTTTAGGACTATTTAACCTTCTGACTTTCTTGAGCCTCATAAATCGGATATCTGCTCATATCAGGAAGGGATCTGTCAAGTTGGAATACTTGCTACCTAATCACAATCCCAAGCTTGGAGAACATTGAACTCTAGAAGCTTCTAGTTGAGAACAGGGTGAGTGATACTTCTGGGGGGACATCAGCTTCTGGCTTTCACCAACTCATTCGTTGTTTCCTCCTCCAATGCTTTTGGATATTCCAATGGCATCTGGCCATTTTTTGTTGCTCCCCTCCCATCAATTTCACTGCTGCTACGGGTGAGCACAGTGATACTAAGGACATCTTAGGGTAGATTCTGAAGGACTTACGGTGCCTGCATGTAATGATCAGAGTTGTGTGGGGCCTGTGACCTAATAGCTATTTTTTGTCCCACTGCAGGCCAGGTACAAGTCTCAGAAAAGGCCTTTCTGGACACCCTAGTCATGTTATCCCTGATGCTCCTTCAAATTATGAGCTTTGGCCTGTTTATGACTTTTGCAATACTTGTCTGCCTCTCCTGTGTGGCTGGACTCTATGAGACTGGGTACGGGCTTGTCTCTTTTGGCAAATCAGGGATGCATGAGGGCTGCCAGGGATGATAGTAACAGCTCAGAGATGGGATGAAATTGAGTGACCTGCCTATTGAGGAGGTCCCCTGGATGGACTATGTGGCTGAGTATGGTGGTGTCACAATGCCGACTACTGAGCTGGTTTGTGTGTCAGAGGAACACAGGAGCAGACAAGAGATAATCTGACTGTACTTGAAGCCATCGCATGAAATTGGGGTTCCTGAGGGAGGCCGGGCAGGGCTAACCACCAGTAGGTCCCACAGTCCACATGAGCCTGGGGTGACAGTGAGCCACTTCTCATGTGAGAACTGAAGAACAGATGTAAAGGAGAGAAGACTGAACATGAGTGGTTCATGCTCTAAAATGGCTGTCTGATTTCTTGTTCCTTCATGCCACCGTCCCCTCTCCCCGGCCAGGAAAGACTTGAGCAGAAAGTCCCCAGGGTCTTTAAGAAACATACACTGTGATTCCTGGCACTTTCTCACTCAGCAGCTCCCCAGCCATGCAAAATCCTGAGCTGTGGACAGAGTCCTCTGGAAAGCCCCTACCCTCTGGGAATTGGGGGATGGGGAAGACACAGCCAGAATTCTCAGGATTCCTATTAAAAATGAATGCATACTCTGGTTCACATCTGATCAGCTGCCTTCATATAACATGCATGCAAGTCTTTGATTGCATTCTGCTAATCAAATTTAATGCTCTATAATGTTATTTGAGGCATGCCACAGCACCTTACACTAGCATCTGCTGTTAGTCCTCCCATGAGATCTATGTCTGATGTTAAAATGGAAGGAGAGTCTCGGAGACAATGAGGCTCAGGCCTTCTGTTCTCAAAGAAAAATCACAGGTGAGAGTAACACGGAGCCATAGTAATGGGAGCTGAATCCTTCTAGAAGCTATGCACAGATTTGGTCATGAGTTCTTTTTTATAATGATGTCCAGCAGGGACCATGACAACTGGAAAGAGCGGATGCGGGCAGGGATCCTTCTAGAAATGCCTTGGAGACAGACATACTTCTCCCAGCTGGGCTTCCAATGTTGGCCGCTATTCCCTGGCAGTAGGCTGGGACTTAGGGGACTGTCTTGGCCCCCTTGTCTCTTATGTCCCCTTTCTGGTCATTTGCTAATTATATGTGCATTTCCCAAAGTCAAGGAACAGTGTATCCGTCCCCATACATTCTGAAGAACTGCTTATTTGTTTAGATACTGGCCTCAAATTGCAGCATCAACAGGGCGGACCTGACATGGTCCCTTCCTGTTCCCCAGCCTCTTGCCCCAATAGGAAATGGAAACGCACACACAGTCATTCTGTTGGGTAAGACTCAGAGATGACCATTGGAAGGCAGCCATGCCTCTTGAGATAAATGTATCAACAACACCTTCAGTTGCCCCAAATTCACCAGCTGCCCTGATTTCTATTACAGATAATATTGTAGCAATGGCAGTCTCTGTTCTCTCTGTCTTCCAGGCCCCCTGAGCCTAAGCATGCTCACCAGCATCCCTTCTGGACCCTGGGGAAGTATCTGCAAAGCTTCCCAAACAAATAGCAGGGAGCTGATATACAGAACCCAGAACCCCTGAGTCCATCCTGCCACCTGAAAAGATGAATGGGTTTCCACCAGTGTTCACTGTCACTGTACCCATCAAGGTCTGGCCTTGGAAACAACGGGAGCGGAGGAGGGTAGGCGAAAGAACACAAAACTTGAGCCGAGTGAGTGACATCCAGTCCATGAGCTGTGAGTGCACAGAGGCCTTTAGTGCTGAGGGTAAGGCTGCAGTGACTCCTTGAGGAAGGGCAGTGGTGCTGTTTGCTGACCCCTCACCTGGCCAGGCACCATCATGTCATGTGCTGTTGATTCGTCAGTCTCCAGAGCTGCTGGGGAGTCCTATGCCCAGTTCACCTGTGCTTGAGGGGATTGGTCCTCATTCTCAGTGGCTCTGCATCTACTGGGAGGTGGGGAGGGGCCAGGTCCAATAAGATGGTGCTGTGAGGAAAAGTGTAGAGATGTACCTCCTTTCTGTAGTTGACTTTCTAGGACTAATCGGATGCACGAGCCTCACTCTCTGGCCTGAAGTGAGGCTGATGGCTGTCACTGACATTTTTGCTGCCCGTAGGGGCCCTGAGACTCTGAGGGCAATTCAAGGCAGAGTTTACTGAGGTCATGTGTGCAGTTGGGGGAGCCTGTGGCCTGCAGCCCTCCCAGGCTCTGCATCTTCCTTTCTCATTGTCACCACAGCTGTCTCCCATATTCTCTCAGCACTGAGGTTTGGATAAGGAACAGGGAGAAGGGCTCTTGGTGGCTACGAGAACCATAGAAGTGGGAGCCCTCTGGGGTTTGTAGGTTTATAGGAAGCGGGAAGTGAGATTAGTCCACGTGGCTAGAGGCTGCTAGTGTAGACCAGAGCATTTACTAGATCTTGCGAAACTTAGCTTTGTGGCCCCTTGGAATAGTGTGTGAAGGGACAACAAGCCCAGAATGAAATCCCTGGTGCCCTTCCCTGCTTCCAGAACAGTCCCTTCCATTTCTCCAGTTCCACAGGCCACTTCACTGCCACCTCCAGCCATGGTGGCGCCTCAGAGCGGTGGCACATGAGGCCCATGTAGCTGCACGGTAGAGTCCTGGCCTCCATGTCTGAATGTTGCTTGGCAGTGAAGAGTAGCCTCCGTCCCTCTCTCCTTTACTGTCTTCATGGGCTGACATGGAAGGTTGAAATTCTTGGTTTTCTTTATGTAGTAAGTGCAGACAGTACTTATGTCTGACCGGCCAAAGGCCAAAGTGAGCGTTGCAGGTAAAGAATTTGCAAGACTACATGGTGGTGGTGAGAGAGGCTATGGAACAGTATTTCTGAGACAGTTGAGCACAGATGTGAACGGATGAACTTGCCCCTTTGGAGAGGCACCTTTTATTGGGTAAAGAGTCCTGAGGTTTAATCAAATGTGAACTAACATTCAGGATTTGTAGGGCTGCCACTGATCTCAGGAAAGGGGGCTTCTATCCTCCATTAAATGTATTCTATGGGGGGATCCTTTTTTAAAACAGCAGTTGGAAAGAAATCTTCAAGATCTGCAGAGGTTGTCACAGGGGTGACGGAGGATTCGTCTACAAGGAAGATTTCGACAGACGTTACAGGGGCCCATCCTAATCGGGCCTATCAGGATGACTGTGGATGAGAACTGGAACACCTTGAGACTGGTTGCTGCTTTGCCACTCTTCCTTCTTTGTGATGCTTCGTCCTGTCTCCCAAATCCCCATCAGGACCCTGTGCCTGCAGCTGAAGCGCCTAGTTCTGGGTTGGCCTCACAGGGTTAATGTAGGTCTGTGCCGTGGTGAATGAAGGCAGCATGAGTCACCTCCCAGGCATTTCTCCTCAGTAACCTCTTGCACTTTAGCCATTTCTGATATTTGGTTTCCTCACTTTGTTTCAGAATCAAGAGAGTGTTGATTCACCATGCAGCAGAACACGTCTGTCGCGTCAATGTCTGAATGGCCCGTGACAGTGTGATTGTCTTGGCAACAGCAGGGGCCACCCACGTAAACATCTGGAGGGCGAAGTGAGACGCATCCACTCCAATGAGGAGGTTTTGACTGGGATGTCGAGCAGGTCAACACAAGGGAGCGCACGTAGGCATGAGTACGTGGGCAGCCTCACAGAGCAACCTGATTGTGGGGAAGTTCAGAGCGATCCCAGGCTCAGTGGACCCAGACACAGTGGCCTAGCCTATCCCCAACATGATTTTAAAGTTCTTTAAGACTCCACGCATTCAACCCCCTTCTCTGGAGCAGTCTACAAGGTTGAAAGTAGTACCCCTGATTTGTCCTAAGTTCAGGGGACATAGGACTTTTGTGATTTTAGTCTTGCTACAGGAATGAGGTCCCAGAAAGGGTCAGTACGTTGGGGGCAATTGTATTTTAGTACAAGTTTCTGTGGCTTGGCTATTTTCGAGGTGCTTGTCTGGTGTTGAGAGAGAGAGAGAGAGAGAGAGAGAGAGAGAGAGAGAGAGAGAGAG
>OU015747.1:45385716-45398773 GCA_907169655.1 Acomys percivali | reverse complement strand
GAGAGAGAGAGAGAGAGAGAGAGAGAGAGAGAGAGAGAGAGAGAGAGAGAGAGAGAGAAGAGCAGAACCTTGCCGCTGTGGAAGCCATCATTGTTTTAGAAGGCTTTACTCACCCTGGATGGCCCCAAGGCTCTGGTCAAACTGCAGTGGTCATCGGTGTGCAGGGATCTGGATCTGGGCCCCTCACTCCAACTCTTACCGTCTGTGCTTGGCTTTCTTACTTGTCTATACTTCCGGAAGTTCGCTAGGAGCACGCGCCTTGATGGGTGGATGTGAAAACGGGTGAAGCGCCATCCGTGTGGAGCTCTGTGCCTACTGCTGGCGGGCTTGGGCAGGTATCCTTGAGTCCAGGTCTGGTGGGGCTCAAGGCTTAAGGGGCTGTTCCAGACTGTCCAGGACCCAGCCCTAGGCTGACAGCTATGAAACCAGGCTCCATGGTGGCTCAAAGGATGCCATGCCCCTGCGGCTTGGTATATACTCATAGCCTGCCTGGCAGCTCCTTTCCTGCTGCACAGTGATGGAGTGGGCCATATTCTCCTTGCTGCTTCTGGCTGCTGTGGCTCTCTCCCTTTTGTAGCTGCTGTGTTTCCCTGGGCTGGTGGCCAGGAAGAAGCTTAAATTGAGGGGGTGTTGAACAGCTGAGGGTGTGTGGCAGTGCAGGTGAGATGAGAGTTCACAGCCTCAGTCTTGAGTTTTCTCATCTGTGGACAGGGTAGGGGCAGGCTTCCAGGTATGTGGTGAGAGGCTGTGTGGGCTAGTGGTCCATGATCCTGAAGGGTCACCTGACTGGTGACGGGTGTCACTGGCTTGTAATAGGGAAGAATCAAGACCTGGGGCTAAGTCCGTTAAATTCTTTCAGCAATTCAATCAATATTGAACCTATCAAAAGATGGACTTTGTATATTATAGGCTGCTTTATTTATTTATTTTTCTAAAAATAGATTATTTTATATTACAAAAAAATCCAGTTCCCAATAAGTTGGAAAATAAAACGTGCATGGAAGTCTCTTCACTACAAAGGCTTTGAGAGGCAGTGGGATGACATAGGGAATAAAACAAATGCAACTATACACACAATGACTGAATGTAGGTGACCAGCTGCCTGGGGACACTAGATATATGTCACCCAGGAAGTGCAGGGGGCGAGGGGCAGTGGATTAGGAAGTAACATATATGAAGGCACCCCTGGAGGGTCCCTGAAGTAGACTAGTGGCTTGCCAGGGCTCCTGATGAAAGGGACCTTGGGTTGGGGACTCTTAGATCTGCCTCAGCTGACTGGGCAGACATTCTGTGTCTGCTTCAACACCGTGCCCTGCTCCTCTGTGGCCTTCCGTGTGGATTGGGCAGAGGCTGCACAGGCCAGTGTGCCTGACCACGGTGACATCCTTTTGTTCCTCACATCCTGGTAGCTGAGGCAGACTCTGCATTTTCTCACACAGCCCTGCACTGAAGGGACTGTGAGACTCAGAACAAACACTTCCCTTTCCTGAGTCTATTCTCTCCATTTGTAAGACAGGACATGGTGACATGGCCTCTGAAGTCCCTTCCTGGCCCAACGCTGAGGAAGTCTGCAGGTAATCTTAGTGGCTGCCTTTTGCCCCCATCATGGACTTCTTGGGCCTTTCCCTGGGCTCGGGTGCGTGTGTCTGCTCACTGATGGGCAGCCCCTCCTGTCCACAGGAACATAGAGACACACCTACCCTTAATCACACCCATTTCTGGTTAACATATGTGGTCTCCAGCACGTCCCTCGGCCAGCTTGGCAGTGTCCTAGTGTGCCTATTGCATCTACTGTAGCTGTATTGTAAACAAAGGGATTCTGCCCATGCTAGCTCTTCCAGAGAAAGTTTGTGAACTCTGATTCAGTGGCTGAATCAAGGCAAGTCACTGAGCAGGTGTGGAGAAAACGGAAGTGGCTTGCATCTGATGCCATGCCAGTCAACTCTGAGCTTCCCACCCACGGGAGTCCACGGGGCTGTCATGTGGGAGGAGCAGAGACTGAGCAGGTACGTGTCAGGCTTGCAGAGGTCAACTTCAAAGGTAATCTCTCTGAAAACTTTTAAGTGTCCTCAGCAGAGAAATATTCTTTTTCAGACAAAGCTTTTATCTGGCAATCCAGTGTATAAAATTTTGTGTAAACAAGTATTTTATTACTTTTCATCTTAATGTTAAACTGATCAGTGCTTTTTGGTTTGTGATTGTAAAGAACTCAAGAAATTAGACTCTAAAAATCCAAATAATCCAATTAAAAATGGAGTACAGATCTAAACAGAGAATTCTCAACAGAGGAAACTCAAATGGCCAGGAAGCACTTGAAGAAATGTTCAACCTCTGAGGTTTCATCCTACACCTGTCAGAGTGGCTAAGATCAAGCCCACAAATGACAGCACATGCTGGTGAGGATGTGGAGAAAGAGGGAACACTCCTCCATTGCTGGTGGGGGTGCAAATTTGTACAACCACTTTGGAAATAAATATGGTGATCTCTCAGAAAATTTAAAATTGATTTACCTTAAGACCCAGCTATACCACTCCTAGGAATAGACCCAAAAGATGTTCCACCATATCCCCAAAGGACACTTGCTCAACTAAGTTTTATTCGTAATAGCTGGAAACTGGAAACAACCTAGATGTCCCTCAACCAAAAACTGACAAATAAAGTGGTACATATACACAATGGGGTGTTACTCAGCTGTTAAAAAATGACATTAGGAAACTTGCAGGCAAATGGATGAACTAGAAAAAAATCATCTTAAGTGAGGTAACTCAGACTCAGAAAGGCAAAGGTTGTATGCACTCATCTGTAAGTGGATATTAGGTCTAAAGTAAAGGATAACCATGCTACAATCCACAGACCCAGAGAATCTAAATATTAAGGAGGACTAAAGGAGCAGGGACACATGGATATCACAGTGAAGGAGAAATAGTATAAACATCACTAGTGGAAGGGGGAGGGGCCAAATGGGTTAGGGTAGGGATGGGAACAGGAGGGATCAGGTATGGGGAGGAGAGAGAGAGGGGGAGAGAGAGAGAGAGAGAGAGAGAGAGAGAGAGAGAGAGAGAGAATTGGGAACAACTAGAATCATGAGGCATGTCTGGGATGAGCTAGAAACCTAGTGCAATGGAAACTCTCACCAATCTAGGAAAATGGCCCTAGCCAAGACTCCTAGAAAGGGGGAATATGGAATCTGAACTGGCTATCTCCAGTAGCCAGGTAAGACTTCCAGTGGAGGGATGGGAGTACCAACTCAGCCACAGAACCCTCCACCTACAATTCATTCTGTCTACAAGATGAGCTAGGATAGAGGTGGCACAGAAACCCTGGGAGTGGCCAACCAACGACTGGTCCATCTTGAGAACCATGTCATGAGAAGAAGCCCATCCCTGACCCTGTCGAGAGGGCCAGGACCCAGAGGCTGTCTGCCCAGAGACGTAGGCTAGAACCAAACACTAATGGCAAAAAAGTCAGTGAGATGATTCCTGATGATATTCTTCTCTACACATAGATTGGTGCCTAGCCCAACTGTCATCAGAGAGGCTTCACTCAACAACTAGGAAACAGATGCAGAGACCCACAGCCAAACATTAGGTAGAGCTTGGGGAATCCTGCGTAAGAAGGGAGAAAGGATTGTAGGAGCCAGAGGAGTCAAGGATGCTACAAGAAAACCCAGAGAACCAACAAACCTGACCAATAGGGGCTTATGGAGTCTGAACTGCCAACCTGAGAGTATGTATGAGGTGAACTGCCAACCAGAGAGCATGCATGGGGTGGACCTCGGCCCTGTGCACATATGTTTCAGTTGTGTAGCTTGGTCTTCTTGTGGGTCTCCTAACTGTGGGAACAGGGTCTGTCTCAGACTCTGTTACTTACCTTTCCTCCTACTTAGTTGCCTCATCTATCCTTAATAGGAGAGAAGGCACCTAGTCGTATTGCAACTTGATATACCATGGCTGGTTGATATCCATGGGAGGACTTGCCTTTTTTTGTTGTTGTTGTTTTGAAGAAAATGGAGGAGGAGTGGATGAGGAATAATGGGGGAGGTAAGTGGAAGGGACTGGGATGAGAGGAGGGAAGGAAGCAGTATGTAAAAAAAAAAACTTAAAAAAATAAAAAGAAAGAAAGAAAGGAAGGAAAGGAAAGGAAAGGAAAGGAAAGGAAAAAGAAAAGAAAACCAAACCCCAGAAACTTTTAGGATAAGCTGGATAAAAGATTTCAAATCTCTATTTGAAATTTAGGGGAATCTCTATTTAGGGAATCTCTCAACTTAACTCATAAGGTAGCAATACATTAACATTAAGGATTTTTCTTGAGACATAAATTCAGTATTGAATTTAAGGAAGACAAGAAAAAAAAAAAAAACAAGCAACAACAACAAAAACTCTAAAAGGTTTTAACCAAAAGAATTTGAAATATACTTGTGTAGGAGAGATGGAAGAAGTATTTTGTAATTGAGTTAAAATTCACACAGCCACAAAGTAACCATTTGGGCCACTGTAGAAAATATAATTGGCTGGATGTTAGGCCATTCCCAGTGCCATGAAACCATTATCAGCGGTTAATTGTGGAGCATTTCATAACTTAGAGAACCCTCCTAAGTATGCACAGCCTCTCAAAAATCTTGATGTAGTTAAACAGGCTTCGGAATGAAACAGAAGCAAACGGGGCTAGTAGAGATGATGCTGGGCTTGTGGCCTCTGCTGTTGGGGCACATGTAGGGAATGACAGGGAAGCAGGGAGACTTGAGGCTTAAATAATGAGGCATTGGCTACAGGAAAAGCAAAGCGAGAAGACAATGGTTGAAAAGGGGGGAGATGTGAAGGCTCTGAGGCAGGCAGCAGACTTAGCTGATTCTACCAAAACCAGACTCAGGTGTGTAAAAGAGGTTTATCCAGGGAGAGGGTAAGGCTGGGCCGGCTGCTGGAACCAGATGCTTAGCATCTCTAGACTCAGTTTCACTCAAGGTCACGGTTATGCTCTAGAGATAATTCTCCAAGATGCAAGGGCACACATCCATAGAAGAGGGATGGAGCACACGACGTCATGGGAACGATTTGTGTGCGGTTGTGTCCTTCCCCCACTTGTCGCGTAGGAGGGAATTTGGAGGAGTGTTTCAGAGTCTCAGTGGATGACTGAGAGCCAGGATGGCACCAAAACCCACGCACACACACAAACCTACATTAAAGTTTGGTTTGTTGTCAACTTGACTACATTTGGAACTAACTAAAACCCAAGTGGCTGGGTACACTTGTGAAGGATTTTTTTTTCCTCTTAATTAAATCATTTGAAGTGGGAAAACCACTTTTAATCCATATCTCTTGAGTTGAGATCATCTTTTAATATGGGCCATGCCTTGGCCTGTATACAGGCTGCCTATATAAAGGATGTGGGAGAAGGAATCTTGCTCTTTGCCTGCTTGTTCGTGTCCATGTCCTGATAGTAAATCCATTCCTTCACTGTTATTATCACCCACCTCTTTGGGATTCTAGTGAATACTGAAGACCAGCTAAGACATGCAGCCCTCATGAACTGAACAAGTACTGGATCCTTGGACCTTCCTTGGTAGACAGCCATTGTTGGATTAGCTGGACCATACCCTGCAAGCCATTCTAGTAAATCACTTTTACACACAGACAGACAGACAGACAGACACACACACACACAGACACACACAGACATAGACAGACAGACACACACACAGAGACACAGATAGACACACACACACAGACACACACAGAGAGACAGACACAGACAGACAGACAGACAGACACTCAGACACACACACATGCACAGACACAGAAAGACAGACAGACACACACATGCAGACACAGACAGACAGACAGAAAGACAGACAGACACACAGATGCACAGACACAGACAGACAGACAGAAAGACAGACAGACAGACACACACAGACAGACACACATACACAGGTACACACACACAGACACAGACAGACAGACAGACAGACACACACACACAGACACAGATAGACTGACAGATACACACACATGCACAGACACAGACAGACAGACAGACAGACAGACAGACAGACACACACACACACACACACACACACACACACACACACACACATTCTGTAAGTTTCTGTTCCTCTAGAGAACCCTGACTAATGTTTCCATCCTTCAGCTTCTCTGTCATGACTGCATGGCCACTCCAGAGTACATGTCAGCACTCTCCTACTCTGGGTCATTTTTTAATGAAATAAAGGTCATTTGAACAAAGTACTGTGATACCTCAACCAATAGTCTGATAACTAACGATGCCACTAAACATCTAACAGGCAAGTAGTATATACTGCATGGATATATTGACAAATGGGATGGTTGCCACCCTGGGTGAGCAGAAGTGGGAAGGCCTGAGATTACGTCATTCTACTCAGAGTATCACATAGATCAAAGTTACAGATTATTTCCGGAATGTCCTGTATCATGTTCTGGCAGCATGATTGACTCTAAAAAACAAAAACGAAAACAAAAACAAAACCCAAAACCAAACCAAACCAAACCAAAACCAAAAACCAAAAAACCAAAACCAACAAAACCCCGACAACCTCAAACTGTACTTAAGGGTGAGTTATTGTAGTGGATTCATAGAAAAGGATGGTGAGGGAACCCACCGCAAACCTCAGAGGTTCATTTTTTTTTTTTAATGAATGAATTCAATTACTTAAAAATGTATCTTTCTGACTATGATCCATGACCTAGGATTTTGGAGCATTAAGCAGAATCTTGTGGGAAATAAAGTTAAATTTGTTGAAATTTTGTCATGGTGAGTCATTAATTTAAAAAAATTAGTATCTCCTTGCTAACCACTGTATCAATTACATAGTTTTGTGAAATGTATTTTATTGAAAATCACGTATAGAGATCATCATGGCAGGCAGATGATGAGGATGCTACTGGTCCCAAGCCTCCTGGATGCAGCCACTCCTGGTGTCCAGTGAGTGTCTGTCCCTGTCTCTGCTGCTGTTTTCCAAGATGCTTGTGTGGCCTGTATAGGTACTTCTTGACTAGTTAAGAGATATTGAATTAGATGGTCTGTGGGGGAGGACATACAGTACTAGCTGACTCCTGTACACCTCATGCCTGTGGAGGAATGCTGAGTGGATGTATCAACCATCAATAAAGCGCTGTTTAGCCAATCAACTGGGCAGAAGGACAGGAAGTGGAAGGCGGGGCTTGCTGGAGGAGGCAGAGCAAGTTTAGCAGTGGAGGAGGTTAGAAGGTTGAATGGGGAGAATGGCCGGGCAAGCATCGTAGTGGCAAATGCTTGGGGTATATGTATTATATATCAGTTTAGAGTAGTTTGTTTACCATAGATTAGGAGAAGATTTGTATTAGTTTAGATTCTGCCCAGCATTGTGCGAGATTCTGCTCAGCGTTGTGCTAGCAGCCTAAAAGTACGCTTCAGACTCTATGTCTTTATTTAGCAATTTTAGGCCTAACCAATAAAATTTTAATATAACAAGTACTCCTCAAAAATGGGAGTTTATGTAAGTGTGAAAACCCAGGTACAAGATGTCTAGGGTATGCATAAACTCTTCAAAAATGGGAGTTTATGTAAGTGTGAAAACCCAGGTACAAAATGTCTAGGGTATGCATAAACTCTTCAAAAATGGGAGTTTATGTAAGTGTACTAATGCTTAGGGTATACACATGCCTATGATACAAATTGGATTTTGTCCCCCAGCAGATCAGGAGATATCTGAAAATGAACCCAAAGTAGGACTCAAGTAGTCTAGATACCACCTGCCCAATGTGATTTCATGTATATATATATGTATATACATACATACATATATTTATATATACACATACACAATGCACATATATACATATACATGTACACACATATATACATACAAATATACATATATATGGTAATGGAACTTTTACAAGGCTGTGGCTTGCTAGTACACCTCTAAGCACTGGAAACCCAGGGTGAGTGGCACATAGGACCAGGACCAGACAGGGTGCCAACTCAGAGTAGCCATGTCATAAATTCCACATACTCAGAAGAGACTCAGGTTACCCCTAGTTTTGAGGACCTTAGGCAGGTCATCTGCTGCTTTTGAGACTCAGGTTCCTTCTCTGGGAAGGGGACCAATGATAGGGCCTGTGCCTAATGGGATTCCAGCTGTCCTTGTCTGATGGTCTGTCCAAGTTCTCTGTGGATCTCACTTAGAAATGTCCTTGGTCACTCCCACCTCCGGGGATCCTCACAGTTGGTGCTAGGCAAGTTCTCCTGTGGACCCAGCTATCCAGGTAGCTGCCCTTCTGAACCTTTGATGGGCTGAGCACACTGTGGCCACATGTCCCAACAAGACTGCCTCATCATGGCTCATGCTCTTGGCCAAGAAGCAGAGATCTCATAGGAGGCTCTAAGAATAGAGTTTTTTTCCGAGACTCACACCAGCATCTGAACCAACTTTGCAATAGCAAACAAATACTAAATGATGTTGACTGCCTCTCTCTTGCCAAATAGTGTGGCTTCTCTTTCCAAAATTAATGTTTAATAGCTTCCCAATATTTTCTTCTGCAAAAAGTGCCCTCTCATTTCAGAACACTTGTTGAAAACTCATATGCCCTAAAAGAAATACATTAAACTCCCAGAAACCAGGAAGTCCAGTGGTGTCTGAGAAAAATCATAACCCAGTAAGAAAACTCTTCAAAAAATGTTTTTATTAGCTTCTTGAATAATGGAATTTATTCAGGATGTTAGGCAGAGCCAAATGGGAAATCTGTTCTTGATTAGTCCTACTTAGCTACAACTGAAAAAATAAAAATAAAATAAAATAAGCTCTCCATCTTAAGAGGTGACTCAAATATTCATTTTCCTTAGAGATATTTCTGCTTTTCAGAAAAAATAAGCCAAATCCAGCCAGTATGAACTTGACTAGGTGAATATTTTTCTTAATATCCATTAGGGAGTGGGATTGGAGAGATGGCTTAGAGGTTAAGAGCACTTCATGTTCTTGCAGAGGCAGGGGACCTGGGTTCAGTTCCCAGCACCCACATGGTGCCTCAGAACCATCTGTAACTCCAGTACCATGACAACTGATGCCCTTTTCTGGCCTCTATGGGCACCATCTATGTCAGACATACATTCAGGTTAAGTCCTCATACACATAAAAAATAAAATTCATTGAAGATACTTTATGTGCTTTGGTAAACAAAAATATCTAACTCATCCATATGCAAATTTCCTCTAATTTTTAATATATAGTAAAAATTCCCATATGTACCAAATATTTATTTTAAATTAAATTATTTATGATTAATTTTCCACAAGTAAAGACACGGATCTTTAAGGAATCCGTGGAGGTCTCCTTTCTTCCTTTGTGGGAATCCTAGCTTCTGAAGGAGGCTTCTCACCTTTCAGTCTTGGTATGTATTGCCACCTGCTCGCCTCCACCCATTGTGTTTCCATCCATGAGGAAGGAAAGAGACTGGGTCCTTCATGGGATGTTGGCAACCTTGTGCAACTCTGCATAGGCCGTGTGGTGAGGACCTGATTGAAATGCTTGCAGAATGTCTTGTGGTCTTCCCAGATCGTGGGCTTGGCCATGGCTGCTTGTGGGCAGGTGCGGTTCCTCAGTTGTCTTCCTTGTATGATGATGCTGAGTTCTGTCCTGATTTCTGATGAGGTGTGACTTTCCACCTTCTTTGTTTGGGCGCATCTGGGGATGCTGTGTGGAATATACCCTTCTCCTTCTGTCTCTGTGTTCTCGTACCACTGCTCAAGGACCTGGGGATTGGCCCCTTTGAGTACTTTCTTGGCTCTGCTGTGTACTTGTGAGCCACCTCACCCCGAGAAGGACGGTTCTGTAGCTGTGAATCCATCCCATCATGCTTTGCCTTGGTGTATGTCACAACACCCTGGCTCCTACCCCAAGATTCAAGTCTTGGCTTGTTGCAGGGTGTCAGTACCATTACAATGAGTAATCGTGCAATCTCACCTTTCTATAGTGTCCCTACTTTGCTCGTTAGCCTTGTATCCCAGGGATGCTTTTGACAGGATGGACCAGTTCAGTGAGTCATCTGTGAAAATGGAGTGGCCACCCCAACTCCAGCAGCCACCAGAAGCATAAGCTGTGGTAGAAGAGCATTCTGGTCTCCTGGGGCCTGAATGATAGATCTTTCCAGGAGAGGTTCAGAGAAGGGACCATATGGAAAGAGGAACCGCCTTTGATTTGAGTGTCAAAGGTGGAGAGATAGTGCTGTTTGTGGGGTACTCCACCACAACCCACTCGATGGTCACCTCAGTTACTAAGAACTGACCTTGGCGTTTCTTTCCTACCTATTGTGGAAGTCCTAAGAAGGGACCTAGGCCACTTGGCCACTTGAGCCACACATTCCACGGGAATGCAGAGATGTCTGTCAAGCTTCTGGGGCCTCATTCTAACTTCCTGCTTGACTGGCAAGGTTTAACAACCCGGGTTTGATCTGTTGGAGCAAGCTAGTTCAGTCGTTAACATGAGAAGATTTTGTGATGAGGACGGTTATTGGGGAAAGTTCCTGGGAGAGTGACCCAGTGTCTCTGGTTTGCAGATCCTCTCCTGGTTTGTGCTTTGCTGTGCCCACCATGAATCTAGAGACAGACATGACTGGGGTGGGAGGAGAATGAAGAAAAGACGAACACAGAGACACACAGGAGAACTGGGACCAGATGGACTGAGTTCTCTGATGGAGAAACCCAGCACTCCAAAAGCTCAGTGTGTTTCTTATATACAGTTGGACAGAGTGGTGGAGTCATTACACATGGAGAAACAAGAAGGCAGAGTTGTGGCATACAGATGACAAGGGGCAGATTTTCCAAATCTTCGTAGGAGCAGTTCCCATAGGGGAACAGTCTTTAGGCCATAAATGTCCTGGGAGAGAGCCGTGGTGGGCGTTTTCTGTATGCACTATCAATGTCCACACACACAGCAGAGGAAGGCTCTGCCATCCTTCTGTGCCTCACCCTGGGTGGTGGTGGGGCTCTGCCATTTTCCCATGGATCTGAGAGTATGGTCCGTGGTATGTCAGCAGCAAGCACACACTCAGGACTTCACTCACTCAGGGCTTTCTACCGTGGTTGGTATGGACCGTGATGCTGTCACTGCCAGCAACTGTATGTCTCTGCTGCCTCCTTACATTTTCCCTTAACTCAGAAGGTAGTCAAGATTGCCTTACCAAAAACAAACAAACAAACAAACAACAAACAACCCCCAAAACAAAAACAAAAACCAAACAAACAAAAAACCCAAGTCACTGGAGCTTGTTAATGGTCCTCTTTGCTGGCCTCAAACACATTCTGACAGACAAGCAGCACTACAGTCATAGGAGCCCTGGGCTGTGAATGCTCATCCAGGTGAGGTCGGAAGATGAGGCTAGCAGGATGGTTAGCCTTGATAAAAGGGTTAAGAACTAAAAGGGACCAAGAATGTTGTTAGAATGGACCACAGCTGCTGGCAGTGGAGCTCAGTCTAAGCTTGAGATGTAGAGTGGCTCAGCTCACTGTGGGTGGTTACATCCTTAGGCAGGTGGTTCCGGGTGCTATAAAAAGGCTCACAGAGCAAGCCATGGGGACCAAGCCAGCAAGCAACACTCCTCCATGAATGCTGCATCAGCTTCTGTTTCCAGGTCCCCTCCCTGACATCCCTGGATGATGGACTACGAATTGTAGGATGAGATAAACCCTTTCCACCCCACACTGCTTTTGATCATGGTGTTTTGTCACAGCAATAGAAATTCTAACTTACACACCCACAACAGTGTTTACCTCAGTCTTGGGGGACCCTGAAGTGCAGGGAGGCTCCAGGATTGGTTAGTATCAGGGGGATTTCTTAGGGACAGTGAATGTCTGTGTCCTTTTCTATTTCTTCCTACTGTAGAGGGTAGAGTGGGAAGACCAGGAACAGAGCTTAGAGCTGGGACCAGCCTGAGCACTCACCCATGCCATGTTTATACTTTAGATCCTCGAGGGTAGCAATAAGGATCCTGAGCAGGCGAGGTTATATTCTGGGCTCCCCAGATTGAGCTGCCTCCTGATGTCCCTGGGCTCTTTGCTTTCTCTCTGTGTCACTTGGCTCCTCAACCAATGGAGAGTGGCCTTGTTGGGTCCTGCTGGTGTGATTCCTAGTGCCCTTGCTATAAAGTCTTGGGATGGGTCAGGCTCAAGACAAAGCCACATACAGCTCCGAGGTGCTCATAGGCTATACATTGTACTCTATGTAGAAGATTCTGAGCCATAAAACTTGGAGCCTCCTGGGCCTGTATGAAAGTACAGTATGGATTTTGATGCTGGGAACCAAACAGGCTTCATGAGTTACTTCTTGCTCATGGACAATGTTTGAGCCCAGAGAGAAGTTTCTCTATCTCTGAACTTCCTGGTTCTGAGCTTTGGCTGATGTCTTGTCATTTCTAGCTCTCAAGACTATCTGAGGAAGTTCGCTCTAGACATAGTTCACTTCAACTCATCTTAGATTCTGCCCAGAGCTCAAGTCACTAAAATGACTGCAAAGGGCAGAGACATTGGCCAGCTGGAAAGTGGGGAAGGAAGGAAGGAAACACAGGCACACCACATATGGCCAGCTGTGAGTGGATGCTCATGACACCAGCCCACAGTGGGCATTATCAGAGGGACAGGAGTTAAGAGCCCAAGCATTCTGAGGAGTGCCACCATGTGACTGTCAGTTTGGAAGTTATTATTGGGGCTTCTGGGTTGTGAACAAACTTTGGTTGTTGTGAGGCCCATGAGAAGTGTGTCAGGAATGCAAGTGTGAGCTGAGGGTGAACTCAGCAGTAGATGCTAGAAAGCCAAAAGGCTATGACAGCAGGTTAGATGAGGGCCATGAGAGGAACGTCAAATTCGAGGATGGTACTAATGTCACTGAGCATCTGAAGTAGGGGAATTACTCTTAGTTGAGTTGGAGAGCCTGTGTTAGGGGGAGGCTTGTGCTTGGGTTGGGCCTGGGCACATTGAGTCTGAGATGTCATTAGACACACACACACACACACACACACACACACACACACACACACACACACACACA
>OU015747.1:45370646-45383012 GCA_907169655.1 Acomys percivali | reverse complement strand
CACACACACACACACACACACACACACACACACACACACACACACACACCAATAAAAATAGTTCTATTTGGGCAGAGTGGGAGAGTAACAGGGGTGGGGAGGGAAAGGATTCAGGGGTCACCATGGTCCAGTACAGATATGCTTGAATGAGAATGTCTTTACTGTCACTGTGCATAATTACTATAAACCAACAAATAAAAGAAACCCATCCATGGTGTTACAATCAGACTTTGAAGATGCAAAAATACCATTTGGAGACTTCATTAGGATTGCCTTCATATCTTTTAGGAAATTTCATTGCACTAGGTTTCCACAGCATTCCTCAAATGCCCCTCAGTTTTAGCTGTCTCTCTTCATTCCTTCCTTCAACTCCATCTTCCCTCCCCTCCCCAAGTGACTCCCCTGTTCCATTTCCCTCTGTACCTAGTCCATCCATTAAATATATTTTCTTTCCTTGTCCTAGGGAGATCCATGTGTCCCTCAACTCCTTTCCTATATACCTAACCTCTCTGGGTCTATGGTTCATAGCTTGGTTATTACTTACTTAATGGTTAGTATTCACATGTAAGTATTATATATACCATACTTTTCTTTCTGGGTCCTCACTCAGGATGATTCTTTTTCCCTAGCTTCCTCTATTTGCCTGCAAATTTCATGATGTCATTGAAAAAAAAAAACCAACTGAGTAATACTCCAATGTGTAAATGTAGCACATTTTCTTCATTCTTTGGTTGAGGGGCATCAAGGCTGTTTCCAATTTCTGGCTATTATGGATAGAGAAGCAATGAAATGACCGAGCAAGTGCCTCTGTAGTAGGATGAAGCATCCTTTGAGTATATGGCCAAGACTGAAGCAGCAAGCACAGGGCCCTCCTGGGTCTGCACCATGCTATTTACATGCACATTACAGTTTCCAGTGTCCTTTTATGTGGCTCTGATTCTAGTGCCTTCACCTGGGCTCTTTTCCTTCTGTTGGTGTACCTTGTCCAACTTCAATGTGATGGTTTTTGTTTTACCTTATTACATTTTATTTTGCCATGTTTGGTTGTTTGTTATTTCTTAGGAGCTCATTCTTTTCTAATGAGAGACAGAAAGGGAGCGGATCGGATGGGAAGGGAAGTGGCAGGAACCTGGAGGAGTAGAAGGAGAGGAAACTCTAATCAGGATAGATTGTATAAGAAAAGAATCTATTATCACCAAAAGGGGAAAAACATACAAAACTAAAGAAAGTATCTTCCAAACACAGAAGTTGAGAAACCATCTGTCATAGCCTCTGTCACAGGGACACCTGAGCTCTCATCAGCAAGTAAAGGGAAATACTTAAATTGCTGATAGAAAAAGAAGCTGCTAACACAGCTAACACAACAAATCACTCAAGTTAACTAACAATGTGATTACAAAAGCTAATATTATTTTCTAGATTTCTTACTCGTAGTTTTCCTTTTTCTATGCCTTCTACAATATGTTGAGGTCAATATAAACAAAAATTAGTATATAAAGATATGGCTTGCAGACTAGAGAGTTCTTGGAAGAAGTTGAGGAACTGCCTCTGTTAGATTGACCCGAAGGCATATTTGTGGGCAGGGCCACTGTCTTGGTTGATGATTGATTTGAAAGGGCCCAGCTACATATATTGATATATTGTTTTAAAATTATCTTTATTACCTGTAGGCCCAGATAGCAATTAATCAAGACACAGACACTTGTTATATTTTAAAATAGCCTTGGTTAACCTGGGGCAGGGCAGATATCAATCCTCTAAACTACCGCCCATTCTGTGGCAGGCATGGGATCCCTGCCTCAATCCCATGCCATCTGCTTCCAGTAACTTCTATCAAGCTACCTCCCATCCATAATCCCAAATACTTGCTAATGTTCTTCATCTAGGCTGGATTCTCCATCCATGCCACTGGCCATGTGCCTCTCCTCCAGCTCTCCTCAGGTCTCTCTCCTTTCTCTTCATGGTGGTCTTTCTTCTTCCCAGAATTCCTCTCTCTCCTGGCCCCACCTATCTCCTGCCCCGCCCAGGTGGGATGGCTTTTTATTAAACAAAGTTGGGTCAGACAACAAATAGTAATTAACATCAAAATACATCAAACCAACCCCCAACATTGATATGTACTCGGCACCACCTCTGGGCAGGTGGTCTTGGGCTGTGTAGAATTCTGGCTGAGTATGAGCAGGAGGAGCAAGCCAGTCAGCAGTGTTCCCCTGTGGTCCTGGTTTCAGTTCCTGCCTCCATGTTTCTGCCGTGAGCTTCCCTCCACAGCAGACTGTAAGCTGTAAAATGATATAAACCCTTTCTCTCCAAGTTGCCTTTGGTCGTGGGGTTTATCACAGCAACCAAAAGAAATAAGTATACTTTCTGGCCCTAAGTACTTTCAATTTAGATGAACTAAGCTGTTCATTTAACAAGCAGAAATTTATAGAATGTATTAAAACTGATGTAACTACATGCTGTCCACAAAAGACCCACTTTAAATATAAAAGATGGTGAAGTATAAGCATATATTAATTCAACAAGTATCAGACAGACAGTAGACTATAAATCAGAATTGGCCATAAGACATGAGAACAATATCGTTATAAAAGGAATAAATTCATCAAGAAGGCATGATAATAATAAATACACATGAGCCTAGAACAGTACCATAAAATATAAGGGACAGAAGTGACATAACTGAACAGAGAAACAAAGCTCTCTAACAGTAGGAGGCTTTAGCATTCCACTTTCATCAATGCATGGGCAGATAGGCCCAGTGTCAGCATGGGAGCAGAAGCCAGGGAGAGCACTATAGACAACCAGAATTAACCTGTGTGGACAGCACTCCAGTCAGTTTGAGAACAGAGTGCATATTCTCCTGGTAAGCACATAGCAGACCCTGCAGGATGAACCTTGTCTATGTTAGGCCACAGAGTAAGTCTCAATAAACCAAGGTGTTGAAATTATACAAAATATCACTTGTCTACGAAGGAATGGCATTAGAAACCAATGACAGAAGGATAACTGAGAAATTCCTACATATGTAGAAATTAAGCAAAATACTTTAAAGTAAGTCATAAATCAAAGGAGAAATTAAGTAATGTTATAAATGAGTGAAAATAAACCACAACACACAAGAATCATGAATTCAGAAAAGACAGTGGTCACAGGGAAATTAATACCTAATATATTTAGTGTAATATAGCAAACAGACATCAAACCAACAATCTAACTCTATATCCTAGGTAACTAAACATGAATAGCAATCTAAAGCTAAAGCAAAAAGGTGGGACAATAACAGAGCTAAATAGAATAGAATATATAAAATTATTGATAAAGTTGATAAGTTTTTAATATACTAATTAATAAAAATATAAAAATCAAGTAAAATTATAAGTGTAGAAATACCTTAACCAGGACCATAGAAATAAAAAAAAAAAATCAAAACAGATTACAATGCATTATATGCCAACAAATCAGATAGCCAAGAAGAAATAGAAAACTCCAAGAGACAGACAACTGACTGTTCGATCAGTGTGCAAAGATGTTGAAATCATTCAGTGAAGACAGGTCTAAAACATATAGCTCATCTGATGACTGTCTGAGAGTTATTTATTAAAAACCAATACTCATCACTCTCAAGGCTTTCAAAAGTTGAAGAGGACCGAACATTTCACAACCTATTTTATGAGGCTAACATTATACAGAAATCCAAGATCCAAATGCACTACAAGAATATCCCTCTGAGTATGTCTCCACAGAATATTAGCAGACTGAGGGGAACTGGCTATTAAAAGGATAACACATCACAACCAAGTGGAAGTTACCCGAGGAATCCCAGGGTGGCCAAAATCAATGTAACATCATGCTAACAAATGTAGGTAGCAAGAACCATGCTCATCTCAACTGATGCAAATGAAGATGACTGTGTGGGCATAAGGTTATTGAGTAATTCAAAGGCTGATGTCTGTACCCCCCATATCTGGTTGCAAGCCTTGTTCTGAGAATCTCTTGTCTCAATGTTATATAAATACTGCTCCCCTCCTGTCCCCGGTATGCCAATAAAGTAGCTTATAGCCAATGGCTGAACAGGGCAGAGAATAGGGCTGGACTTCCTGCTAGGTAGGGGAGGAAGAGTTAGAAGAGGAAGTAGGGGGATTCAGGCACAGGCAGAGGGACAGGAGAGGTAAGGATTCAGCTGGAGCAAAGAAAGAACTACAAAGCAAGTAATGGGGGATTTTGGCAATTTTGGGGTCAGAATGACATAGAGGGTTAAGAACAGACTTAAACTGCTCGAGACTGTATTGTAATTCTTTATAAACAAATATAAGAGTCTCAATTATTTGTGTGATAGCCAGGTTAAGAACAGCAAACATGGTTTCATGGAAACAACTTTCAATATGACTGAATGTCACCTTGGTGCCAAACACCTTCTGGCAGAATGATCTAGAAATGTCAGTAATGAGACTCTTGCAGGATCCGTGGATTGAGAGCAGTGGGGATCCAGGGTGGGGATGGGAGCAGATGCCTGAGAAGGTGACAGGAAATGTGTTCTCTGTCTGGAGCCCCAGATGAACTGGAGGCTGAAGAAGAAGCTCCGTATTTTCTGATGAGAAACTGTGAAGGGTGTGAGGGTTGGAGCAAATGAAAGCTGGGCCAGAGAAGGCTGAATGGGCAAGGATCAGTTTTGGAACGTCTGGTGGTCACGCAGAGAAGTTTGCATCTGACTAAAGCACTCTGTGTAAGTGAATGGGTGGACACACATGGCATAGTGAATGGATCATAACAGTGGCTTGAGTGCTTCCATTGAACTTGCTAGAATTGGGGTTGACCTGTTTTCTCTGAACAACTGCAAAATCAAAAACCAACCAACCAACTAACCAACCAACCAACCAACTAACCAACCAACCAGTAAAACAATGTCCTTGTGTTTCCCTCTCTATGTATGGCTTCCTTTCAGTGAGATGAGGATCCTGGGAGATGTGTGATGTCTTTCAGAACCTGCACTCACAGAAGAAGGATGGCCTCCCATTCAGAAAATAAATGGAACATTGAACACAGCTGCTTGTCTGGAACTGGAACTGGTGTGCCCTTCACATTGTGTGGTGCCCCCAAGCCTATGTTCAGGCTCTTTTCGGGACAGCTGTGGCATCACACAAGGTATATGCACAAAAGTCTCCTGCGTTTTCTGTGTCTGACAAAGGGAAGCCAGTTGCACATACTCACACATGATCTTTCAGCACTACCTTCAAACTGTTTCCTCTTGCTGCCAAGGAGATGCAGGCTAAGACGCCCTGTTTCAGCTGGGATTTGGTCAGTTGCATTATTGAAGGCCGAAAGACAAGCCCAGGACTCCGTGTCTAGATACTGTTTGAGCAGCGTCCTTTAAGGTTGCGCCTGAGACCAGTTGTGTCTGATTTTACAAAATGAGGCCATTTATTCACTTAGTCTGAAACTTCAAGTCCTTCCATTTCAGATACCTCCCTCCCCTCCACCACCATGACATGCCAAATTTCAAGGCACTTTCTCAGGAGTTGCATGAGCAAATGTGTCCAGCTGTTGTCATCTTCAAGAGGGGCGGGAGAGACATGAGAAGAGCCAACTGTTTCTGAGAGCACCCTTTGTCTTCCTTGTTCCTTTCCCATGCTCCCTCCATAGCATGGGAGTTAACATGCCTAGAACAAGGCTTTATTTGAAGGCAAGTGTTGGATCCAGGTGTACATCTGTACTGGGCGCATCACAGCCTGAAGCACTGAAACCTGGGAGAGTCAGAACTTAACATTTTGCAGTATGCAAGAAATATCTTGCTTGGTCCTAGGACTTCCCAGGGTGGACTGGGGAAGAAGATAGGAATTCAGTGTTGCCTGGTGGTGTTGGAAGGGGTGTGGCTTTACCATCAGGACCAGGATCTGCTCCCTCCATCACCCAGAGGCAGGAAATTTAGCCACCTGAATATTGAGGCTGTTGTCCATTGTGCACGTGTCCACTGTACTGTGTCCCTCTCCTGAAGGCCTCATGTTTAAGTCCTAACTCTCACTGTGGTGGATTATGAGAGGTCATGTGGGTAACAAGTCCCAGGATGGGGTCAGAGCCTTTGTAAGAGAAGCTAGTATCAGAGATTGCTGTCTTCTGTGTAAGAAGACAGAGAGGTGATCATGTGGAAGACAGAACATGAACCATCACCAGTGACTCAGTCAACTGACACCTTGGTCTTGGACTTCCACAGTTGTGAACAATGCACAGGTTCTGTTGAGCCTCTGGGTGTGCTGAGCATAGGATCCTGGACAGGCTGGTTGACACAGGCTGTCTTATGTGTGAGCCTTCACCTGCATTTCTCTTGGTGTCCCATGGGGTCCCCCAAGTCCTATTCAGAATTTCATTTTGAAATTGTGACAGGTTCTGGGAAGTCCTCTCGGTGCCCAAGATGGGCTCTCCCATTAGGGTTTATCAAGGTATGGGGTGGACTGCACATGCGCAGTCTATCCCAGGATGTCCTTGACCCAAAGATTCCTGCAGACCTGGTTCTCATCTTCCAGCCTTGTGATCTCAGCATCCAGAGCAATATCCAGGAACCAGGGATATGCTCAATAAACATGTTCAAGAGGAGAGAAAAAAAAACCCAATGAATTTAAGTGGCAAACAAAGGAGAGAATCTGAATGGTAAGTTAACACCAAAGTGCACTGCTCTATTTTTTTTTTTTTCCTTCAAAATGCGGGCATGGGACTGTGGTACTCTGGCCTTTTGGTTTGAATCAACTTATAAACCCTTTGATGGTCTACTTCACTTCAGATGCTTGAGATGACTACAGTGTCACTCAAATATAAACAGATCCACTAAGGAAGCCTTCTGTGAACGGAGGCAAGGAGACACATGTTCCCATGATTTTGATGCCCATCAAAATGTCATTGTGACTTTTCCTTTTCAGAAAGGTAGGATAACACTACTGTCTCTTAGAACTTATTTACAATTCCCAATGTCTTTTGAGATAATTTTTCCTACTAGAAACACACATTTCTCATCAGATTATAAATTTGGGGGAGAAAAAAGTTCCCTTGTTTACATGCCACTGTGAGGGAGAAAGGCAAAGCGGGAGTCCAAACCTTGGAATTGTGAGGCACTGCAATGCCAAAGGAAGCGTACGAAGTGGCGTTTTTAATGCCACCCCCATGTTTCATGGGTGCAGCCTTCCTACCAACATGCATCACACGTTGGTGACCCATATCCACTCTGGGTCAAGGAGGAAAATCTTTTCAGGTACCAGTTTGGCCAGCAGATTCCCCTGGCAGCCTGGTGACATACCTCCAATATTATGGCTTTGTGAAACAGCTCTGCACTTTAAATATTAGGTTGCACTTGGACTTTGCTTGGAGAAGAAATCTGGAAGAATAAAACCCACAGAAAGCCATGTTTATCCACCCTGCCCTGCCCTTGTTATTCCTCATTCTTTGGACCTACCCAGAACTTCTTAGAATAATTAATTGCTTAGGGTTTATTTTCTTGTCTTGTTGACTTCATGTTTACGCTCTGTTTCCCAGGATACTGACAAGTAAATGGGGTGAAAAGGCCCTTGACATGCTCTGTACACGGTGTCTGCTTCCAATATATTTGGCCATGGCATTTCAAGGTCAAAGCATGAAAATAGAGGTCAAAAGGTCATGTTCAGCATCTTGGCTGCACGATCAGATGACCTCGTGGCATACCACCCTCTCCTTGTATAGCAATTTTAATCCTGTGCTCATTCGAGTGGACCATGGGTCATCTCTGATATTGATGAGATCGTTAGACATGTTGAAAACAAAGCAACTCAAGAATTACCAGTGTTATTGTAGAGGATGCAAGAGCGGGTTTCCAATCTGACACTGCATCTAATTCTGTAGGACCCTTATGAGTCAACAATTGTATGTGATATTAAGAGGGATTGTCTGGATTAAAAACATTGGGGCAGGGAGAAATCTTCCATGGATGAGAGGAGTCTTGAGGAGAAGTGTGTGTGTGTGCTGGGGTGGTTTGTGTGAGACTTCAGCTCTGGGGTCTGCCGAGGGTTGATGCTCAGTCAAGGATCAGCCTCCATCACCCTTCATGTTTCTCCATTTTCCAGCCTCAAGTCCTCATGTCACACGTTGGTGGGTGAGGGGTACTCACTGTGAAGCACGCAGCCCTAAAGCTGAAGAGGGAGGGTCTTCCTTGTCCTAACCCTCTGTGGGATAAGTGTGTGCATTAGCCTGCGTTCTTTTTGCTCATCACATAGCTCTCCAGACTGGACCCAATGTAAAGAAGAACAAACGGGTCTCAGGTAAGGGATTTTCTTGATGATAGACTCCCATCTTGCTGATGGAGCCAGAGGCATGGGGTGTGTGTGTGCATGTGCGTGTATTATTCTGGTCTGTTACTTTTCTATTGCTGAGATAGGACACCCTTACCAAGGCAATGTATAGAAGAGTTTATTAGGGGCTTACAGTTCTGGAGGGTTGGTGTCCATGACCATCATGGTGAGGAGCATGGTGGCAGGCAGGCATCACACTGGAGCTGTGGCTGAGAGCTTATATTTGATCGTCAAGCACAAAGCAGGGTAGAGGTTGGGGGGAGGGGGTTGGAGAGACTGGGGCTTTGGAAACCTCAAAGTCTTTTCCCAGGGACACACTTCCTCCAACAGGTCCATATCTCCTAGCTCTCCCCAAACAGTTCCACGAACTGGAGTCCCCATATTCAAATATATGAGCCTATGGCAGGGCATTTGCCACTGGCCCCCTCACCTCTCTCCTAGTTTTCATAAAGTCACCAGGATTTAACCATTTTAAATCTTAATCAATTCACCAAAGTCCCACCAAATCTGACCCTTTAATACTTCACAATGGGGACTGACCTCCAGTTGAAGGTACAGAGCCACAGCATTACCTGCCTTCAGCAGCCTCAGCTTCTTCCTCTGTGAAATGGACAAAGTGCGTGGAAAACTGCTGCTCCTAACAATGTGCACCACATCAAAACGCGTGCTCATCATGTGCACTCAGTCTATGACAACCGTCATTTTATATGGTATATAAATATAAATCAAAAGATAAAATACTTCCGAAATAGACTTTGAAAACAAGGCTTTTGCAAAGCATCCTCACTTTTCTCCTTTCTTTCTTTCTTTCTTTCTTTCTTTTTTTCTTTCTTTCTTTCTTTCTTTCTTTCTTTCTTTCTTTGATTTTTAGAGTCACCATATGCCCATTGTTTGTGGACACTCTGCAAGAGTTTTTCTGGAAAATTTTTTCCCCCTGGAAATTAGTTCACAAGTTGAATGGACAAATTTTATTTTTCACTCCTTTATTATTTTGCTGTCATTTTATAAGGTAGGAAACTTACCATTGATAATTCCGGTATATAATATCAATAAGCATGAAAACAAGTGGGATTATTATTTGTGGGCTTTGAAACTCTGAGCAGTGAAAACACATTGTAGGCTAAGAGTCAGCGTGCCTCTGACAAGGACCAGATGGGCTCTCTTGTCTCAGTTCCGTTAGATCTCTTGTCTCACATTAGCAAGAAAGCAGCTGTAAGCCAACGTGCAGCTACACACCCGTCAACCCTTACAAACACAGGAAAGGACGCAGGTGGGCCTGCAGCCCTATGGCTCAGCCTTGTGTTCGTCCTCTGTCCTTGGTCCATAGCCATTTTCTAACTGGGGAGACTCTTTATTGCTTCTTCAATCTCATTGCTTGCGGCGAGTCTGTTTATAGCTTCTTGGTTTAATTTTATTAGGTCATATGTGCCTAGAAATTTATCCATTTAGTCTGAAATTTTCACCTATGTGAAAATATAGGTTAAGTTTTCCATAATGGTACCCTGGCTATCATTCATGTCTGTTGTAATCTTTCTCTTTTCACATCTAATTTCCTAACTAATTTGAGTTTCTCTGTCCTTTTAGCTGGCTTGACTAAGGGGTTGCAATTTTTATTTACCTTTTCAAGGAGCCAACTTTGTGTCTTATTAGTTCATTGTTTTATTTCTTTAGTCTCTCTTTTAAAATTAATTTCTTCATTGATTTTTTTTAAAAATTAATTTATTTTCATTGGTATTTTTGGCTTTCCTTTTTCTTGAGTTTCTAAGATCTTGAGCTGCTTGTTTGAGGCTTCTCTGATCTTTATTTTTTTGGTGTGGGTACTCTAGCTATGAAGCTTTGTTTTAGAGCTGTCTTTTTAGTCTCTCAAAGGCTGCAGTAAGTTATATTTTCATCTCCATATGATTCTAAGAGTTTTTATGTTTATTTTCTGATGTCTCATCTTTCAAGAGTTTTGTTCAAGTTACATTCACTTGCTTATTTCTAACAAGCCCTTGTTCACAGCATCTATTTCTATTCCATTATGATCAGATGAAGGACAAGGGATTATTTCAGTTCTTTCGTCCTGTTAAGAATTGACTTGTGGTCCAGAATGTAGCCTACATTAGAGACAGTTCTATGGGTTGCTGAAGAGAGTGTGTGTCCTGGAGAGGTTGGGTAGAAGACTCTGTAGACATCTGTCAAGTCGACTTGACCTACGATTTAGCTTAAATCTGAGTTTCTTTTTTGATCTCTTCTTTTGGAAGTCCGGAAAAATCTACTGATAAGAGTGGGCTATGAAATCTCCCACAAATATTGTATTTGGACCTTTATATTCGGTAGTATTTGTTTCATGAAATTTAGTCATACACTAATTTATATTTTGTATCTTGGTAGAGTGTCCTTCTTATTAATATGTAGTGACTGTAGTGACTTCTTTGGCCTCTTTTGACACTCGTGGCTTGAAGTTTGCTTTGTTGAAAGTAAGGATGGCTGATCCTGTGTATCTCTGGTTTCCACTTGCTTGGTGTAGTGCGTTCCCTCCCTTGCCTCTCCATCTGAGAAAACGTTTGTTAGTAAGGTAGTAAGGTATGGCCTTTGTAACAACAGATGACTGGATCTTGTGTTTTAACCCAATTAGTCTGCATCTTCTCATTGTAGATTTGAGATCACTAAAATGTAGAGTGATTATTGAGCAATATTTACTGGTTCTTTTATTTTATTTTATTTTATTTTTTAATTTCAAAAAGCATTCCCAGTAATTATCAGAAATTTAAAAATTATTGTTATTTTAAACATGCATCTTACAATCTTTACTTTCTACCATTTGGATAGCTAAGGTTAGTGTCAAAAGCATAACACACATTAAGTTTAGTGGCGCTCACAAAGCAGCGTGGCCTAAGGCATTCATTCACACGGTGAATACTGTGTTTAGAGGAGAGAAGCATCCAGCAGCAACAAGAATGACTCAGTGCTATTATCCATGAGGTCCACTGTAGCCTTAATAAGTTAGGGGGAAAAAAAAGAGATAGGATACTATTAGAATAAATAGAGTTTAGGAAATCTTATTAAAGCAGAAGTCAATTGTAATTGAGAAGTAAAAAAGATGGCAGGAGGGCTGGAGAGATGGCTCAGCAGTTAAGAGCACTGGCCACTCTTCTTGAGGACCTGGTTTAATTCTCAGCACCCACGAGGAGGCTTACAGCTGTCTGTCACGCCATCCAGGCAGTCTGACACCCTCTTCTGATCTCTGCAGGTGGTGCGTGCATGCGCGCACGGCAAGATGGAATGGAGATAGGAAATGAAGTGGTAGTCATTGGGAAGGTTCATCAATTGAAATAAGTAAATAATTGAATGCAATGGCTGTTGAAAAAGATAGAACAATCATAAAATGTAATCAAGAAAGAGAAAACTAAAACTAAAATAAAATATAAAATTGAAGGTTAAAAATACAAAAATTACAGGGCACAGTCAAAATGAAAAACCTTAAGAGCAGTTCGTAGTCCTTCCTTGCTGTGTCATGTCTTTTGGAGCTATTTCTGCTGTTTGGAGGGCAGCTGCTGGTGTTAAAACTTCTTAGACCGGAATTTGGCCCTATGAAGAGCCTCTCAGGTCATCACACGAGTTAGGCCGGTATTTACCTTGACAGCTCAGTGTTCTTCTGCAGGACTCACACAGCTTTCCTGCCTGTGTCCTGCAGCCTTTGTTCCGATTTATTTGCCTTTGTGTGCAGTCAGTTTATTTCCAGTCAGCTCTCATGGGTCTTCTCACAGTTCGTCGAATCATCCCTTGCTTAGTTGGTGGAAGGGGAGGACTTTGGGGCTTGAAGATGTAATTTTTCTATACCCACTAGAAAGTAGAGAAGTATCTAGAAGGCTTTTTCTCAAGATCATCACCCTACCTTGTACTTGCCTAATTGGTAGAGGGCGGGATTTCAGCTGCAAGCTTCTCCTTTGTGCAGTCTGCAGATCTGCTGTCTAAAATTTTGTTTTCATAGTTTGGAGTTTCCTCTCTTGTGGGGAGTGGGTGAAGTCCTGAGTGGGTGGGTGCCATTGACATGAGCACAGCAATGTCAAGAAGTCCA
>OU015747.1:45358050-45370636 GCA_907169655.1 Acomys percivali | reverse complement strand
CCTGGCACTTTGTATTATTAATTTTTAAAAATGTGTATGCAAGTATGTCTGTGCATCACATGGGTGAAGTGCCCACAAAGGCCACAAGAGAGTATTGGGTCATCTGACACTGGAGTTACAAATGGTTGTGAGCTGCTGTGGGTGCTCTGGAAATCAAACCCAGGTCTTTTAGCAGAGCAGCCAGTGCTCTTAGCCCAAGAGCCATCTCTCCAGCCCCTGTGGTAGTTAGTATTTTTGAACAGCAATCTGTTTCCTCCCTATGTCTTATCACCACTGGTTGAGTCAGCTGCATAGCATATCAGTTCTGTGTCAACCCAAGGGCAGGGCAGAGGTCAATGGCCTGACATGTCCAGTGGTGAAACTGAGGTGCCGAGCATCGTGGGTATGGAGATGCTCTGTGTCAGGTGTGCAGGTAAAAGTGCAGCTTGTAGAAGGAGCAAGCTGGGTCTGCGTTGGAAGATTGCTACAAGTTCCCAAGTCTCATGTTCTGTCTTCTTTCTCAGATAGCTTGAGCACCTTTTCATCCTAATGAAGGTTGGTAGGGGCAGGCTTTCTTTAAAAAAACAAAAAACAAAAAACAAAAACTCTGGTTGAGTGTTGTTTATTGACAATGCGAATGAAATCATAGATCCGGTGAGTGCTCGGCAGCGCTTCATCCCGTTCAGTCTTTGTTTCTCTTAAAAAGTAAGAGAGTCCATGGGGACATTTCTTGGTCCTGGAAATCCTTCTTATTATTTTAACTGCTTGGCAGTTTCTCAGTCATTTGTTTATAATTATTTACCAAGCCATATATTTATGTTTTATTGCTATGCATCATTTTTAACATCAAGGCTGAATAAAATAAATGCATGTGTTTTGTTCATTAACATTAATGTATCTTGAGACATTTAAATAAGGCACAAAGAAAGAAAAAAAAAAGACTTAATTCACAGTCCTACCACCCATCTAATACTCACTGAGACAAGAGCTTGCAGTTTACTGGACTTTATTACGTACATTGAGACAGACTGGGGACAGGCAGCCAGCCAGACCCACAGACAGACAGAGAGACATAAATGTAGACAGCGGCCACTATCATCATATCACTCCTCATGTGTACCCTCAGCTGTCTCACAGACATTGCAAATTAAGACATTGGTAGCAAGCCAGGTTGGTGGCACACCCCTCATATCTCAGCCCTTGAAGGACTGAGGCCAAAAGGTCTTAAGTTCAAGGCCAGCCTGGACCACAAAGTAGGACCCTGCCTTACTTGCTTCCTTGTTTAAGGGGGAAAGACATGTTAATATTGGTTCAACAGTATTAGAGACATCACAGGCTTTATTCATATGACCTGTTTCTCCACTGTATCCCACCCAGGGTTCCACCCTGCACTTTGCTATCAAGCCTCTTTGGCAAAGTGGGTTTGGTTCCCAGCGCCCACACGGTGACTCATAGCCATCTCTAATTCCAGTTCCAGGGATCAGACAACCTCTTCCGGCCTCCAAAACCTCCAGGCATGCACCTGGTGCCCAGACATGCAGACAAAACACCCATGTATCCATGTCCCGGGAACCCTGGTGATGCTGAGAAAACTGGGGGAATCTGGTCCTCCTAATCTTCTGCCTGTGAGCTTCCAGCCTGTCTTCCTCTTTTCATGGCCTTGGCAATGTTGAAGGTATCAGAATATTCCAGTGATGGGTTTGTCTGGAGCTTGTTCATGAACAGACAATGGCTGTGGATGCTGGTCCTCCCCAGAGGGCACTTGCCTCCTTTATCACCCCAGAGCAGCGTTGTTGCTGCTTTCAAGGTTGGTCCACCTGGATGACATGGCTGACTTCTGTGCTGTTTCATGACTTCTGTTTCCTCCTTTCTCTGTTCACTGGAGCCACTGGGTCTATCCTCCATGCCAGCGTGCCAGAGATAGGGAATCAGTCTTACTTGCTTACGGGGTAAGGAACTTCAAAGAAATTGTGGGCATAATTAAAACTATTCCATGACTGATAAGTCTTTGAGAGCAGGAACTCAAAGTGAAGAAAATAGCCTGCTTTTGTTTCAGTCTCTTACTGGCCACGACCAGTGTCAGTAGGCCCGTGCTGGAAGGGTCATTACTCAAAGTTCTAAGGACGGCCATGCTTGTCTTCAATCCTTCTGCATTTCTTGATCATAGGTCCTCTGCTTAGACGATGTTTCCCTTCATGCCTGTTCCTTTAAGTCAGGAAAGATTTAGGGAGACTTGATGTGGGAGTCTAATGCAATGCAATTGTATTTAACTTGTTGCTCAAAATTTTTAAGTGCTAAATACTGGGAGGACTTTCATGTTGCCTCCTACATGTTTTTGACTTATGTGTTCCTCCCCCCCCCCCCCCCCCGCCCCCACATCCTCCTGTCCCTTTTGAGCTTATTTCATCTCAGTCACAGGAACCCTTGCCTATTTTTTTTTAATCCTTCATCCTAGAGAACACCTTTTCCCCATCTAGCATGAGGGGCTTTGCTTCCCCTGGCTGGAGAACAGCTTTAAATCAGGAGTCTGGATCTTAATTGCCACACAGCTTTTCTAATAGTCAGCGTTCTCAGTGCACAGGACTAGAAAATATCTGCACACCTACTAACCCCGCCCCCACAGAGCTATATTCACTTTGGAGTTCGTCTGCTTTATATTAAAACAAGCAGGAGTCCATACCAACTTCTCTTGCTCCAATGCAAACCACAGCATTTTGTCTAGTCTCCTTTCTCTGACAATGAGAAACTCTCTGCTTGTTTTATTTAGTGATTAGTTCCGTCCTAGTAAGGGTCTTTCTATATAATGCTGCATCTATGTGTCTAATGAAGGTTCTGGCATTCCTGTTTCTCTGCAGTTCTCTTGGAATGTGTTTTGTCTCCCCGAAAGGGTTGGGAAATGATCCTTTGAGAAAACTTATATGTTGGTCTGGACAACCACTCTTCCTCTTCACAATTTAATTCCATTCTAAATTCATAACTTTTTTTTGACCCATTTAATTTAACAAGGGCCAGCTGTGTGACCCTTGAATCAGAATTGTCCATTGGATTGTGGCGGCATCCCCGGCAAGGACACAAGTAAGGACAGTGGTCCTTCCTACCTGCCTGAATCACTCAGTAGCAAACATCTCAGCAGATAGAGAAGGCCTCCGATCAAGATCAAGCCTGACTGTTTATAGGACTATTCTAATGCAAACAGAGTAGGAGCATCCATCCAGAACTGCTGTGTGTGATGGCTGTGGCTGTGTCTTGCCCAGAAGATGCCATTTTGCGTCCCTCCCCTTACATCCTTTCTCTATTCCTTGATGTTACTCGGTGCTTAGAGAAAATGATGTAATGGCTTATGGAGTGCTAAACACTCAGCACTTCTAACACCTAGCCTCTTGTGTAGCGGAGAGTCTCTGCACTGACCACTTTTCGTTAGAAAAAGAGGATTCTTTGATTAATGCAAAGAGTAACATTTGCCTATAGGCACAAACATAAATATTTAGAAGGCAGTTTGATATTATGTCAATTGAGCTGAAAACTAGTATTCAGTTCTCCCAAGGCCCATGGCCTTCCCTGTCATGGATTTTTATGGTATCATGAATGTATTCCCTTCTGTGGCAGACCTCAAATCCAGTCAGAGAGTGGTTGGCTACCCCTAGAACAATAATATCGTTAATGCCCAAGGGAACACAGCTTCTCTGTCAGGTTGGCCTACTAGTACATAAAATTTACAGCTGGATAACACTATTACTGCATTTTCTTACCCAGCAGCCCCATGTGCCACCTTTTGAAATGATGTCAGCTAGCCAGTGGGGAAGACATTTTTAGTTTCAGTTCAATTTGATTTCTCTCTATTATGCAACCAATTTATACTATCTTCAGAAATGGGGTCTTATCACCTGGTTCTAGCGAACAACCAATGGCAAGAATATTTTTGTTTATGTGTGGGGTGTCTCTGAGGTTTCTCTGAGCAACAACTCAAAAGGAAGCAGCCTAACCCTGGGGCAATTACAAGAGATTGGTGATCACTGCGGAAGGCACGTTGTCTTTTTTTTTCATATTGCTGTGTCTTTGTTATGGGATCTTGGCATCGGGAGTTAGAGTTTTGGCTGTATCTTTTGGTATAAGCAAGACCTGAGTCTCAAAGCAGGGGAGTGGGTAGGAGAGCTTAAGGGAGTTCTGGGATTGTGGAACAAAGAACAGTAGGTCTCTTACCTGGTTTATGGTGTGACAGCTAGAGGGACTTTCCAAAGTGCACAGCAAGTTGGATGACGTGGGCAGATGAGGGGGGCTAAGAGGGTCAAGCCAAAGGGAGTCAGGTATTGGTTCTTAGAGGCCAGGCAGGTGGGCTGCACAGCCTAGAGAAGGTCCTAGCTCAGAGGGTACAGAGAGGAGGGTTTAGTTGGACCAGGTTCCTACCAGGGACTGGCTACATGAGCTGGGCATGGTTTGAAGAGTCCAGGGCACTCTCAGTATAGGGCCCTGAAGCATGTGGTCAGGATCTTGAGCAGCCTAGAGCGAGGGAAAGATAGAGCCCTGGCTAGCAGCCTGGTCAGTGTGGTGTCATGAGAGAGGCTTTTAGGTAGCCTACTGGAGAGAAAGGCAAGGTCTTTCCTTACCAGTTTCAAGGTCAGTGTGAGATCTCAGGTAAGGTAGACATATTTCCTTTAACAATCAACGTTTTTTTGTGGTAGTGGTGGAGTGCTTGAGACACTCTCTACACAGCCCTGGCTATCCTGGAACTCACTGTATACAACAGGCTAGCTTTGAACTCATAGAGCTTGGCCTGCCTTTGCTGGGATTAAAGGCATGTGCAGCCATGCCTGGCTTGACAATCAATGTTTGGTTTAATTAAATACTTCTGGGGGGGGTGAACTTCACTGACTTCTGGTCTAGTTTTCATGTTCTTTCTGCTTCTGGCCTTGGGCTCATGTTGCTGCTTTTGTGAAGTGGACATGAGTTGTTCAGTTTCTTAAAATGTATATTTTGGATGCTACCCGTTTTCCTCAAAGAATTGCTTTGGCTTTGTCCTCCATGACTTTTACAAAAACAAAAGTAGGTCCATATTTGTTTGAAAGGTATTTATCTAACTAGATATCATGATCTGATTTCCGAAGTGTGAAGTCTATCTGTCTGACCTCTAGGGGGCACTCTTTCTCACATTGTGTTCTCTTAACTTAGGTGATACTGGAAGAGTTTGTAAGCCAAAAGAATGCACTTTCCAACAGTAGTTGGTGACTTCTCAAGGCCAAATGTTTTCACTACTTCACTACTCTTTGGTGACATAGGAAGTTCTTTCCTTTGTTCCTGTTGAATGGCTGTGACAGTCAACCCATCAAAGATTTTTGTCAGGCTGATGCAGGGCCTTTGACCTCCTTTCTTCATCACTTCTGATCCTGGAAATCCACATCTGTCTTGGAATATGCTTTGTCCAGAGCATATTTAGAACTTTCTTTCTTTCTTTCTTTCTTTCTTTCTTTCTTTCTTTCTTTTTTTTTTTTTTTTTTTTTTTCTGTTACGAGCCAGGGACTTCAGACTCATGTTCGGACACTTTTGTTGGAATTGCAGCTTAACTTCATATACAGAAGTAACCTGCATTACATTTCTCCCCTCCCATGCACAGCATCCTATGTTCTGCCCTTTTCTGTTGAGGAGGTGATTACCTAGTTCCAGTGAGACCCAGGGAGACAAGGGAGACATCATCTTCTCACTGCCACACAACAGCGACTACTGTTCAAAAAGTCCTTTGTAGTGGGGCGCTATGGTGCACACCTGTAATCCCAGCACTCGAGGAAGCAGAGGCAGGTGGATCTCTGTGAATTTGAGGCCAGCCTGGTCTACAGAACAAGTTCAGGACTACCAAGGCTACACAGAGAAACCTTGTATCTAAAAGCCAAGGGAAAACAAAACAAAACACCAAAAGGTTCTTTGCTGGGTTGCTTTCACTGGACCAAGTTCTCTGGGTGATGTATGTCATTGCAAAGCCATCAAAAGAAGAGGCAACCAGTCAATTAAGAACCCAGATGTGATGCACATTCTCAAGGGGAATGAGATGGGCTGGGCTTAATATGAAAAGAAAACACGAGCTTTACAGGTTGGGGAGACTGAGGCAGGCTGCTATTCAAAGGGGACGAGAAGAGCCAGGATACCTGGTACAGCTATCATTGGAGGCAGAAATGTCCACAGATGTGAAGTGATGTAAGTTGATCTAGGGGTTGCCAAGGAGACTAGGTTAGCCCTAAATACAGCTGAAGGAAGTTTGGGGCTGAGACCAGAAGGAGTCACGCCTGTCTCGTACAAGTGAGGAGGACTGAAGGCTCAGCACAAATGAAGGAACCCAGGGATGTAGTTTCGGTAGTCACTGTCAACAGTCACAGTTAGAGGCATCCCGAACAGAACTGTACATGCTGCAATTTTACGTGTTGCAACTTGAATTCTCTAAGACTTTAGCCAACTGGCAGGGACAGCCAGGGAACACCAGGATCCTTACAGATACTAGAGCCACATCTCAAGATGCCAGAGTTCATTTCAGGTTAACACACTGGCTGAGGACTACACTCACTGCTGGAGCCTGAGGTACAATGACCAGAAGGAGATAACGCTCCTGAGCATACAAATGGAATGTGACGTAAGGGGAACTGTAGGTCGAAGTGGTCCCTGTGTTCACTGAGCCACTCAACACGGCACGTCAGCGGTCTAAGTGAAGCCCCAAGGTGGACAGTTTGTGTCTTTTCTTTTCTTGGTCAAGTCGCATAGCGTCTTGAAAAGTTAATTTTTATTAGCCGATTGTGTATGTGATCTTTTTTCTACATATGCTTCGTAAGATGTTTCAGTGCCTCTGAAATAACTCAGGAAAAGTGGGCCGTAAAACCCGAGCATTCACAGCTTTCAGTGCCTGGCTTCCCTTTTGTGAGATGCACTGAGTCACAGTCAGATAAAAGCATCGTGTTAAATTTTAGTCCCCGTCGGCACCACTAATTATTATTAGTTTTTGTTGACTTATATTCAATTGTAGAAAAAGAAAAGTCAGTTGGTTCCAGAGAGAAATGAAGATAATGCAGACGGAAGAATATGCAGAGGCAATTTGGGTCCAGCTGTTCTGAATTTGAAACCCTTGAGTGTGGGAACAAAAGCTCAGCAGTCACTGGCGGCTCCGGTTTCAAGCCATTAGTGCAGAATGCAAGTGTGGACTTCAAACAACCAAAGCAAAGTCTATACCGGGAATTAAGATTACGCCCCACAGTCTGCGACAACGCTGGATATGGCAAGTTCCCAGAGAATAATTCTTGCTTCTTAAGTAATTCTTTCTCAGAAAGACTTCAGTTTAGGCATTTTTTTTTTCTTTCTGAAAAGTGTCGATGCTTTTAAAGTTAAGAAAGAAAAAAAATTGTAGTTGAAAAAGTGCAGGATGAGGAGGAATGTTAGAAATGGGAAAAATCAGCCAAAGTTACACATCACAGTGTGATCAAAGCAGAAAAGTGTTCAAAACTTTTTATGCTGCCCTCCTAGGTCATCTGAATGCCAAAGCCAAGGCCAGGCAGCTATTCCGTACCATTTCATACCTTTCCCCTCTTTCCTTCTGTATTTCCAAAAGTTTAAATACAAACTGTGGTTCCTACAAAATAAGGATGCCACGGCCAACCACTCAACTCGGATGCACTAATTGATGGGCACAGGTGGCCTGTCACCTGCAGATGTCTGTCACATGCACATTCCAGGTCTGGGGCCCATCCAGTGATGACGAAGTGTCTTTTTAAGTCTCATTTTATGATACCACCTTGGGTCTGGGTAGACAGTGTCGTGCTGTTCAAAGGAGCTTTTCTAGGAGGTGTGACAGGCAACCCACGACAACTGTGGTGGTTTGAGTGAAAATGGCCCCCACAGGCTCATAGGGAATGGCACTGTTAGGAGGCGTGGCCTTGTTGGAGGTAGGCGTGGCCTTGTTGGAGGAAGTATGCCACTGGGGGAGGGTTTTAAGGTTTCAGATGCTCAAGCCAGGCCCAGTGTCCTTCTCTCTCCTTGCTGCCTGCCCATCCAGATGAAGAGCACTCAGCCACATCTCCAGCTTCATGTCTGCTTGCCTGCTCCCATGCCTCCCACCTCCCACTGTGCCTCCACAGCAAAAGCCAGCCGAAATTATAAGGTGTCTTTCCCCAGCAATAGAAGTCTTAACTAAGACATCAGGTCCTGGAGATCCTAATGCCTTGACTTCAGCAACCAAACTTAGCCCATCGTGTTCCTCATCTGTGGTGTGGAATAAGCTTCCCATGCGTGACTGGTAGAAGCCGATGCATTCTCTACCCATGCATTTACTCAATGGTGTGTGGAAAGGACCTGTTTTAAAAACTGATGCCGTATTTCTACCTAGTTTGCAAATTCACTGAGTAAGAAAGGGCAGGAGATAAACAGAACGCAGGCAAATGCTTCCCACCCCAGAGGTGACTCAGGAGAGTTGAGTAGTCATTGCAAATGTAAGCGACCGTAATGCCAAAGGGCCCGAGTAAGGGATGTGCTTAGAATACGTGTGGTCACACAAATAAGCTCATCCTGCATCCCTTAGGGCCCTGACCATGGAAGATCTGATTCCAGAGATGTGACCAAAGAGTCCGTGTTTGTCATGGATGCATTGGTGTTGACGATGTTTCTGTGCCAGGCTCCACATTCTGAGAAACCCTAGATTGGGAATTGGGGGGGGGGAGTGGGCGGTGGAGGGGGAACAAGTCCAAGTGGGTGGAGTCAGAAAAGCGAACAGAGATACAAGAGAGCATGTGCTGTGCATTCAGGGTTTAGATTTCATTGGATGAAGTGCAAAGCAGTAAGATTGCCCTGGTGCTTTGGGGGTGAAACGTCCCCAGCACAGAAACAGAGGCTAACTAGGAGACTGTTGCAATGGGTCAGTGACTCACGTCTAGGGCAGGCTCAGCAGCAACAGCAGAGACGGGGGACTGGTGCTACCTTTCAGAGATGGGAGTGTCAGGGCTCGCCTGTGTGTTGGATCCAGCATATGCAGGAGAGTGGAATTGTGGATGCACACCCTCTATGGCAGCGGTTCTCAATCTGTGGGTCACCACCCCTTGGGGGCATCACATACCAAATGTCCTGTATATCAGACATTTACATTGTGGTTAATAACAGTAGCAAAATTACAGTTATGGAGTAGCAACTCATTAATTTTGTGGTTGGGGGTCAGCACAACACCGTGGACTGTGACATTAGGAAGGTTGAGGAACCATTGCTCTATGGGGTCTGAGCAACCTGAGGCTGATTGTGTGGCCAAAGACTATGCGGTACTTATGAACAACAGATAGCACGAGAAGCTGTGTGGCAGGGGTTAAAGGGAATACTTTTTATTGTTCTCCGCTCTTTGGAATGGAGTGATAGCAAGCCATCTGACACTCGCAAACGCAGCACAGCAGGCCTAATGTCGCGTCCCACTCGACCAGCAAGGAAGACGCGGCACCCAGCACCCGGTTCTTCTCTCAAGCAGTTTATTCAGGCTCTTCTTGCAGTCTTCTTCCCCGAACCACTCCCCTCATACCCTTTTATAGACATCCAAGCATCCAATCAAGCAATGCCACGCTCCCGTACTCTATTGGCTCTTGAAGGCGGAACTATTGCAGGCAGCGGGCCATGCCCTAATAAGGACTTGTTTACTACTTTTGAGGCAAAGCTGGCTACATGCCAGGCGCTGTCTTGGGGTGAGGCACGGGGCGAGGCACGGGGCGAGGCACACAGTAGAATACTGTGGCTTCCCACAGTTCCCCCTTTTTGTTTTATTGACATGGGAAGCAGAACAGGTGAGAACAGTGGTCTAAGTCTCCAAGGACACTGATGTATAACAGCACACAGGCCGGGCCAAGGGTCCAACTGGGTGCTGAACCCGTCCAAAAGAAGGGCACTGATGTACAACAGTAACTGATGCAGACCAGACCGCCTGATCCATTACTGGACCCGCCTGGTGTTGTTTGTTGGAGGTGGGGACTAGGACACCAACCCATGTGCAAACAGACTTGCTCTCTGAAAGTCCGCTAACTGGAAACAGCGTGACTTTCGTGCAGTACCTTGCCTGCACCCTGAATGCGATCCATTGTCAAGCTTTATTTCTTATGGGGGTCCAAAATGGACAGCCACATTTGAGGGGACTGCCCAGCCTCGACTGCTGCGAAAGCCTGAGCCATCATGATCTGAGTACGTGCTCGGGATGCACGCAGGTGACAAATACACCAGAAGCATACCACACACACACTAAGCATCAAGATTCCCATAGTCTCTATTCCGGCCCATTCCTTCAGGTGATCAACTGCGGTTGCCAGCCAAGCCGACAACCCTTGCGCCATAGACAGATCCACTCTGGTCGAGTTAATCGTGATGATGGCCAGACGAAGGTCCTTTAGGGTTGTCTCGAAGGTCGAGGACCAATTGCCTAGCAGTTGTTTGGAGAGAAACTTAGAAAAACGCTGACCTTGAGCATCTTGAAAAACTGGGAAACCCAGAGCACCGACTCTGACATCCCTCCACACTTGTGGACGGAAGGATTGGCCATGCATAGTGGTTCCCGGACCCCGCTCAGGAACATAAGGAGGGGAGGCAGCAGCCCCACCATGTGACATTCCCTTGTTTTCTACTTCCTCATTATGTGGCCTCTCTCTTTTAAGTGGTGATAGGTCCAGATATAAGGAACTAGCCTCCATCTTAGAGACTAACTCCTCTAATCTTTCTTCCTCCCCTGAGCTGTCACTGGAAGATACCCCCTGCTCTGAGTGTGTAGACCTTTCCTCCCTAAGCTGTTCCAGGGCTTGCTCCAGCGCCCGACAACATTTAGTGTCCTCTAGACAGGCGCCGTCTTGGGTCGAGGCACACAGTAGAATACTGTGGCTTCCCACAGCCTAGTCTCTCTCTGACACCCTTGCCTGCAGATATAAGACCTTCCGGGCAGCTCTGGCTTACACGCTAGTCTTCCCCAAGTAATTCAAGGACAGGGACATTGCTTGACACACTCTGAGCTTTTTGTTGAGACATCCCTTCCACAGAGCAGCACACACTATCTAGAAATCACTACTAGTTTGCTTATTTTTGTTTTTTGAGACAGTCTCACTTCTTAATCCTGGCTAAACTTGAATTTACTGTATAGTCCAGGCTGACATTGAACTTATAACCCTCTTGTCCCAGTCTCCTGAGTACTAAAGTTACATGGATGGCCTGTAAAAGTCACCGTTGGTAGAACCTCTTATTGTCACCCTTAGTAGTTATTGGAGTCAAGTTTAAACAGGATGGTGTGACCAAAAAAAAAAAAAAAAAAAAAAAAAGAGCACAGATCTGACAAATCCAGGATTCTACTTTGTTTCCTCTTTTGAGGTATATTACTTAGCTCTGCTGTATTTTTGTATTTTTTTGTTTGTTTGGTTGATTTTTTTGTTTGTTTGTTTTTTCATTTGAAGATGGAGTTAGCGCCAACGTACAGCCTTTGAAAGATGAAATGAGTCAAAGTGTCAGGAGGCTGTGCTCTTCTAAAAGCCCAAGTGGAAGGTGTCTTTTCATTTTTATTGATGATTTCATTCAGATGTTGCAAATGTGCTTCGTGAATTGCAAATTACTCTGTAACTGGAAGATGTGCCTAGGAGCTCATAGGGTTCCCAGCACAGTGTGTGGGGACTCCTGACTTTGACTTTTTTTCTTTATTTCTTACAGCTTGTCAGACAAATTGTCTGGTCAACTTGTATTTCTGCCACAGGTAATGGATCCTTTTCCTTTTTTTTGAGGGTGGAATGAGGCTGTCTTGGGTTTGGGTTTCACATCCCTTTGCTTCAGCCAGGATGCTTCCTGAGAGCCGTGGAAGGAGGTGGTTCTAAATGCAGAGGAAGTCTGGTATTCACATGGTTGTGGCATTCCAGGGAGAAATCCACTAAATTAACACAAGAGCTGTGGCGGAGGGTATGAGCGGCGCTTCTGGTTCAGCTGCAAAAAATCATGGGTGTGATTTATTCAAACCTGCAAATAATTATAGGACTTGATTTATAAGGAAAATAGTAGCACAGGAGGCTTCATTGGATTTGAGAAATGAAGAGATCACAGAAGCTATGTGTTCTCTGTGTGTTACAGAGGGCCCCATGCCTGGGTGGTAAACACAGGAGAACTCCCATGGAAGTCCACAGCTCCCGGGACACCCACTGTAACTCACTGTAGAGCTGTAGAGCACTGTAGAGCACTGTGGATGCCTGTGCTGCGCCCTTACGCTAAACCGTCCCTATGGCTTATCCTGTGTTCCCAGAGGCAGCTGTGGTCAACTCCTTCCACACCATTGGTCATCGTATCCTCAGCCCTGGGCATCAAGGACTGAATCCCCATCATAACTGAGCAAACAGCACAAAGAAGTTGAAACCCCGGCTCAGGGTTCATGGCCAGCAAGAGGAAGGCCAGGCTTTGCTTCTGATTTTCAGATCCCTTCCAAGGGATTAAAAAGAAAAAAGAAAAGTATCTCTCCCCCATCCTCTCTGTTTCGTTCCACTGGAGGAATTGATCCAAAACCATGCATTCCTGGAACCCTCTCTGGAAGTTTACAGTATTTGGAAACATGTGACCATGAGAGGTCACTGTTATTGATTCTATCAGGTTCAGTGAAACG
>OU015747.1:45316579-45339834 GCA_907169655.1 Acomys percivali | reverse complement strand
ATAATAATAATAATAATAATAATAATAATAATAATAATAATAATAATGTATGCAGCTTTTTTGCCAGGTAAATGATAATCATGTACCACTTTCTTTCTTTTGTTCTTTCTTTTTTTCTTTTTTGGATACAGGGTTTCTGTGTACCCTTGGCTGTCCTGGACTCTTCTGTAGGACCAGGCTGGCCTCGAACTCAATTGAACCACCTGCTTCTCCCTCCTAAGTGCTGGCTGCACCACCACCCGGCATCATGTACCATTTCCTAAAGAAAGATGGAGTACTGGCCTCCTGCTATAGTTTTCTGGGATGGGGAAAATGAATCAAACAGGTGTATAGGCCTCACGTGCTGTTAGACGTGGCAGAGCTCACAAGCTAAAGGTGATGCCCACAGCTGGGAACCATCAATTTTACCAGGATAGATTCCCAAGCACATGAGTGAGACGAGACAGACACCACTTCCCATCAGCCACCTGGGCCTCTATGTAGCTACAAGGGCAACAAAGCAGCAGTCCGCCCTCTCTATCTTTAACTATTATACAAGGAACCCCAAAATCATGGAGCCAACCAACAAAAAAAAAGTCTCTGAATAAATAAAATTTCAACTTGCCAGGTCAGAATATGTTTAGAGAAAACTTCATGAAGTTTAAAACTATTTCAAATTTAAAGCCGCAGTGTTAGAATGGGTCTGAGCCCTCAAGAATATGCCTACACAGTCCAAAGCATTTAGGAGAGATGAATGGTTTTCTTTCAGCAGAGCAGAGCATGGTCACTGTGTCGGGTCAGGCAGGCAAACATGCCCACCTGGCCCTGCTGGGTGTTAGTCCTGAAGGATCCCATGCCTCTCTCTCTCTCTCTGAGTGGTCAGAGCTCAGTCTCCGGTTCTATCATGGTTGGATAACTTAAAGGTTGGTGGTAGAAAGGCAAAGAACAGCGTTTGAGAGCAGGACACCACCTTGAGCTCATGGATTGATATTAGAATAGGCTGGGCCTTTAATCCCAGCACTCGGGAGACAGAGACAGGTAGGTCTCTGTGAGTTTGAGGCCAGCCTGGTCTACAGAGTGAGTTTCAGGACAGCCAGAGTTGTTACACAGAGAAACCCTGTTTCAAAAAACAACAAAACAAAACAAAATACTGACTGGGGGAGGGATTTTTTCCAAATATGGCATCTTAATACAAAGTTCTTTACAGGATTTCTCCTTTAACTCTTTGATAGGAAAGATAGTCCATTTAATTGACATTTTCCATACCAGTAAGAGTTTAAAAAAGAAAAAGACTAGGTAATAATGGAAAGATAAGGAAAGATGGGCTGAGGACTTAAACAACATGCAAGGTAGCATACCGTAAATTTGAAGTTGCAGAAGAGAGAGTAACTGAAGTTAAGTATAGTAACTATTAGGAGTTGAAACAAGCTTTTAAATGTATCTATCAAAATATATAGATATAATATAAAAATACCAACTACGGTGCAAAATTCTAGATCATAGCAATGTGAGTCCAGGAAAGAAGCCAGGTGCACCTAGCATTGAACTTTTCACAAGGCCGATTCACTGCTGACTAGACAGACATACAGTGATTGTGGAGAGCCTCAAGTGCAGGCCCAGAGCCTGCTACAATGTGTCTTGTGTTACGTTTCCGTTTCGTTATCCCAGTTAATAGCCACCCCTGCAATCTCTGTGTCTGACCTAGTATCTTTGTGACGCTGAAGTGACACTGTTGGAATATAACTTACCAAGCCACTGGCTTCCACCAACCCCAGAGCTAAGAGTGTCAGCAAACCTCAGCCCAGCTGGCAGAATTCTCCCTGTAGCTACCTGCCTGCTGCTCCATCGGGATATTTGAAGAGTGCTTCCATTTTTGACTTTCTTTGTTCTGCCACTATAAAAATGTTATGAAAGCTCTGCCACATTGGAACACAGAATTGGAGGTGACCTAAAATTGTGTCCCCTGGCCATAGTCACTTGTCGTCTTTGAGAGGAGATCTCTGTCTCTTACGTGAGCAACAACAATGTTTGAAATTCAAGAAGAGGAGAAAATTCTCCATTTCTAATGTTTTCCGAAAGTGAGGCAGTGTACAAAAGCAGGGAGGAATTGGGGGAGGGACAAGAAGGAAAAGGAGCCCCTCGCCAGGCATCTGGTCGAAGCCTCCTGCCAGCCGGTAAAGCAAGGATCCCAGCATAGTTAGCAGCATAGGGCCTGGCCTGGCCTGGCCTTGTGTGACCCTAGTGGCTTCTGGCTTTATCTTATTCAATTGTCACTTAGACTAGGGCATCTGTGTTGGTATCTTAGACATGTCTCTTACTAAAAAAGAAAGAAGGAAAAAAAAAAGTTTCTCAGTAATCTTTTAGGTGTAACCTGAGAGCCACCAAAATGGTGGATGTAGCTAATGCTGACTCAGCTGTTGCTCATCCTTGAGGCGTGAGCCTTACTTTCCTATACTCATATCAGGGAGTGCCTCACCCATGGGAAGCACATATTTCTGAGTGTATCTTTCTTCTGAGTGACTCTCTTTCTCTTAACCTTCTAGCTTAAGTCTACACTAAAATAATTTATTATATTTATTTACTCTGTGTATGTGTGTGTGTGTGTGTGTGTGTGTGTGTGTGTGTGTGTACTTGTACATACATGCAGATGCCCATGGATGTTGGTGTGACCACCACGGTGCACATGTGGAGGCCAGAGAACAACTTGTGGAGGAGTCAGTTCTCCTGTGGGTACTAAAGATTGAACTCAGGAGGCCAAGCTAGTTAGCAAGCACTTTATTCACTGAGCCATATTGCCAGTCCTAAATTATCTTTAATAAAATCTCCATCTCTGCTTTACTGTGCCTGCTTGTCCTGGGCTTCTTTTCAGTGATGGAGCCAAAGGGACAGGATGTGCTTAGGGCAGGTCCTCAGGCTGCCAGGGGAGGTAGTATGGAGCTGTGTCATGTCTTCTCACCACTGACTATATAAATATATAATATATATTCATGAATATATATATATATATAATATATATATATCCCTTAAGGTTTAATTTTTACAATGAAAGGGCAGATACTTCTCTTGCCGTTTATACTTAATAAAAAAAAATCAGAGGAATGTAGTTTCAATATGTATAAATATTAGAGCCATTTATTAGCAGAAACTGTGAGATTATTTAATTGCTTAATGTCATGGAAACTAAACTACTAACAATAAAATAGAGATATAATAAAATAACTAAAATCAGGGAAAATAACACTGTAACTAGATATGTATTTGTATATAATTTAAAAATCAAAACTACTTGTTAATTTCTCTTGTGATGTGATTTCTTTTTGACTCCTTGGCTACTTGGCAGTGATATTTCACTTCCACACATTTGTGAATCCCCCAGTTTCCTTCTGTTATTGATATGTAATTTAATTCCATGTGGCTAGAGAACATACGGTACTTGGGACATTTAAATCCTTTTAGATGTACTGAGGTGCATTTCATGGTCCCACACACGGTCCCGCTCTGGAGCACACCTCACCGTTCCTGAGAAGACTGTGTCCTGTTGTGATCTGCTGTGTTCTAGATGCTCTGTAGGTCGATGGCATTGGTTATGTCCTCTGCTTTCTTGTTCTCACATTAGTGCGACTCGTATGCTGAAGTCCCAACTGCTACCATTGAGCAGTTTATTTTCCCCTGCCTTTCTTGTCAGCTTCTGCTTCCTGAACTCTGGGGCGTTGTTTTGAGATGCGCATGTTTAGCTGTTGACATTTGCAGTCCTAGAAATACCCTTCATTATTTCTAGTAAGTGTTTTCGTCTCAATGCCTGCTTAGTATTAAAACAATGGACCTTTCTTTTGATTATTGCTTGCCCAGCACATCTCTTTCTAGTTTTTAATTTTAAAACAGTTGTGTCAGAGAACAGTCATAGGGGAGGGGAATAAGGGGAAAATGGGAGTGAGGGAGGAATGGGAGGATACAAGGGATGGGATAACCATTGAGATGTAACAAGAATAAATTAATAAAACAAAACAAAACAAAACAGTTGTGTCTTCACCTAACGTACCTTAAAAAATAGTATGTAGTCAGACCACTAAAATCTGTATCTGCTTTTATTTAGATGGTAACTTATTAAGATTGGATGACATTATTACTGGAGTTAGAATTTAATTTTATTAGCTGCTACTTTAGATATGTCGTATTTCCTTATTCTTTGATTACTGCCTTCTTTTGTAGTAAAACATTTTCTATTGTGCAACTTAATGTCTCCATTATTTCTTTCACTTCTTTTCTGGGTGCTTGTTCTTTAGGGAGCAATTAGAGCCTCAAAGCAATCTAATTGGTTAAAGGTTTAGCTTCATGGTAGCTTAATTTCAAATGCCATAACGAAGACTTAGCAACAATATATGTTTCTTCTCCTGTGCTTTGACTATTTATTCACATGTAAAAGATACCGTTATGTGAATTCAACACAGTTTAATAATATTGACATATGCAGATGTCTATTTAAAATAGAAGCAAAGATTTGTAGAGGAAAATATGTTTACTGTATCACTTGTCACACAGATATGCCTGTGTCTGTCCCCACTCACTGTTCTCATATAAGAACCACTACCTAAAATATTCTTGTCAGCCCCAGCGATGCCCTTTAGTGCATTGTATTAACATAGCACTCCATTTTTTTTAAATCTAAGAAATGCATCAATCTTTTTTCTTTTCTTGAAAATAGTTTTTCCTCACATAATATACCTGGATTGCAGTTTACCCCTCTTTCCACACACTTCTTCTTCCATCTGAATCCGCTCACTTTCTGCCTCTCATTAGAAAACAAATAGGCTTCTATAGGACTATAATAAAATAATATAAAACAAAACAAATTAATAAAATTTAAAAAAAACCAAACCAAAACAAAATAAAAGCTATCACATCAGAATTGAGCAAAACAAATGAATAGAAGTAAAAGACCCAAGAGAAAGTACGAAATCAGAGACCTACCTGTTCACACATTCCCACAAAAACACTAAGACACACACACACATACACACACACACACACACACACACACACACACACACACACACACACACGGGTGCAGCGGACCAGGGGTAGACCTGTGCAGGCCCTGCGCATGCTGCCTCAGTTTCTGCAAGTTTATAAGTGCTTTGATCATGTTGATTTAGAGGGCCTTGTTTTCTCTGTGTCCTCCATCTCTAGCTCTTATATTCTTCCTGTCTTCTTTTTCACAGGGTTCCCTGAGTCCCAAACAGAGGGTTTTGATGAAGAAATCCCATTTAAGACTGAGCATTCCAAGGTCTCTCATTGTCTGCATAATGTCTGCTGTGTGTCTCTATATTTGTCCCTATCCGCTGCAAAGAAAGCTTCTTTGATGACAAGTGAGCAAGGCACTGATCTACAAGAATAACAGAATGTCATTAGGAGCCTTTTTATCGTTACACACCCCCCCTTTTAAAAAAAATAAAAAAGAACAATAGTATTTGGCTTTCCCCTAGGTCCCTGGGCTATTAAGTCTTAGGTTCTTGGTCACTCAATTAGTGTCAGGTATGGTTTCCACCTCATGAGCTGGGTCTTAAGTCAAATCAGAGGTTGATTGGTTACTCCCACAAGCTTTGTGCCACCATCGCACTAGCATATCTTGTAGACACCAATTGTAGATCACCGGGGTTGTGCTAGTGTTGGTGTTCATGTTTCTTTTTTAGTAGCACTTCAGAGTACCTTCCTGAGTCACAGACACTAGAACTGAGGGCTGAAGGCTCTATGCAGGCGCCAGCTCAACCTCTCAGTGTTTAGTGAGCTGTGTAGTTGTTGTCTTCAGGAATGGGGCCTTGACGTCAGTTTGTGGAGAACAATCTATAGGGTCTGCAACAGTCTGGATTCTTTGGGGATTCCTAGGGGGACCTCTTTGGCCACAGCTCAGGTAGGTGTAACCCAGTCCTGGGGCTGGAAACTGCATTTGCTCATGAAAGATGGCCAGCTGGGGTGATTTCATTTAGATAGCCTTCATATATGTATATATTTTAGGAAGCCTCTACTGTATTAATTTTTTATACTATCCCTCAATGGCCTTTACTTTAACACCTTTCCCTGTAGTCCCTCCTTTGTCCCCCCTCTCCCCTTCCCCTCTTTGCTTGATCCTCCTGTTTCAGCTCCCCACACTGTCCTTAACTATTTTTTCCCTAATGAGATCTAGCTCCCCTCCCTGTAGTCCCTTACTCTATGGTTCTCTGTGGTTCTCTAGGTTGTTGCTCAGTTACCACTGACTTAACAGCTAATATCCACATATACAGGAATACATACTATATTTGCCTTTCTGGGTTTAGGATACTTTACTCAGGAAGATTTTTCTTTCTAGTTCCATCATTTACCTAAGGATTTAAAAAAAATTTAAAAATAAACAGCTGAGTGATACTTTACTGTATAAATGTACCACATTTTTCTCTATCCATTCTTCTGCTGAGGGATATTTAAGTTGTTTCCAGTTTCTACCAGTTATATATAGAGCAACAATGGATGTAGTTGAACAAGTTTCTCTGTGGTAGGATGAAGTGTCCTTTGGGTATATGTCCATGCGTGGTATAGCTGGATCTTGAGGTTGAGTCCTATCTTCCTGAGAAGCCACCACACTGATTTCCACGGTGCCTATACAAGTGTACATTCACACCATCAATGAGTGGGTGTTCCATTGCTCCACATCCTGGCCAGCATGAGCTGTCATTTCTTATATTGTTCTTAGCCATTCTGAATGTTGCAAGATAAAATTTCAAAAAAGTTTTGATTTACACTTCCCTGATGACTAAGGATGATGAACATGTCTTCAAGGGTTTCTTAGCCATTTGAGTTTCCTTTTTTGAGAATTGTGTTTAAGTATGTAGCTCATTTTATGGATCTAATGAGATGGTCATTAGTTTTTGCCTTTCAGTCTGTTTATTTGTTAGATTACATTTGTCGAGTTGTCCATGTTGAACCATCCCTGCATCTCGGGGATAAAGTCCACTTAATCATGGTGGATGATCTTTCTGATATATTCTGGAATTTGGTTGGCAAGTAGTTTGTTGTGGATGTTTGCATTCATATTCACAAGGTAAATTGGTCTCTAGCTCTTTTTCTTTGTTGAGTCTTTACGAGGTTTAGGTATCAGGGTAACTGTGACCTTGTAAAATGAATTGGGCAGTGGTTTACCACTCTGGAATGGTGGTGGGACCTAGGAGAGTGGAGCCCATAAAAAAAGGCACACTAAAATCGCATGCAATGGCAATTTTATACTGAGTCTCAGACAATTTATACCCAGAGAGTTAAGACGAATCACATGGATATAGTGAGCCATCACAAGGACAAATGGTACAGGGCAAGGACACATTTTTCCATAGAAGCATATAAACAAATAACAATAGCCAGTTGTAACAATCCGAAGTGAACTCTTTCCTATCTTCTACACCTGAGGGGGCAAGAGTGCACATCCCAAGAACAATTCTGTGCCGTTGAAGAAACTTGGAGTCACAAGACTCTTGTCTTGTTTTTAGGAGTTTTCTCTCAAGTACTCAGAATTCACTTTTCATGGCTTCATTCTTGGGCTGTGTTCTGACAGGCAATGTTCATTCTGTTTCTACTTTGAGGAGTAATTTGAGGAGTTATTGTCATTAACTCTTTGAAAGTCTGGTAGAATTCTGTCCTAAAGCCATTTAGCTCTGTGTTTTTATTTGTTGGGAGACTTTTATTTACTATGGGCTACAGGTCTGTTTAAATCACTTATATGTTCTTGATTTAACTTTGATAGGTGATATATATATCTCCAATTTGGTGGAATGCAGTCTTTTAAAGTATGTTCTTACAATTGTATAATTGTCTGTATTTTTTCTGTATCTGTTGTTATGTCTCCCTTTTCATTTCTAATTTTGTTATTGTCTCTCAGCCCTTTAGGTAGTTTGGATAAGGGTTTGTCAATCTTACTGCTTTTCTCAAAGAATCAACTCTTGTTTCATTGATTTTTTGTAATGTGTGTGTGTGTGTGTGTGTGTGTGTGTGTGTGTGTTTCTATTTTATTGAGTTCAACCTTGAGTTTGATTATTTCTACCATCTACTCCTTTTGGGTGTTATTTTTTCTTCTTTTTCCCTAGAGCTTTTAGGTGTCCTGTTAAGTAACTAGTGTGAGATCTCTCTAATTTATTATTCTATGTAGGCCACTTGCCACTTAGAGCTGCCTTTATTGTGTCCCATAAATTTGAGTATGTTGTGTATCCATTTTCATTCAATTCTAGAAAGTCTATAATTTCTTTCTTGATCCATTTTTTTTTCCATTCAGTAGTGAGTTGTTCCCTTTTCATGAATTTGTAAGCTTTCTCTTGGTAAATATTGCTGAAATTTAATTATATCATGGAATGTCTTATTTTCTTCATCTATTGTGATTGAAAGTTTGGCTGGGTACAGTATTTTGGGCTGACATCTGTGGTCCCTTAGAGTCTGTAGAACATCTGTCCAGGCCTTTCTAGATTTTATATTTCACTAAATAGTCAGGGGTAATTCAAATAGGTCTGCCCATATGTGTTACTTACTTCTGTTTCCCTTGCAGCTTTTAATATTCTTTCTATGGTTTAGACATTCATGGCTTTGATTACTATGTGCTGAGGGGAACTTTTCTTCTCATCCAGCCTATTTGGTGTTTTGTATACTTCTTGTACCTTGAATGGCATCTCCTTCTTTAGGCAAGGACATTTTTTTATGGTTTTATTAAAAATATTTTTCTGGGACTTTGATCTGAGTCTCTTCTTCTTCATCTATTTCTGTTATTCTTAAATTTGGTCTTTAAATAGTATCCTAGATTTCCTGGATATTTTATGCCAAGAGTTATTTAGATTTAATATTTTCTTTGACCAAGGTATCCATTTCTTCTACCGTGTCTTCAATTCCTGACCTCTTCTTTCTCTTATATTCTGTTGGTGATATTCCATTGCAGCTCCTAGTTTTTTTTCTATCCCAGATTTCCCTCAGTTTGGGTTTTCTTTATTGATTCTGCTTCCGTTCTTTAGGTCTTTAATGGTTTTATTAATTTCTTTCCAATGTTTGTTTGTGTTTTTATTTCTTTAAGGGATTTATCAATTTCTTCTTTAAGGACCTCTTTTATACTCATGAAGGTATTTTACGGTCTTTTTCTTGTGCTTCAGTTATGTTGCAGCATACAGGGCCTGCTGTGGTAGGGTTGCTGGGATCTAGTTGAGAACTGCTGTCAATTATTGATTATGTTTTTATGCTAGCATCTAGGCATCTGAGTTGAGGAAGATTGTAACTCTAGGTGCTGATATCTGGTCTTGTCTTTGTTGGGTGGGTCATTTGTTCCCTGGTTTCTATTTCCTCTTTGGTTCTTAGGAAAGTTTGGGGACTGTGTGTTTCCTGGTAGGAAAATCTTCTGTTATTCTGAGGGGTGTGGCTACAGGGGAGTTCAGGTAAAACGTATTTCTGGGTTTTGGAAGCTGAGTGGGCATGGTCCAGTTGGCAGGGGTTGAGAGGGTCCGTAGGAAAGAGGGAAGGCAGGATGCTCCACCAGGATCTGCTTCATCCCCTGGCCATGGGGCCAGAGAGGCCACAGAAGGCGGTCTGCTATAGTGCTGGGGATAACGCTGAACTTGGGAGAACTGAGAGGTGATGATCCAAAGCAAAGCCTACTTGCTTTGATGTCTGGAGTGGCCTTGAGGTTCCCAGAGAATTCCTGTTGCAATTGGGGCATGAGATAAAGCAATGTGTGGGAGTAATGGACTTTGGAGGCATAGATCTGTGTGATCCACTGGACAAGGGCCCAGAGTGGAAGGGAAGGCCTCAGCAGGAGGGTTTGATGCAGAGCTCAGAGCTAGGAATGCAACTCGAGAATGAATTGGGTTTGGAGGCGAAGACGGCTATGATAGCTGAAGATCTGCAATCAATCTACCCTTTTCCCTGGCCAGTGTGGCCTATGGGTTGCCAGGGACAAAATATATCAGTTTCTAAAGGCAGTTTATCAGAATTCAGAGTTCTTGGTCCACAGCTATTTATTTATTTTTAATCACAATCCTCTGAAGTTTTTATCCTCTTGTCTCTGGTCTCCATAATTTTTGTTGAGAAATAAGCTGTCGGTCCTGTGGCCGAGCTCTGTGCATGCCTATTCATATCTTGATTACTTTGACTTTCATTACTTTTCTCTATATTGCTATGTTATGATAAGTGTGGATTTATTTCTTGTTGTTCTACTTGCTTTTTGAGATGTCTGGAAAGTTTATTTCATGATTTTCAAATGTTTATCTTTTCTGTGGGAACTCCTATTTTTCCTGTATTGTTACACCAAATAGACTCTACAGTCTTCTCAGGATTGGGTTGGTTTTTTTTTTTTTTTTCATGCATTTAAAATTCTGTTCCCTAGTCTTCATAACCTCATTTGAAATACCCTCAAATGTTCCGATTGTTTCTTCTGCCTACTCATTTCTCTGTTGAACCCTTCTTGATTTTTGGTCACTGGGTTCTTTACTGCCATTTTATAATTTCTGCCTTCTTAGTTATATTCTCCATCTGGTAAAGCATTGTTGCCAAAAAGTATCATCTATCTATCTATCTATCTATCTATCTATCTATCTATCATCTATTTGTTATTAATTTATTTGGACAGATTCCTGCTATGTTGCCTAGTCAACTGTCAAATTCATTTCCCTTTAGCTTTAGTCTTCTAAGTTGTTGGAATTACATGTCTGGCTGTCTTTAACTATTGAAGTAAGATTTCTTTTTAATCTTTGCATTTAAAAAGCTTATTTAAAGCCTTCAGGGAAGCAATTAACATTTGAACATAGTATCTCCAGATCTACCCCAACAAGCCTGGAATGTTACACCCTCACAGGTATTTATAATATATACAGAATATAGATGGATATATGGATATGTGTATATGATGCTTTATAATATATGCAAAATACTTTCTGTTCATTCATTTTACACATTTTTCTTATAAGATTGTACATTGTAGTTAATAAAGGAGCCTGACAACTGATGGGTCATGGCGTTTTCTCTTTGTCCTATGGTTATTGCTTATTGACTTTCTAGATTCTACCCTGTATTTTTTGTAGAGTGAGCCTCCTGAGTTCTTAATTATATTTTTAAAAATCTCCTTTTAAGCACTCAACACTAGTGTCCGAAGGACCACAGTAGAGTCAGTGTAGCTTAGTCAGCCAAGGACTTGGTGGATTTCCTTGACGCTTCTCTATATATCTTCCACCCTTTGCTGAGGGTCCCTGGGTGCACTTCTGCAGAGCCCAGGCACTTAATAAAACAACATTAACTTTTACTGCCTGGCGTGCCAGAAGTTGAGATCCAGGTCAAGTCAGGCAGCCATTGTACCTAAGCACATAGACTTTCTAGGGATGTGTAAGTTCAAACTAAATGCAGTTATCAGGGAGCTAGTTTTGATGGAGTGCCAAAGGGGTTCAGTGTAGCCTCTGTCTGCTGAGCTACTGCAGGAGCAGGAAGGAATGGGTGTCATCCCAAGGGAAAAATGTTATAGAACCCACTGTCTATGACGTTATTCTTGACTGTATGATTTCACTGGATTTGAAACTTGTTTAATTTTAATCATTGTGAAACCCATATTTATATATTGGCTGGTTTATAAGAAGCAGTTCATTGATGTCTTCACTTAGGTGCAATCCTTGTGATCAAAAAGGTGGTGACTTAATAGAAGCCATTAAACAGCCCAGTAAGTTTGTCCTGTTTACTTTAGAGTTTGCTTTCATTCTTGTCACCAAACCATTGGGATGGTGACATCAGCAGGACAGGAGGACATGTACTACTCTTTCTGGGTTATTTCCTCCTTAAAACTTTCATGTTGAAATTGTTCAAGTTTACCAACTATTGTTAAGCAATGTGGAGCCTGCACATGCAATAAAAGGAATCCAGACCTTGTCTTTTAAGAACAAAGGTCTTGCTTTTAAAAAAAAAACTGGGCAATTGTAACAGTCTGTACAAAGCTAACTATATGCATGTTTTCAGGGCTGAGCAAACTTTTATGGAACTCACAGAGATCCTTCTAGTTTGTCTCCCCAGTTGCTGCGATTAAAGGCATGTGACACCATACCAAGCTAAAAGTATCTCCATTTAAAAATTACAAACAAATAACACCCTGGATTTCAGCAACCAGGTAAGTAATCAAGACCTGGTAAGCATGTGTTAGAGAGTGAAGTTGCAGAAGTTTTAAAGTTGTTCGCAGACCAGTCTTGTCCCTACTAAAGCACATAGCACTAGAAACCCTTTATGGAATCTTGCCGATTTCTCTAAATGTATCTATCAGTGTATATCTCAAAATTATATGCAGGTTTCTTCCTATATGTTGAATTAAACTCACAAAGAAGGACTCAAAAAACTCTGGATCAGCCAAATTTATCTGGTCATAAAGAGGCAGAATATTCCAATTGGAAAGTAATAATGTTACTCAATGGAAGGGTCAGTATTAAAAACCACCCTGGCTGCACGCTCAATGACAGGACATGTCTAACTTGGGGCACCACAAAGTTTCAGCAGCTTCAGATCAGTGGTGGGGCCTCCGGTGCTGGGGAGTTCTCCCCTCCCACTGGACAGGGCCACCTGCTCTTGAGCAGGTCTTAGCACTGACTTCGAATTCGCGCTGTGCTCGTGAGCCTTACTGAGGACCTCAAGGGATTTTGTTTCTGTATATTATATGTTGATATTTCCCATCACAGAAATCAAAACTGAGCTTTTTAAATGGTTAGACATATCTATGAACTCACTGGCGTGAAATAATAGAGATTCAGGTTCTAGCTGGTCAGCCTGCATGACAGAAATGAATTAAATTATAAAAGTCAATGCTATAGAGTTGTTTGGTATGGGAAAAATGCCATGCTTTTTAAAATTTCATGACCACATGCCAAGTCATGTCAATGGAACAAGCTCATTTTTCTATTATACACATATATGTTATCTATAGGAATATAGTATCTAAAAATTATTGGCATGTGTAATTTTTTCATATTTTTGCAGACCTCACTCTTTGGCCTACAGAAAGATTTTTTTTTGTCTCATTTTCTGCAGTCTGTCTTTTATGATGACAATTCATATTGGATTGGGGCATATCCTGACTGCACCAAATGATGGATCAAAACCAATGATGGAGCAAAGAGGGTGTGCTTGGGTCCCTGGTCCTAGCATCATTTCCTCCAGTAAACCAGAAGACTGTCTACTAGGATTCTCCTAGGAGTCATACCCCAAGGACCAAACCTTTAACACGCAGGCTTTGAGGGACACTTATAAAGCTATGTCAACATTGTCAATGACATCAAAACCCAGGTTAATCCTATGGCTGGAACATTTTCTGAGGACAACAGTTAGTGACTCTTTCTTCCCTGTAGCCCAACTCCTGCAGATCTGGCTTCACCAGCCCCTGAAGTGATAAAGACTTATTTTAATGCAACACTCATGTACAGTCATGGATTGGAAGGACCCGGTGGGAATCAGGACAAGAAGCTCTCCGCAAGGATGAGATGTACGACCCCCCACTCGGGAAGCTAGGCTATGCATATTAGGTGCCTCTGCCTTTGAAGTGCGTCTGGCCACAGAGGAAAGTCAGAGGGTGGGCAGTGTGGGGAAGCAAACAGGTGCCACATGCTCAAGGTCCCATGTGCTGCGTGCGTGAGACCTCTCCATTTTGTTCGGACATGCTGGGGACGCGTTGAGGACTAGTGAGCAGGCATTTTTATAATTCTATAGCTTTTGGGAAGGATGCTCTGGCTTCCTCGGTCAGGAGATAGAGGTGGAGGTTGGAGAAAATCAATCATAGCTCCTCAGGTGTTTGTCTCCTCAGAGGGACTGGGAGCCGGAGAAGTTGGGACTTGTTCTCTTTGCTGAGTGACTCAGACGTTGGTCCCCTGGAGTTAGGCATGTCTCTTTTAGTTCTTAACAAGAACTAAAAAGGGCAACTGAGGAGAATATATTCTTTTATGTTGAAACATGCTGGTTCTTTTTTTTTTTCTTTGTTCAAAAAAAAAAGCAAACTGGGACGATGCAAAATTCTATGCAATTAATTTAATACTATTATTTTAACAAAGTAGCTATGCTAATTATTAGCATTTAGAGCTTGCCAGACATGAATGTCTTTTACACAATTTCTTTCTATAGCGCCTCATTACAACAACTACATGTTATATAGGATTTTTTCCCTAGAGGCCATCCATTTTAAAAATAAGGATATAGACAATATAGTAAAAAAATTTTTGTATTACATATAGGCACACACTGCTGTAGACATACCTAGTAGCCACGGATAATAGCACACAAATATTAAACCCAGCTCTGTCTTTTTTTGTGGCACTTTTTTCCTACATGCTTTTATGTATTAAATGACTAAATAATAACAGCAATTTTTGTGGTAAACTTGTATTGAGAGTTTCAGAGCTTGTCTGGAAAATAAAACCTCAATAGAAGTTGCTATGCATGGTTTATTCATATTACAAACTAACACGATATGCAGATGCATTTCACGGCTTAGGAACATGATCCCTACAAGATTATAGCCATTTGATAAAAGAAAATACATAAGCCAAACCGTTCCAAGTTTGAATGCTCATACCATAAAAAATAAGGATATCATTTCCTGTCTGTGACGGTTAGTATGAGCTGTCCACTCGGTAGGATCTAGGCTCACTTTTGAACAAATTTGTGAGACTATCTTTGAGAGAATTTCTGGGTGAGGTTAGCCGAGCTGGGAGGGCATCACAAGGTGGGTGGCATCATTTGGTGAGCGGTGAGCGTGGTCCCAGACTGCCTGGAAAGGAGAGAGGGAACCGAGCCCCAGTGTTCACTGTTCTCTGGCCCCTGACTACAGATGTAACGTGACCGGTGACCACAAGCCCCGGTTGTTATTATGCCTTTCCCATCACAGTTGTGATCCAAATAACCCCACCCTTCCTCCAGATGCTTCTGTCAGGTATGCTGTGGCAGTGGTAACCAAGATAACTAACTCACCAGCCTCAGGACAGTTTGCTGACAATTTGCAAGCAAGGAAAGATGCATTTTTACAAATCTTTCAGGATTGAAAATGCTTTCAGTTTTCAGTGATCCTTGCGAATTGTCCACAAAGGATATTTTAGTCTCTCTCTTTTTTTTTTCAATTAAAACAATTCCCTTTCCATTCCTATTGTAGCCCTATCCTTCCTCTCCTCCTGACCCCACCTTTCCACCCTCTCTCTCTTTTCTCCCTTCCCTTTTCCTCAGAAAATGCAAGCCCTCTACAACCACTCCAGCACATCAAGTCACATCAGGACGAAGTGCATCCTCTTCCTCTGAGGCCCAATAAAGCAGTCCCACTAAGGGAAAGTGATCCAAACCCATGCAACAGAGTCCATGTCAGAGACAGCCCCCCTTTCTAATTGCTAGGGGACCCTCATGAAGCCCAAGCTGCCCAAGTGTTACATATGTGTAGGAGACCTTGGTTCTCCTTGGTTCTCCTGCTTGGTGGTTCAGTCTCTGTGAACCCATACAGCCGTCACTTAGTTGACTCTCTTGGTCTTCTTGTGGCATTCTTGTCCCCTCTGGGTCCCTATATCCTTCCCCCAACTCTTTTGCAAGACTCTCCTAGTTCCGCCTAGTGTTTGGTTGTGGGTCTCTGCATCTGTTTTGATCCTCTACTGCATAGAGCCTCTCAGAGGACAGTGATGCTATTCTCTTGTCTGCAAACACAGCAGAGTATCATTAATAGTTAGTGTCAGGGGTTGGCTCTCTCCCATGGGGTGGGTCTCAAGTTGGGTCAGTCGTTGTTTGGCCCTTCCCTCAATCTCTGTTGTATCTTTATCCCTGCACACCTTGTTGGCAGGGTAAATGTGGGGTCAAAGGTTTTGTGAGTGGGATGGTTTCCCATTCCCTCCATAGGAAATCCTGCCTGGGTATAGGAGGTGGCCCTTTCATTCTCCATACTGCCACTGCTAGGAGTCTCAGCTAGAGTCACCCCCGCATCCTCCCAGGAGCCTACCCCATTGCCGGTCTCCATCTTGCCCCAGAGATGCCTTCCACCATTGTTTTCCCTTCTCTCTCCCATCCCTCTCATCTCCCAACCCTGCTCTATCCACGCCTGATTCCCACCCTCATTCCCTTTCCCACTGACTCTCCCACCCAATTCTCTCTCTTCATCCACTTCTGATGTCTATTTTATTTCCCCTTTTGAGTGAGAGTCAAGCATCCTCCCTTGGGCCCTCTTTGTTACTTAGCTTCTTTGGGTCTGCGGGTTGTAGTACGGTTATCCTGTATTATATGGCTAATATCCACTTACAAGTACGTCATATACCATGTGTGTCTTTCTGGGTCTGGGTTACCTCACTTGGGATGATCTTTTCTAGGTCCATCCATTTACCTGCAAATTGCAAGATTTCTTGATTTTAATAGCTGAGTAGTATTCCATTGTGTAACTGTATCACAGTTTCTTTATTCTTTCTTTGGTTGAGGGACATTTAAGTTGTTTCCAGTTACGAATAAAGCTGCTATGAACATAGTTGAGCCTTGTTGTATGATGTAGCATCTTTTGGGTATATGCCCAGGAGGCATAGAGCTGGGTCTTGATATAAGAGCTATTCCCAATTTTCTGAGATACCACAAGATTGATTTTCAAAGCAGTTGTACAAGTTTGCACTCCCACCAGCAATGGAGGAGTGTTCCCTTTCTCCACTTCTGCACCAGTATGTGATGCTACTTGAGTGTTTTTTTTTTTTATTTATTTATTTTTTTTTATCTTATCCATTCTGACAGGTGTAAGATGGAATCTCAGAGTCATTTGGATTTGTATTTCCCTCATGGGTAAGACGCTAAACCTTTCTTCAAATGCTTCTTATCCACTAGAGATTCATCTGTTGGGAATTCTCTGTTTATCTCTACACCTCACTTGTAAATTGAATTATTTGGTTTGTTGGTGTTTAATTTCTTGAGTTCTTTATATATTTTGGATATTAGCTCTCTATCAGATATAGGGTTAATGAAGATCTTTTCCCAATCTGTAGGTTGTCCTTTTGTTCTATTGATAGTGTCCTTTGCCTTACAGAAGCTTTTCAGTTTCATGAGTTACCATTTATTAATTGTTGATTTTAGGGCCTAAGGTGTTGGTGTTCTCTTCAGGAAATTATCTCTTGTGCCAATAAGTTCAAGGCTATTCCCTACTTTTTTTTCTGTTAGGTTTAGTGTATCCAGTTTTACGTTGAGGGTTTTTTTTCCTTTTTTTTTTTTTTTAATTTATTCTTGTTACATGTCTATGGTTATCCCATCCCTTGTATCCTCCCATTCTCCCCTCCCTCCCATTTTCCCCTTATTCCCCTCCCCTATGACTGTCCCTCAGAGGGATGGTTGGTTGGTTTTGTTTTCTTTTTTGAGACAGGTTCTCTCTGTGTAGCCTTAGCCGTCTTAGACTTACTTTGTAGACCAAGCAGGCCTTAAACTCACAGTGATCCGCCTGTCTCTGCCTCCCGAGTGCTGGGATTACTTTGATTGAAGGATTCTTAAAACTAGCCTTTGCTCTGTGATGCTTATTTTGCATTATTTCCAATGGTACCATGTTGCACACATTTAGAAGACACAGCGCCACAGCATTGTGCAGGGACACAGGTGTGATGCTAGGGGTCGCCAGCGCTGTGCAGGGGCAGAGGTGGTGTGATGCAGGAGATGGCCTGCACTTCTCATCCTTTCCCCTGCCCATTTTCTCTGTCCTGGCCGTGCTTTTGCCTCTGACATCAGCACTGCATCCATTTTGCCACACATTTCTTCTGCTGAAGCACATTTGCTTTTAAAACTGTGTTTGTTAATGATTGTTCTGAAAAAGAGATTTATTTTTTTGACGTCAACAGAACTGTCCTTTGCTACTTCATATAAGGTAGCAAAATCAATCACTCGGGTGCCCACACTCCATTGTATGTAAATAGGCATTCTCTCACTTGAAACAATTTTCTTCTTAAGGAAAACATTTGCAACTTCATTGACTGTTCTTTTTAATACATTTTAGTGTGCTTCATTGTCCAAAATGCCTTAGAGAATTGTTTTTTTCTTCTCAAATATTTTCTCATGCGAAGACAAGATCATGCTGGAGATCGGAGCCGTTTTCTGAAATTCTGGAAAAGGAGAGGTCACATTTTCTGATGAGACTAGTTACACTTGGCTTCATATTGCGTTCATCCTGTCTCCATGCTGCTAGCTGGTTTCGACAGTTTGTCCATCAACAAACTGCTGCAAAGCACTTCTGTCACATGCCCCGATGCCTAATGGTAGAGTGCCAGCTGAGTTGCATTTATCTATACAGGTCACCCCAACATTTGCAGTGACCAGTGTTCAAAATCTATGATTGTGTTCCAAATGAGCCCAAAGCAGGCATTTCTGAGGAAAAGGTATTTGCTGTCTTACATTGTCTGCCTGCAGGCATCTGGATGACTGTGAGTGGCTCTGCCTCGTGTGTATCCAAAAGATTATCCTGCTTCATGAGGCAGGCTCATACACAAGCACATATAGGTGGTGCTAAATTTATTCATTTGAGAGAAGGAGAGGGAGGGAGGGAGGGAGAGAGAGAGTGTGTGATATATGGAGGAAAATGTGGCAGGTATAGAGAATTGTAGGGGTGGGACTGGGGGTGGGTTTGATCAAAACATGCTCTACGTATGGATATTAAATAAAACATTTTAAAGACATTAACAAAAGAGGCTGAGAAAGGCAAAGTGATGTGAAGGTGAGACTGGGAGAGGGGGCATTTCTTTAGTTCCTTCTGTGCCCCGGGCAGCCTAAAAATTGTGTTTCTAACTCCACTTATAAGTCACCTTCTCTTCATAAGGTTCCCCTCATGGCATGACTGGGATCCCCTCCCAGCCAGAGGCTCATAAACAGCAAGAGAAACCGCCCAATCAGGAACCTCACCCCCCTTTGTGGTTTCTTCCTGGTAGCAACCAGCACCCATCTTGTTTGACACTGATTCATAGCCTGCTTCCCCTACTCAAAATAGCAGCCCACTGGAGCTATGTCAGTGTTTGGCTCGCACACAGCCTTATCTCCTCTCTGGGCATTCTTATTAAGCCAAGATCAAGAACATCTCGGTGTAGTAAACATCAACTTGCATATGTTCTTGATTCTGACAATTGGTCCACTCATCTTCCAGAAGGCTTAATATATATATATATCATATATATATGATAGCTCTCAACGGATGTACAGGTGTTACTGTTTCCTATAGCAATTGCATGTTAATGCTATAATCGATGATAGGCATTTTGATCACTAAAGCCCTTTGCTTTGTAATCTTGCTGTAATAAACTCACTCATTTTTTGAAGTGTTTTATTTCCAGTGACTTGTTGGAATCAGCTTGGACGGCCTTACCGTGACTTCTGAGAGCAGGTGCCTCTCATCTCTCATCTCTTTTGTACTGCAGCAGATGACATCATGTTTGTCATTGAAAATTGGCCACATCAGTGAGGTTTACATCATGGAGTCTGGCAGATGCTGCATGTCAAGACCACTGTTTTCGTGGAGAGCTCATTGGTTGTTAAATATTGATTTACTATATATGTATTGTTTCTTTAAAAAAAAGATGGTGTGTGTGTGTACTTATGAAAGACCAGAAGAGAGAGGGAGAAGGTGTTATCCTATGGGGGGTTGGAGGTGGTTGTTGATTGCGTGGTAGTGGGTATGGGCAACTGGATTCAGGGCATTTTACAAGAGCAGTGAGCACTCTTCACCGTCAAGTTATCTCAGTGATGCCCATGATTCATTTTGCCATGTTTATGCCATACCTCCTGTGCCACTGTCCATGGAACAAGTAAAGAACACTGTAACAGCCAAGGCTCTGGCAGGAGGGACCATTGAGCAAGAATACTTGGTTTTGCTGAGGTATGAAGCATGTAATGATGAGGTGAATCATTGTTTTATCTTATATTTCAAACATTCATAATACTCAAAATTACTTAATAAGCAGTACGTACCATCTCACATCACTTCATAGAATACACATCCAGTCCTGACTAGTTAAGCACGGGCTACCATCAACAAACATTATTGGGTATTTTACAGCCGTATCTACTAAAAACGTTAACACCACTAATTATGTCAGATACATACATAAAGCTGGTAAAGTGCCAAACTAAGAATCATTTTGTTTGTTTGTTTGTTTGTTTTTTTGTACTTCTTGGATTATCACTTACAGATTTTGAACATGGGAGACTATGCCTAAAACTTACCAGTGTGTAGTTCAGCTGTAGGGATGGCCTGTTGCTGTTTGTAGACAGGGCCTTGGGCGTGCTATTGGCATGGCAGTGGCTGCTGCGTAATAGGCTATTCAGACCCCGGGGCTGCTCTCTGTGTTTCTTAAGAGGTAACTCTCCCTGTCCACACTTCCTACCCGCACTTTTGTATCAGGGCTGGGCAAGCTCTTTGGCTCGCTGAAAACCTCTCTATTGACAACCGTGCTGTAATTTGCTCAGGATGACCACACTTGCCCCAGTTTGTCTAATTGCCCAGCTAATTTTTTTTTAATGCTCAGGATTTTGAACAACACAATCTCCCAAGAAATACCAGGGAGGAATTTCCATAGGGAAATGAAATTCTGCTTACCTTTTCTTTTTCTTTTTTTAAAGATATATTTTATTAATTTATTCACATTACATCTCAATTGTTACCCCATCCCTTGTCTCCTCCCACTTTCTAGTTCTTATCTAGACGTCCTTAGTATTTCAGTGCATCCAGTAACATCCCCCCTTATCCCTCTCTCTATGTCATCATCTCTTCCTCTCTTTCTTGCTCTCTCTCTTACACACACACACACACACACACACACACACACACACACATACACGCACAGACACACACACACGCACAGACACACACACACACAGACAGACAGACAGACACACACATACACACCAGTGCACACTTTTTAACAGGCTTGGACTTTGTAAATATGTGAAACCATGGACTCTATGAATAAATAAACCTGGCTCCTGTCTTCATCAATTTATGTTCCTATGATGTAGGGAATTTGCCTGCTTTCCTGAGGTTTACATCTTGTAGACAAAATGCATTAACATTTCTTACTGGGTAGTCTCTATCTTGGGATATCTGTGTGATTTCTCAGCTTATCACTGATGGCCAGCAGGCAACATCTATTTTCTTTTTGAGATAGAGTCTCACTATGTACCTCTAGCTGGCCGGCAACTCTCTATGTAGACCCAGGCTGTGCTGAAACTCACAGAGATCCACCTGTCTCTGCCTCCTAAGTGCTGGTATGAGCCATCACACTCAGCTCATCCATGTCACTTAAGACAGCATCCTTAAATGCCTAGTATTTTATTTACATTCATAATAATCCATATATTTCTATTTGCTGACATGTACAAACCTCTAGTTAGTGTTATTTTATTTTATTAATACAGAAATATGTAGGTAGAAGTATATAAAGATAGTGGAACAAAAAAAGGGAAAACAAAACAAGAAGAACAATGTGGACTAAGAAAATATTTTGAAGAAAATAAAACTGAGAAACTGAGAGCAAAAGAAAATAAAGCATGAGATTTTGACAAAAAGGGAAATGCACCGTGAAATCTGGAGAGATAGGCTTGGCAGGGCCTCAGTGATGCTTTACAAGTTGGCTCTTCCTGTGGTTTCTGGATACGGCCAAATGGCCATACTTCAAGAGGGTGACCTTTCAGTTCACTTCCGCAATTACTGTAACTACTCATGGCACAAGAGACTCATTGGGCTTAGAAACCTATTGCAGTCTTGGTTATATGTTTTACTGTAAGTGAGCATAAAGCTGCAATCACAGATGTTTGCATGTTTATTTTCCCTAATGACTCTATGTAAGGAAGTGAATAACAGCCAAGCACCATCTATGAAAGAATCCTACAGAACAGGATAAACAGAAATGGGCTACCTACAATGTACACTCATTTCCTTTAATGGAGAATATCAAATATATATCCAAATATCCCTATGTATGTATGTATGTATGTATGTATGTATGTATGTATGTATGTATGTGTATGCATCATCTGTCTAACATCTCCTACAACATATCCATGCATTCACGGAAGAAGAGCTGAGTGAATATTCTCAGTGAGCCTTCACTTTTGATCCAGTAGCATTCGTATGGGCAGTCCTGGTACCACTTTAACATCCTTGGGTCGTTCTAATGTGATTTCAGCCATGTCAGGGTCTCTGATATGCAAATGTATCTGGGAAAGACAGGCCTTTGCTCCTGGTGGGGCTTGGCTGATACTTTGTTTTCATAAGTGTTCAGTTTCTAGTTATTATTTGAAGACAAGGTCTCCCTATATAGTCCGGGCTGATTTGAAATTTGCTATGTAGACCAGGCTGGCCTGCAACTCAGTAGCTGAATATGTTAAAATGATCTGTTGTTCATAAATTTATTTGCATTTGGTTCTATTCCTTTAAGTAAAGCAAGATAAATAATGGACTTACCCGTTTATTGTCTAGTTTTTCTTTCTCATTAGTGTATATTAATTGTACAAAATGATAGGTTCCATGATAACAATTTGATACATGAATATAAAGTTTATTGAACATTTATTCTGTTTTTCAAAAAATGCTTTGGTTACTGAACCTCATCTAAAAGTGACCAATGAAGGATTTGCTTTTTGCTTTTTTTAAAAGGTTGTATGGATATACACATACACACACACACACACACACACACACAAACACTCTATCTATCTGTCTATCTATCTATCTATCTATCTATCTATCTATCTATCTATCTATAATTTCATTCCAGCTTTCACTTTTGTCCTTATAGGTGTATGAATGAACACAACTTTGTCAACAGAGGCTTCTGTTGGGAGCTCCTGGATTCGCCTTCCTCTTCCACCAGATGCTTTGCTTTGCTGTATGATAAAATGATTTCATATCCTGACCCCATACCTGGAATTAGTCTCTTCTACAGGAGCTTTTTAGATGTTATCAGAGGGGGATAGAATTGAGTCTTTATTCTCTTAGTAAATAGACCCCTTTTATTTTTTTAATTGTTTCATAGTTTTATATATTTGAATACTTAATTTTACTAATTTTTAACTCTTTATTTCCTTTCCTCATCTCCTTCCCTATCCTACTGTCACTTTTATTCTTTTCAAGAAGTTTTTCATTTACTTTCAAGTCTTAGTCTTGTGTTTGGCCCACTGAGTTTAATTGGAGTTTCCTGCTTGTGTGTGCGTGGGAAGATAGTCAGTGAAGTAAGGGCGCGGGTGCGTGCGTGCGTGTGTGTGTGTGTGTGTGTGTGTGTGTGTGTGTGTGTGTGTGTGTG
>OU015747.1:45296015-45316569 GCA_907169655.1 Acomys percivali | reverse complement strand
TGTGTGTGTGTGTGTGTGTGTGTGTGTGTGTGTGTGTGTGTGTGTGTCTATACTACTGAAGAAAGTGACAACCATCCACGAACAAGTGATAATTTCCAACGATCACTCTGGGTGTGCAGGTCCCCTTGTACTATGCATGTCCCTCTTCCATTATGAAATGTTGATTTCCACTGGTGCTATAGTGGCATGAATGTTAAGGGGGTGGGTAATCAATGTTTTTTTCCATTTGGATTTGAGTCCTTCTTCCAAGGAGGGAACTTTTTCTTGTTTCTGTAAACTTGGTCATCAATAGTGTCTTATCATCAAGTTCCAAAGGTGGAAAAGACAGCTATGGAATATAGAACATAAGCACTCTAATTGCTGTGTGTTTCTTCCTTTTCTAATGTTCAGTTGTGCAGACATTTTAGATGGAGTTGCTATTTACTAGGATCATCAAAGAATTATATAAAAAGTATGTGATGCCAAATATGTGTTATATTTTCACTGTTTTTTCTTTTCTTTTTTCTCTTTTGGCCAGATCCTTTAAAAAATAGCTGTGAGATTATTCATTTAGCGCAGAAGACCCAGTAGTTTGAGGGTAAAGCCATTCTCTAGAAAATGATTATGCAAACAAGGAGACATTTGGCTCAAGTCCTTGTCTGTATTTTTACTTTTTCTTTCTCTTCTCTTTCTTTCTCTTCCTCCTCCTCCTTCTCCCTATTTCCATGATATAAATTCTCCTTTGTGATTCACTTCAAGATTTGAAAGCACCAAAGAGTTTTATCAACAGGCTGGCAAATTTGCCAAATATTTAACACTGACATCTTTGAACTGTGACAGCTGGTGGCTTGCTCAGGTGACTCCCCCACCCCGCCACCACCAATTTGTGGTTTGCCCTGAGGTATGCCAATGTGTTCATCTGGTATATTCAGCACCCTCTAATTTTATGTTGCTGTAGTTGTAGAACCCAGCTGAGCTTCATGTCAGCTGTTTCAAATTTTGAGTGTTGAACTTTTAATCAGTACTAAACACAAGTGGGCTGACAACACATAGTTTATATGAACTGATATATGGACGCCAAAGGAAAGCTTTAACTTATTGGGCCTTAAAAGTTGACCGAGAAAATAAGACTGGGCAACTTTGCTCAGTAAGGAGCGTAAATCACAGGTCTTGGTTATATCAATTCTCAGGATGATGTAGTGTGGACATCACTTCCACCTGTAGTAGCCAAAGTTTTAGAAGGCCTAATTACAATGCAGTATAACAACAACAACAACAACAACAACAACAACAACAACAACAACTGAAAGAAAGAAAGAAAAGGAAAGAAAAAAAAGAATGAAAAAAGAAAATTGGAAGGTATATGTCGTGAAATGTTTGCTTGGCTGTTTTCTGAAGTTTGTTTGATTGAAGATGTTCAATAGCCACAAATTACACGATCAAGTTTTCCAACTGTTCACTTTTTGGGTTGTTTTAGTTCGGCTTGCTTAGACACTGTTTTTGTGGAAGACCCAATTGGTTCCAGATCTACTACATATTACATAAGATGGCTAATGTTCTAACTTTCTAGTGACCTTAATTGCCTGGTTAGTTTGTCCACTTTAAATTATCTCCAGATTATGTGAGGTCTTGGTAAGGGCTAGTTACTCTTCATCTTACTGTTGTCCATACCCTTAGCGATAGGGCCCTTTTGGAGTAGTTATGAGACTTAGTTGCCTGTGGCTTAAATTATGTTTTTCCTGCTAAGAAGGAGCTTTGCTTTATCTCAGAGCCATTTAAGGCTGCAGTGTGTGCCTCCACCTCTCAGATGTACAAGCCAATCAACGTCTGTGGGAGGGGCATAAGTATGTTCTAAGTTTCTGCAAGTATGCCTAGGGGAATTACCTACCATCTTCTATGTGATTTCTTCCTTGAATCTCCCAACAAATGTCTAGTTATAATTGGTCTTGCCAACAGATACTCCTCCAAGGATCATTAAATTTTTCTGGGTCCTTGGGATGGGGTCCTGTGGTTCCAGGTTCATTATATTGTTTACTTCATCAGTCATGACTTCATATTTCTATTTGCTATGTACTTTAGGTCCCAGCTGTTTACCCTTTCCTCTGGTCTGGTCACGTTGTGACAGTCTTTTAAACAATATGTCAGGTACTTCTTCCTTTGATGTTCTTATTGACCTTACATTATTAAAATCCTTTATCCCTAATTATATCTTCCCACGGCCTTTTATTGTTATTTTTTTCCTAAAGTCCTGCTCTGTGGGGGTAGCACTGACCCCAGGAAGTTAGTGCTATCTCATGATGTTATCTTTTTTTTTTCTTAGTCAGACCCTAGTATTTTGCCAAGAATCTTTTCCAGACAACTTTCCTAGGTCGATTAAAACAAGCAAGCAAACAAAGAAACAAACAAAACAAAAGAACAGCTCAATATAGTACAACTCAATATTCTAATACAGGAATACCCTAAATAATGTCACCTGAGTATTTTTCTTTCTTCCTCTTACAAAAAGCCATTGTTCATCTTGGATAACAATTCCTTCCCAGATCTCTAACCTTTGGCCTTTGGTAAGTACAGAGTGGAGACACCCACGTCAATTACCACCCAGAACCGTGTAAGGTTGCACTGTGGATGAAGCAGGGTGCACACTGTGTAGGCTTAGTCTTTGTCCATTGATTTTTGGTAGGGTGTGGAGTTTTATAAATATAATCAATTTTTGTGTGTTTTTTAGTATTGCCAATTATTTTGCAAATAGCCTGGGTTGCTTTGATAATGAATGACATCTTTCTAACCACGCTATTTGTCATGAAAGCACCACATACACAAAATAGCCCATGTCTTTCCACCATGTCAAAACTGAAAAAAAGGAGAAGCTATAATTACTGAAATACAATGTTGGAAGGACCCTGGTGTTTGAGGTTGCAGTCCTCCCAGTCTGGACAGCCATTCTGACCTTGTATTAAGCGCAGGACTCCCTCTCCCCAGCAGGGCCTCCTATTCTCTGCCTTACTTCATTTGAATGGTGTCTTTAGGTATAAATGCCCCTAGGCACATTTGGTATTATGGCCTTTGACATAGCTCCTTGTTAGATTTCCCTTCTCTGCCCCTATAGGATAATTAGGTGCTGTGTTCCTATAGATAGATAGGATTGATATGATAGATTTGTGCTGCCAAATGCAAAACAAGCATCCTTTAAGTGTCTGGTTCAAACAATTATGTACACCTATCCTGGAAGCTCTCCACCTACTCCCCGAGAACTAGGTAGCCTTTGTGCTCCGTAAGTAAAGTTGAACTAGCTCCTTGAAGTGGATCCTGGAGTGTTTGATCTCTGTCATGCTTGCAGCCTTTAGAGCTCTGGGCCTCAATTTCTGCTCCTCCTGCCTTGGTAGGCTGGTGGCCAACAGCCCCCAAGGGAAGAGGAGAGCCACATACAAAGTACCACTGAGAATACAACACCCCAATTCAACAACTTAGGGACTGAAGTTAACACAGACGTTTCAACAAAGACTTAAATATTCAATTCTCCAATCAAAACACGTGGACTGGATGCATGGATCAAGAAACAAAATTCACCCATCCCTCAGTTGTCTACAAGAAGCCTTGTATGGCTTTAGAGTGAAAGGATAGGAGATAGTACCCATCTAAATGGGACCAGGAAGCAAGCAGGCCCTGCCATCCTGACATCTGACAAAATAGACTTCAAACTAAAACGAAGCAGAAGAGATCACAAAAGCTATTTTATTCTAACCAAGGGAACAATTAACTATGAAGAAAATCACTATCCTAGGTATGGGATAGTGCACAATTTGGTGCACTCTAGTTCATAAAAATATATACTATTGAAATTAAAGACAGATTAATATCAACCTCATATTACGTGATTTCAATACCCCCCATTTTCATCAGCAGACAGGTCATCTGACAAAAAATTAAGTCAGAAATTCAGAATTAACTGAGATCATATCTCAAATTGACTTAATGGATATCTATTAGATCTTCTTCCCAAACACTAAAGGGTATACATTCTATTCAGAAGTCCATGGAGGTTTCTCTATAAGAAAGCAAGTACTGGGAGCCAAAATACATTTTAAGAAACTCAGAAAGATTGAAATTTCTCCATGTGTTCTATTTGTCCATAATGCAATAAAACTTAAAATTGAGAGCAAACGCTAGTAAGTGTAGAAACTCATGGAGATTAAACAAGTAATTACTGAATGATGAGTGTGTCAAAGAAAAAAAATCAAGAAAAAAGAAAAAATTTCCTGGAAGTAAATGAAAATGAAAACACAACAAAACCTCTGGGACACATTGAAAGTAGTCCTATGAGGACAATTTACGGCTCCAAGTGTCTAAATTAAAGAGTCAGGGCACAAAGAAATGACTTAATAAAAAAACGTAGAAATTTGGAAGAGCAGAAACAAACCAAACCTAAACCCACTGTGTGGCAAGAAATAATAAAAATCAGAGCCAAATTAGTGAAATGAAATGAAGAAAATAACACAAAGGGTCAACGACTCCATGATCTAGCTCCCTGAGAAGGTAAGATCCACATACCCTGGCCCCACTAAGTAAAAGAAAGAAATAAGCAGGGAAATATTAAAACAAACACCAAAGAGATTCAGAATAGTATAAGAGAACACTTTAAAAACCTGTTCTTTGTAGGAAGCAGATGACTTAGAGTGAGCCATATGAATACCTTGTACTGTTGATAGTCACATCAAGGACCCCAGAGCCTCAGACCCATGGGGAAATGACAAAATTCCTCAGGGTGAGGCTCAGAGAGAACCAGCAAAATCTTCCTCAGGTTCGTGTGTGGAGATGTTGATAGTGTAGGCTGAAAGTACCCACCTTAGCTTTCTCCTCCAAGAGCCTGAAATTGCCTAACCCAGTTTTACACCATCGACTTTGTCTCCTTGCTCATTGCGATATGTTAACCCCATTTCTTTGTTGAGCTGTATATAAGAACCTCGCTTCTCTGGTTGACTCTGTGTAATAAACTCTGTAAAATTCTGGAGTGCCAAGGCTTCTCTGGCAGAGCACCCAGACCACCTGACTCCAGCTTTTTTCCTCTGTGTCCATGGGACTGTCTTTTCTTTTTTCTCTTGCAGCCCTAGTCAAGTCAATCACTGGAGCCATGAAGGACATGGCAGTACTCTGTTAAGCTGGAAAACCTAAAAGAAACAGATGGCTTTCTAGATTCCACTGAACCACCAAAACTAAAGCAAGAAGGGATAAGCAACCTAAACAGAGAGATAACCCAATGTGGAGATTGGAACAGTAATAAAATTCCTTCTAACTAAGAAAAATGTCTAGGACCAGATGGATTCTCAGCAGAATTCTACCAGACATTCTAAGAAGATCTACAGGCGATCCTGAATTAAAAAACACAGTAACAGAAGGAGCACCCCCAAACTCCTTCTATGAAGCCAGAATCACTCTAAAACCAAAACATGTAAAGACACAATAAGAAGGATAAAACTATGGGCTAATATCACTGGTGAACATAGAAAAAAATTCCTCAATAAAATACCTGCAGACCAAATACAGACATGCATCAATGACCAAGTTGGCTTTATCCTAAAAATGCAGTGATGATTCAACATACCCAAGTGAGTAAATGTAAAAACCACACTAATGGGGTTAAAGACAAAAAAAAAACAAAAAACAAAAAAAAACATGACCACATCAATAGATGCAGAAAAATTCGTGGAAAAATCCAACTTTGATAAAAGTCTTGGAGAATGTGGAAGTAGAAGGAACATATCTTGACACAACAAAAGCTATATGTGAGAAACCCACAGCCAACACCATCCTAAACGGAGAACAACCCGAAGCAATACCACAGACAAGGAATGAGACAGGGCTGTCCACTAACCTCACTCTTTCTCAATGTTATGCTTGAAGTACTAGCTGGAGCACTAAGGCGAGAGAAGAAGGTTCAAGGGGTACAAATAGGGGAAAAAGTCAAACTGTCCCTATTTATCCATAACATGACATTCTACGTAAGAGATCCCAGCAAGTCTTCCAGAAAACTGCTAGAAATGACCAACAATTTCTGCAATGTAGCACAAAGCAACACGAACTTGCAAAAATTAATAGAGATGTGACGCATAGACAATACACGTGATGGGTTTTGCAAACACAGCCTACTCACAATGAGTCAGGAGACTGATTGGAAGTTAAATTGGTGCTAGAGTTTGTAGAGTAGTTGTGTGATCTAAGAGGCAAAGGGAAAGGGGAGGGGAGGGAAGAGGAGAGACCCAAGATCGTCAGTGGCTTGCCTGGCAGAGCATATTGAAAGCACTCCTAAGGAGAAGAGAAGGATCAAGCAAATCTCAAAATCACAGTGGTGGATGAGTTTATGGTCCTACTGACAACAAAGAGGAGTTCCAAGTATATCTTCTGCATGGAGGGTCTTCAGAAGAGAACCTCCTCAACAGTGGAGTCAAATTAGGCCTCAATTAAAGGGTCTTTTTTTCTTTTTGTTTTTTCGAGGCAGGGTTTCTCTGTGTAGCCTTGGTTGTCCTAGACAACCTGCTTTGTAGAGCAGGCTGGCCTAGAACTCACAGCGATCCACCTGCCTCTGCCTCCCCAGTGCTGGGATTAAAGGCATGCGCCACCACACCTGGCCAATTAAAGGATCTTTAACGATCCTTTAATGATCCAAGTTTAAAGCTGGGTGCGGTGGCACACACTTGCAATCCCATCATTCAGGGAGGCAGAGGCAGGCAGCCTGGTCTAGGACAACCAAAGCTATACATAGAAACCTTTGTCTCAAAAAAAAAATCTAAATTTAAAAGTGAAGCTCAGAAATTTATAACCTGTGTTCTAAATAACTTGTGCATTGGGCTATTCCCTTGGTCTCAAGACATTTCTAATAATTCTAAGATATATGTGTATCATCCCCCAAAACATGATTTAACATGTCTGGGTGCCAATAGACAGTGTCTAACCATGGGAGATTAGGAAAATATTGAGAAAATCAATAGTCAATAGAAACAGATCAAATACAGATGATGGCAATTCATTAATAGACAGAGACGTAAAGATTAAGAATCTGGAGTATAGCAATTGCTTATATGTCTTCAGTTCTTAGAACATATCACACACACACACACACACACACACACACACACACAGAGAGAGAGAGAGAGAGAGAGAGAGAGAGAGAGAGAGAGAGAGAGAGAGAGAGAGAGTAATGGAGTCTATGTCAGAGACAGTCTATGTTTCCCCTTATTAGGGGACCCACATGAAGACTGAGCTGCTCATCTGCTACATCTGTGTAGGAGGCCCAGGGCCAGTCCATGCATGGTCCTTGTTTGCTGCATCAGTCTCCATATGCCTCCCTAGGCCCAGGTTAGTTGACTCTGTTGATCTTCTTGTGGAGTTATGGTCCCCTCTGGGTCCCTCTATCCTCCCCCCCCCACTTTTCCACAAGACTCCCCACGCTCTGCCTAAAGTATGGCTGTGAGTCTCAGCATCTGTTTCAATCTGCTGCTGGGTGGAGCCTCTCAAAGGACAGCTATGCTAGGCTCCTGTCTGCAAGCATAGCTGGGTATCGTCAATAGTGTCAGGGGTTGGCTCTCTTTATCGGGTGAGTCTCAGGTTGGGCCAGGCATGGGTTGGGCATTCCCTCAATCTCTGCTCTAACTTTGTCTCTACACATCTTGTAAGGAGGGTAAATTTTGGGTCCTAAGTTTTTGTGGGTGGGTTGGTGCTCCTCTCCCTCCACAAGAAAGAAGTCCTGTCTGGCTAGAAGCTGGTGTCTTTAGTCTCCATGACCCCTGCTACTAGGAGTCTTAGCAGAGTCACCCTCATGTCCTCCCAGGAGCCTATGCTGTCCTAGGTCTTTAGCTTATTTCAGCGATGCCCCCCTGCCCCCTCTTGGTTTCTCTTTTCTCTCCATGCCCTCTCCTCCTGTTCTCGTTCTTCCCACATCAGATCCCCCCCTTATCTTCCTCCTTACTCCCTGTCCTTCTCTAGTCCCTCTCTTTATCCAGTTCTGCTGTCTAATCTATCACTAGATTGCATTTTTTAAAAATCACAAATTAAATGCAAATGCTGTCAACACTGCAATTAAAAGACAGAGGCAGAGATTAGCTTAACATTATGCTTCTGTAATGCCAACTTTAATCATAAAATCCCAGATAGATTTAAAGTAACAGGATAAAAAAAAATTAGACCAATGAAGTGCTACCTGAAAGTATAGCTGCATTGTGTAAACATAAGACCTTAGAGCAGTCTTTCTCAACCTTTGGGTCATGATCCCTTTGGAGGTCGAGTGACTCTTTCACAGGGGTTGCCTAATGCCATCGGAAAACATGCCTAGATTTACATTATGGTTCATAACAGTAGCAAAATTACAGTTGTGAAGTAGCAACAAAAATATTTTATGTTGGGGGTCAACACAACTGAGGAACTGTATCAAAGGGTCACAGCAGGAGGAAGGTTGAACCATTGCCTTAGAGGAGTCAAAAGGCATTCAGTAATTAAGCTTGGTTGCATTTTAGTCTGTTGTGCTGTGACAAGTGATCAGAGAGAACGTTTGTGAAGGGCAAAACTTCCTACCCCTGCAGTGGTGGGGACCACACAGTAAGCTCAAGGGCCCAGCAGGTTTATCTGGAGAGGACTCTCTACTGCTACCCTCTTCGTGTATTCGTCCATTAAATCCTCTTTCTCCTCATTTTCAGACTTGTGACTTTTCTTGGTGATTACCCATCTGTGGCCCTGTCTTCTTTTCTGGGCTGTGATGCCTTGGGTAGCTTTGACATCACTCATCTTGATGCTCTTAGTCTCTGGCACAGCGACCTCATGAATCAATTCAACAAAGTGCATGTGTGTGTGTACATTGTAGCTTATTCGCAAAGTCCAGGGCCTAAGAATTGTGTCATTTACTCCTGGGTTCAACAGTTAACTTTCTGAAAACAGTATTTTGTCTGGTTACTAGTGTTCTTACTAGTTCCTTGCTAGTCACACAGTGCAGGAGTTCTTTGTTCTGAGACAACAAACCACCCTGATGCTATTCGTGTAATTACATAATTGTTACATTGAACTCTTTCATTAAGGTGGGTGCATTTGTTTTTATTGTTTAGCTCCAGAAAATTTAATGGTTTCTTTTTAAGCCTAGATTTATTTCTTGATATTTGTGAACCTTGTGCCTAACCTAAATTAGGAAAAGTTCATAGTGTGATCATCTGGTCTTTTTTTTTTTTTTACAGAGGAATGAATTCTGTAACATATTTTACATATGATGTATATATACATGTGTGTGTGTGTGTGTGTGTGTGTGTGTGTGTGTCTGTGTGTGTATTCCTAAATTAGTGGCTATTCAAAGTCCAACCCTTTGTATTATTTAAAATAGGCTTTCCCCCCATAACAACTACTTTGCAGATATTCTAATATGTACCAAGGCCTGGAATATATCAGTAGAGATCAATACAAAGTTTATATTTTTTCTTCAGGAGAAGTATGCAAATGGAATAAAACACTAATAGACCCTTTATAGCATCTATATGCTTTAGTAGTCATCTGGGATGGCCGAGACTTTGAATACTCACCTTTTACAAAGGCATGATGTACTGAAAAATCTTTGTAGCCTGGGCTACAGCCTGTTCTTCCTCCACTCACAGCCCATAGCATAAGCAGCCCCAGATTATGAGACAATCCTTGATGACTGGTTTCCTTGCTGGAGAGAATGGCTTGACATCTAGTAGAGCCCGAGGAAGCCTCAAGCCCTCAAACAACTGTCACAACGAATATCAGCCTCAATGGCAAATAACTAGAGAATGCTGAAGTTGCCATAATGATTATATCAAAAGACCACCAGCAGAACAGCAAGAAAATCAGTAAGAAGATCATGGAGTGAGACCATCACAGCTAGCCTACGTAGGCAGCCTAACATCCCAGGTGGTGCTGAGGCCATAGGCACGCATGGGGTAAGACTTGAAAATGCCCTGGATACGAAAATTCCAGCCTTTCCGAGTGAATGTGAATGAAGCTTTGCAGATGCAGACAGCTACAACTAGGGAATTAAAACTACCTGGACTTAGAATGCACTTGCCAAGGCAAATATAGGTCCACTGGGAAAGGGTTGAGTTTTCACTGGTTTATGGTTTTTAAGCAAAACTCTGTACAACTAAGCTATTTTGAAATAAGGGCCACCCTCTGGGGGCTAGGCTTATAAATAAAAACACAGCCTAAAAAGAAAATACTGAGCTTATAAATGAAAATACAGCTTAAAGGGAAAATACTGAGCATAGACTTTAGTGACTATGTCAGGAAAGACAAACCCTTTAGACTTGGGATTTAGAAATAAACAAGACACGGCAGCGAACTTCCAGAGGGAAATAAGAACCCACAATTGCTTCCATATATTATCAAAAATGTCCAGTTTCAACCATCATAGCAAATACAAGGCGTGCAAACGAAGAAGATGCTGTAACACACACACACATACACACACACACACACACACACAAGAAAAATAAAGTAACTTACAGGGAGCCAGGCATGCTCAGCAGGCTCACTTCCCTTTGAATCCTAGAGATATTACAAAACATAGAAAAACAAAGGAAAACATTACTAATGATTTAGAAAGCATACCATGTCCAATAATTTGGACATTAAGACCAATAACCAAATGAAGACATTGAAATTGAGAAATACGAAAGCTAATATTAAAGTTCTATTGGAGAAGCTCAAGAAAAGATTTGAGTTGGAAAAAAAAATGCTTCAAACTTGAAGACTGGTCAATAGACACTAGTCAATAGAAACTGTTGTTCAGTGTGAACAACAGAAAGACAAAAAGAAACAAAATGTTTATGGGATTCCATGGAACATAAAATCTTTCAGTCATACATCGAAGAAGCTAGGCGAACATTGAGTAATATAAATCAAGATACATCCGTGTTAGTCGTTTGTTGCTCAAATTGTCAAGAACACAAAGTCAAAGCCAGAAGCATAAGACAGCGGGACGAGGGTGATCCATTACGCCCTGGTGGACCTCACAGATCTACAGCTGTTCTTGTCTGAAACTAGGGAGGGCAGATGCCAGATGGATGACATATTAAAAAAAAAAGTTGAAACAACAAAACCTCTCTACTGATCAAAAAGTATATATCTAGTAAAACTAGTCAAAATAAAGGGCAGAATAAAGATATTCCACAATAAACAAATATTTAGCATAATCATTGATGCTGATTATCAGTAACATAAATCACAAGGGAAAAAGAGAGGCAACAAGAGTCCACACAGGAAACAAGAGTATGACAAAGTAAACATATATTTCAGTGTTTTAATTTATTTAAAGGGGAAATTACACAATAATATTCACAAATTGACATTGATAGGTTTATAAAAATACACACTTGTAGTGTTTGTAATATGTGTGACAGTGATAAGAGAAAAATCATGAAAGAAACTGACTGTATTGAAGCATATTTTTTTGAGATAGCATTACTATATAGCCCAAGCTAGACCAAACATGCAATGTAGCTCAGGTTAGCCTTGAACTTCTGATTCTCTTGCATTGGTTTCCTGAGTGCTAGCACTGAGGGCATGTGACATCACTCCTAGTTTGAGTTTAGAGCTTATATTTTTTCTAGAATTAATTAAGATTATTTACTTAAAAGCTTCTTAGATGGGATCCCACTCTGCAGCTGAGGCTGTCCTGGGACACACCATGAAGGCCAGGTTGGTCTCAGTAGTCAACCCTCCTGCCCCAGCTTCCTAAGTGCTGAGATTACTCTAGTGACCAACTTCCTCTGAAGACTTCTTTTCTTACACATGAGTGTTGGTGGAAGTGTGGCTGGTAACAGGCTGGAAGTTGAAGCAACCCAGATGCATGCCAACTGAATAACAAATAAACACCTTGTAGGCCAGCCCAACAATGCAATCCTAGTCAGACATTAAACATGGAAGAACTGCTGGCTTGAGCCATAACTAGAAGACTATTGATAACTTGATGATAAATTAGCAAAGCCAAACTAGAGCTACATAAGGTTCTACTCATGTGCAATGCCTAAAGCAGACACATCTATAGAGACTGAGAGAAGATTAACAGTACCTGGAGTCAGGGTGAGGGAGAAACAGGATACACAGTATTGGGGGGAGGGTGCCAAAATATTCTAGAATTATTTAGTAAGAGTAAAACTGCACAATTTAATGAATACACTAAAGACATTAAGTGACCTCCAAGTCTAAAAGGGTAAAATTTATTTGTGAATTGTATCTCAGAAAAGCACAGATGCCCCTTAACTTCTACTGAGGTTATATCCCAATATATCTATCATAAGTGAAAACATAACAAGCCAAACACATTCAATATTCAATAGCCCTCAATAAATCCATAAAAAAAATAAAAAGATTGTGAGCTGACCCCATATGTCCCATGGCTTATAGTATGAGTTCTTGCAAAATTACTAGAAGGATAAGAAGTGAGTCAGGCCATGCTGAGTTAGGGACTATTTTTTTTATATCCACCGAGTCCAGTCAGTGTTTCGTACCTTACCGATCAAAGAGTTCAGTGTCTATATTACTATTAAAAGTGTGATGTTAATATCATAATCTGCTATTACTAAGTTGCCAATTTCTCCTTTTTCTCCCACTTTCATTTTGTGTGTGGTGTAGTTAAGTTGTCGTGTGCATGTACACATGAAATGATGTGTCTTCCTGATAAACAGATATGTTTATCTTTGCAAAAACCCTTATTTGTGAAGAGCAGGAATTCATCTGCTTTGTTCCTGTACAGGCATCTCATCTCCTGTTGGTTATTTCGTTATCTTCAGTCTGTTTGTGTACATGAGTTTAAAATATGTCTCTTAAAATATTTTTCAGAGCCATCTTTCAAATCTATTCTCCCAGTGACTGTCGTATAATGAATGCATATAATCCACATACACTGAATATAATTATTGATATAAGAGATCCATAGATGTAATTCCTAGATTTATGTTTGGTATAGAATTCTCTTTCAATTCTTTTTATTTTTCAGTATTATCTTCCTTGAGTTCAATAGAGGCCTTCTAATTTACAATCTTACCTTTTTGTTTGCCTTCCTCCTTCCCTCCCTCCCTCCCTTCCTGCATCCTTCCCTCCCTCCCTCCCTCCCTGTATCCCTCCCTCCCTCCCTGCCTCTGTCCTTCCCTTCCTCCTTCCCTGCATTAGCAGCAGCAACCAGGAGCAGCAGGGGGGAGCACTAGCAGCCTTCTTCTTTCTCAGAGGCCCAAGTCTCTCTTTCTGTCTGGCTTTTATCCTCCTGGCAAAGACCACGCCCCCACACGAGGCACATCATAGCTGTCAAACATCACACATCACGTGCCCTCTCAGGAGGTGGTTATCAGCTGTGGACACACTGGAGCAGCCTCCATATCCCACATTCGGGATTAAAGCAAAAACATGTTTACATATATCCCAAAACCTCCACAACACACCACAGTCCCCCTGCCGTAGCCTCCCAAGTGCTGGGATTATAGATGTGAAATCACCATATTTATTTTCTTTATTATCGTTTAAAAATTATTTCCTCAGCAGGTATTTTGGAGATAGGAAGAAGCATCTTTACTCACAATGGAGTTTGCAATAATGTCAGCTCAATTTCAATGGAATACAAAAATTTTGATCGAATACAATTCCGTTTCCTAGCTTCGACTTTGTGTCTCATTATTATTCAATTGACATATGAGTAGAATCGATTGTATACACTAAGCACAGATTTAAAATTGTTGCTACATAAATTATCTTTCAAATGAGATAGGAAAACCAACATCTCACATACATGCTGCCCTTCGCACTTGCACACATAGCCGCCTTTGTTGAGGACTTTTGTTCCTCCTGTGAATGTAGCTTGTGTCATTTCCTGCTCAAACACTTCCTTTGCTGTGGCTGGCAGGGAATGTCGGTTAGTGGGAAATGATGACGTTTTAGCATTTGGTTTTCTTGGGAGACAGCCTCATCTTGGTTCCTTTCTGAAGGAAGAGTACTGCTAGGTCTACAAACTGCTCCCTGCAGCACTGTTCTTTAACCCTGTGGCTGTGTAACCCAGCACCTTCCAGACCCCATAGACCATAGTGAGAAACCAACTCTTTTTTTTATTTTTTTATTATTTATTAATTTATTCTTGTTACATCTCTATGGTTATTCCATCCCTTGTATCCTCCCATTCTCCCCTCCCTCCCATTTTCCCCTTATTCCCCTCCCCTATGACTGTTCCTCAGAGGGATTACCTCCCCTGTATATGCTCATAGGGTATCAAGTCTCTTCTCGGTGACCTGCTGTCCTTCCTCTGAGTGTGGACAAATGGATTGAGCTAGAGATGATCATGATGAGTGAGTTAACCCAGAAGCAGAAAGACTCAAATGGTATATACTCACTTATATCAGCATACTAGCCCAAGGGGCATGTCCCATGAAAGTCTTCACTTACCAGGAAACTGGCACGGGGAGGACATCCTACTGGGACTCTAGATGAGAGAAGCATGGGAGAATAGCAAAACAGAAGGATCCAGAGGGTCCTAGAGACCTATAAATAAAACATTATGATAGGCAGATTTGGGCCCAGGGGTCCCGCACAAACTAAGGCACCAGCCAAGGACAATACAGGCGGTAAACTTCAAACTCCTACCCAGGTCTAGCCCATGGACAGGACAGTCTCCACATTTGAGTGGAGAGTGGGATATGACTTTCTCAAGTACTCTGGTGCCTCACATTTGACTATGTCCCCTGGAGGGGGAGACCTAGAGAAACCAACTCTTGATCTCATTCAAGGTGCCTGTGGGGACAAGCTGTCTTCTGCTCTCCCCCCCACCCTGGACACTTCCTGTGTCTTGCTTCCTGAGTGTTCCTCTAGGGTGTGTACAAGCAGGGATCTCATCGAGCATGTGGTGTTTTGAATGCATAGATTAATATTCTTCATTAGATTTGGGGATTTTGATTTTTTTTTTTTGTCTGAATATTCTTCTTGACTCACTATCCTGTCTTTCTTTTCTCCTTGTAAGGGTCACATTATACATAAACTGTTATACGTCATGGCTTTTAAGGTCACACTCATCTTTCTTTGTGTGGTAAACAATGCACGCTTGTGTATATATGTGTGTTTGTGAGTGTACCCAGGTGTGCCCTGAGAAGGCTGGTTGAGGATGTGGTGTCCTGCTTCCTTACACTTTCCAGCTAATGCCTGAGAGACAGGGTCTCTTCCTGAACTCCAGCCCTGTGCAAGAGCAGGCTTATGTGATATTTCTTCTTCCTCTCTTCTCATATGTAGCCTTGAGCACAAATTCACATCTACACGCGAGTTTCAATGTCTGAATTCCAGGAATTATTTTGGAACTTTGAAAGGTCCATCTGGACAGCTCATTAATTAGTGTTTTCTTTTTCTCCCCCGATTTTTTGGCTAGACTGTTGCCTGCTTACTTCAACTGCTCTCTATCTAGGGATTTGAAATGTTAATTGCCTCTGGTTATTTTACTATTGTTGTTGTTATTGTTGGTGTTTACCAAGTATACTATGTAACAGGTAACCTTCGGGTTAGTCTAAATTCAGATAGCCTTATACTTGGGGGTCTCCCAGTGAGACCCATGACAGCTCACAGAGAAACTGTTCTCTGGGAAAAGACCTTTAGGAAGTCTCCTGTGTCTACTCTTCCTCCTCAGTGGCTGTAAGAATGATGCTTCTCTCTGTGTTGCTGAGCTCATGGATTCTGAGGGCTGAGGAGTACGAGGAGGACTTTAAACACCACAGTGCATACTCTTCTTGTGGAGGAATCTTTCTCAGTCTGGCTTTTCCCCCACTTCACATGATGATATCCGGTTATATCCACTCCCCTGAAAATGATGTCATCACTTTTTATTAACATTTTATTCTGTTGTTGTTGTGTTGTTTTGGGGTTTTGTTTTTCAAGACAGCATTTCTCGGTGTAGACTTGGCTGTCCTGGACTTGCTTTGTAGACTAGGCTGGCCTCGAACTCACAGAGATCCACTTGCCTCTGCCTCCCCCAGGGCTGGGATTCAGGTGTGTGCCACCCCACTTGGTGGTCCAGCCTTTTATTCTTTAACAGATATGGTTGCAATCTTTCATCAAATTCCAGAGTTCTGACAATTGAATCTGGAGTGTTCTGCCCATGTTACTGTGTTGCATGGAGGCTAGGCTTTCAGAAGCCCCTGTTCAGCCATTTTACTGATGTCAGCCTCAATGTTGTTCTAAAGTGTTTTCTGAAGTGGCTGAATAATGCACATTTACAGAGAGTCACACTGTAAGTTTATGGTGAGAGATAGAACAGAAATCAACCTTAGATTCCTTTAGAATCCATAAATATTTGGAAATTTATAATTTATAAATTGGGTAACAAAGAGCAAGTAAGGAGTGGAGTTATAGAATAACTGAACTTGAATCAAAATTATTTTTTAGTATACCAGAATTTTAAAGATAAAGTCAATGAGGTGGTAAAGGTACTTCTTCTCCCAAGCCTAAAAATCTGACTCCAAACCCTGGAATCCATGGTGGAAATAAGAGAATCAACTCCATAATGTTGTCATCTGACCTTCTCACATACACAGTAACACACACACACACACACACACACACACACACACACAGTAACACATATACATACACACTGTAACATATATATATATATACACTATAACACACATAGTGTGTAACACACACTGCAACACACAGTGACACATATACACCCATCCTATAATGTACATACACAAACACTGTAACAGAAATATACAAACACTGTAACACACACACACACTATAACACACACAATGGCAACAGTGTAACACTGCACACACACAACAAAAACATTGACACAATGAAGTCAAATCAGTGTTTAGCCTCAAATTGATAGCTGAGGATGTTAGAGGGAAGATGGGGGTCAGTAGACATCTGCAAAAAGCCAAAGACAGTAGAGTGAGGAAAAGAATAAAAGGATGAGACAGAAAAAGAATGGAAAATAAAGCAGCCAACCCAAAGCTTTATTTAAAAAGATAAAAACAAAAAATTGAGAGATGCCTAACTATACAGAGGCTGCCAGAAGAAATGACAGAAACTATCCAAGCATGTAAAAAGAAAACAGCATGAATTCTACTAGGGGGAATTAAAATGATTATGAGGCAATACCAATTACAAAGTTGAACGTGACTCAATTAACAAATTAGATAATTTCAGAGAAACGAACCATTTCCTAGAAAGATGCAGATTGTTAAAACTGAGTTGTGAACAGAAAGGAAATTTGAAATACATATAAATAAAACATTGAACACACACAGACACACAGACACAGAGAGAGAGAGAAAGAGAGAGAGAGAGTTAGTTCTACATCTGCTCCCATAAGGCTCCGGAAACCATTAAAGAAGAACTAGTTCTAACCCTTAACAGAATGGGAGGTTTAATGAGTCCCATCACTTTATGGTCACTGATGTCCTTGTGCAAAAGCCTGCAAGAGACCTCATAAGCAACATCACACAACACACTGATAGGTTCCACAAAAATAAAATTTAAAACTCAACAAAAATATTTCCTAGGAGTTATCTCCAACACCACGCAAAAGGATTATATTTTATGTTCAAGTATTTAGCCTCTAAAAATTGGTCAATGCAAATTATCACATTAGAGGAAAAAAAGTAAAAATCCAAATGGCTGTCTTTGGCATGAGGACCTACAACCGAATAAAATAGAATGAAATTTGCTGGTACAAAAAAGATCATCCACAAAAGCCCATAACTGACACCTCAGTAGTAAAACACGGAGTTCCTTCTCCAGAAACTGGGAAATCAGACCATTTGTCCTTGTCACTGCCGTCCCATGCTGCGCCACAGCTTCCTGCAAATGGTGCTGGAGAAGAAGCAGAAACTGAAGATACTCAGACTGGGAGAGAAGTATACCTGCTGCCATTTATTTATCACTGCTGGTTTTATCTAAAGAAATTCTGGAAAAAAAACCTTTAAAACCAAGCAAATTGAGAAGGTTTAGAGCATTTGGGCTGAATGTGTAAACAGTCGCATTTCTAAATACCAGTAATGAATAATATTAAAGTAAAATTGAAAAAAAATGGTAGGTAGAATCTAATTGAATGATGGCTTTAGGAAAGAAATGAACAGAAGTGAATTTCTGAATGCGTCCAAACCTACAAATCCTCTCACCAAGAAAAAGGGAAAAAAAATCTAAAAAAAAAAAAAAAAATCCCAAACCAAAACAAACCAAACCACCACCACCATCACCACCACCAACTCCAGTATGGAAGGGATTAGAAGACGCCATGTTGTTCACTTGGAAAACTAACCACATTCCCTATTGAAATTTTTTGAAGGTGTATGGAAACATAAATCACCCAGAATAGCAATAGTTTCATAAACCAAAAATAACACCTGCTTTGAAAAATATTTCTTAATGAGGGAAATACTGTGGGTAGACAGTACTGACACCTGGGTGGTGTCAGGTAAAAACCATCCGCCTTCCCTGTTTCAATGGATGATGGTGTCCTTTCAAACCACAACCCAAAATATGTCCCCTTTCCCTTAAGCTGTGTTTTTTTTTTTTTTTTTTTTTTTTTTTTCTCCTTTGCCAGGTTCTTCGTTAACATAGAAAGAAAAAAAAAAAAACTGCAGAGAATCAGCACTGAGGAGCAGGGCTGTTGCTAGGACTACTTGGAGATGTGGTGGCTGGGCCTTTGGGAAGTGGGACGTGGGAGAAGGCTCGAAACTTTGGACCAATAGGATAGCAAAGCTCTAGAGCAGCAGTTGGTTCTCAAACTGTGGGTTGCGAGCCCTTTGGGGGTTGAACGACCCTTTCATCGGAGTCTCACATCAGATATCCTGCATATCAGACATTTCATTATGATTGCTAACACTAGCAAAATTACAGTCATTAAGTAGCAATGCCATAATATTATGGTTGGGGTCAGCGCAACATGAGGTTGGGGTCAGCACTGTAAGAAGAGCTGAGCAGGGTGAATTCAGAAGACAAGACCCTTCCGGAAGGGAGGACAGTGAGCGTTTGGCAGGGAGCTCTTCAGGAATTAGCCTAGAGGCCAATTTGTATTCCATTCTGGCAAAGAATCCGACTGTGTTCTGCCCCCTGTCCTGAGTAAAAGACTAGTTTGTTACAGCTGAGGGAGTTTCAAGACAACCTCACATTTCTGGTAAGAGCTTCCTGCTTTTAGCCAGGTTTTTAGAAAGGAAGAGGGACTGGGGAGGGAGATGGGAAAGGCAACAGAAAAGTATACAAAGCAAAGTGCAGTTTAAAGGACACAGTAGATATAGACAAATTCCCTGTGATGACTAGAGAGGAACTCTGGACTGTGCACCAGGACCATACGAAAGGTCCTTGCTGGGGGCAGAGCCAAGACTAGACTTTCATCTCTCTAGACCCACAGGGTATAGCAATGCAGGATCATTAAAAAAAAAAAAAAAAAAAAGTGAGCCCCTGAAAGGTCAAGGCTTCAAGAGTCCTTGTCCGGACAATGGCTACCCAGGGTCAAAGGGAAAACATTTTCCCAGGTTTAGCCAAGAAGATACACAGAAGTCAAAGCAGTTGTAATCTAAAGAGGACAGACTGCATCCCTAGCTGGCGACAGAAGTTGTCATCGTCTGTGTGTTGCCAGTCACACAAAATACAAGAATAAAGCAGCAGTGGAGCCTTGGGACAACATTCAAGAAAGCTGGTAAAGCCAGGGAACGCGTGGTGGGATTGGATTGCCAGTGTGGCTTGTCTGAGGAGGAGGGGCATTGAAGTTACCGAGGAGACCTCGGGATGTTAGAGACTGTGGACATATGGAATATTCACCGGTGACAGATGAGAGCACCAAGCAGTGATGGCCCAGGAGAAAGGTCATGATGGTTGCGATGGATAGAGATGAAGGGTGGGGCTCCGGAACCCTGTTGGATTGTACCCGCTCCCAAGCACCAACATGGTGCTCTATGGTCTTCCTTTGAGCCCCCTTTTCCATACTGTGTCCCAATACCTCCGTTTTGGAATGGGAAAGTCTATCCTGTATCTTTGTATACCGGAAGTATATAAATTGGTTTTTATTGTTATTGGGTTTTGTTTTGTTTTGTTTCTTTTCATGGCGGGCCGGGGGCTGGGGGGGGGGGGAGGGCGGGGAAGAGCATTGTCACATAGTTAATAGTCTGTAGTGAGTCTTGGAGAAGACATGGGACTTTTAAACAATATCGGGCTTGCTAAGACTATTGGGACATTTGAAGTTGGACTGGATGTACATTTGTGTTATGAGATGGTAATGAGACCACAGGTCATGAGTGGGATGTCCTCGTTTGACTCCACAGACTCACATGTTTGAAAATTTGCGAGTCCAGGACAGTCAAGGCTACATAGAGAAACCCTGTCTCGAAAAACCAAAAAAAAAAAAAAAAAATTTGGTGACACTAGCCTGGAAGCCTGTGGAAGTTTTAGGAAATGGAGGTCTAGCTAGAGAAAGGGAGTCACTGGGGAGCGTGTCTTGTGTCTTGTGATAGTTTGGCCCTGTTCGCAGTTGAATTTCTCTTTCTGCTTCTCAGCTGATGCCCTGTAGCAAGCAGCTGTCTCGCCCTCACAGGGCTGCAGCCACTAAGATGCCTTC